>JAEHOF010000071.1:0-82324 GCA_018257905.1 Gillenia trifoliata | reverse complement strand
CATCCGGGAATAAAATAATATTATTTCCGGAACGGGATGTAACAATCTACCCCCCTTATAAAAATTTCGTCCCCGAAATTTCCATAAGAAGTATAATGAGGTAGATGCGAGTAAAAACAGTTCACAACTCAACGTTTCCCAAAAAGCTCCCTCAACAGCGTCGCCCGCAAGAAATAACAATTGTCTTAACCGAAAGTTGGTTAAGAACGCTCCGTCACCACAACATCTCACTGTGACAACAGTGCCTCGAAATTCAATCAAAAAAGGAAAAACGACTAGCTGAACGAGTAGTCACTCATCGGCTCAATCCATCTCCTTTGATTGAGATTGAGGTCTCCCAGAGAAGAGAGATGCCTCAAACTTTGGTGGTCAGTGGACGGTCTACACGTCTCACCAAAGTGAAAATGTCGCCAGAACTTCGGAACAAAGATATTGGCAACCAGCTTCGAAACATGGGTATGATAATTCATCTCATGCGGTTTCAGTTGTCTGAAGGCATAAGCGATTATCCATCCATGCTGTATTAGCACGCACTCCAACCCGTTCAGTGAAGCATCACTGTAGGTTACGAGATACCGCCGCCCTTGGAAAGTGCTAATACAAGAGTAAGAATTAGACCAAACTTGAGCAGTCAAGAAAATTTGCTCGTGGTCGTCGCTCCACACGAATTTAACATTTACCTGGCAAGTTTCATGAGAGGCAGAGCAACAGAAGAGAAGTCCCTCACGAAACGTCGGTAAGAACCGACCAAGCCAAGAAAGTTTCGAATCTTGTAACCCTTCTGCGGTCGCTCTCAGATCCCCGCCACTACAACCATCTGGGGATCGACAAGAAGCAATCCGCAGGAATCACATGTCCCAAAAAGACATATGATTAGGTCTGAACTGGCACAAGTTGAAAACTCCTTGAACTTCAACAAAATCATGCGACAGTTCCTTTTCGCATGATCGGCCCCAGAATTGGAATACGCCAGAAAGTCAACCAGAAGACTATCACAAACTTGTCGAGGTACGAGCGTAATACTCGAGTCAACAAGTTCATGAAAGTTGCTGGGGCGATTGTCATCCCGAAAGGTATGACAAAGAACTCGTAAGGCTCGCAACGAGTCCAGAAAGTTGGTCAGTAACAACAACGTTTTTGATCTTCGGTTGAAAACAATCAACCTCAGATCGATCTTGAAGAAAGATTGTGCACTTCGGAGCTGGTCAGGGAGATCATCGATTCTAGGCGAGATAACGGTTTTTAGTCGTCACCCGAATAAATTGCCTAAATCGATGTAGAGCCTTAGAACACCGTCACTTCGTTTGAATAAACAAAACCTAAGCTCCACAAGGAAGTGCGAGATTGAAAGAATTCTCACAGAGAAGTTTCAGAAGCAGAAATTTCTTTTGACTCACACAACTCAGGTGGAGCCAAAAGGTGAGAGGCAAGGAAAAGAGATACAATCAATACCTGGAAGGATCGATGGTGAATTTCACTTCTCGATCAGGCGGTAATTCAGGTAGATCGTCAGAAAAACTTCGGGAAGATTCGTTGACAACCGGTAGGTCGTCAACACGAAAAGAATTTCCTTCCTCCAACGCCGAATGATGTGATACCACGATCACAAGCCCTAACTCAGCAGTTACGTTGTACTCGTAGCTGAAAGTCAGCCACAAGTTGATTTTTTTTTTTTTCCGGTACTCACCGGTGAACGTCACAGTTGATATGCCAGGTGGCAAGAAGGTGGTCAACCTCCGCCGACAATCCACACTGGCACAAAATTGGGGTAACAATCCATTCCTAGGATCACGTCGAAAACCACGACATCCAGGGGAATGAGATTGGCAAACAATTTGATTTGCGATGATAACAGAGTATCACCAGTAACCCCAAGGAACAAGACAAACTTTGCC
This sequence comes from Gillenia trifoliata, assembly GCA_018257905.1. Classification (NCBI taxonomy): domain Eukaryota; kingdom Viridiplantae; phylum Streptophyta; class Magnoliopsida; order Rosales; family Rosaceae; genus Gillenia; species Gillenia trifoliata. The sequence continues at coordinate 80,429 of JAEHOF010000071.1, read as the reverse complement.
ACACGGCATAGCGATTCCAAATCGTACCCGGTAGGAGTACAATATGGTCGAGTAATTTGAATATACAAAGGTGAAATAGTTGAGTAGTTGATACTTGGATCCGTTCGGATCTCAAGTAAAAGCCCAAGAAAGATTAACGTTTCCGAGAACAAGATCGGAACCGTTCAGAGTATCCTGCTGGTCAATGTACGAACTCGCCCAAGAGTCAACAATACACCACACTGGAACTGCCAGCACCACCAGGATACCGAGTAGAATAACCAGAATTCGGGAGAAAGGTTCCAGAGTATGGGATGACATTGCCTTGGCAATGTACGTCTCCACCGAAAGTAGGTTATTGATAGAAAACTGTTCGTCCAACTTACTGGATCAGAACAGGCCAAAGATTGATTTTTTTGCCGGTACTGCGGACACTGGTTAGCTCTGTGTCCCAATTGTCCACAGTCATGGCACACTTGAATTTCTTCGCGTACACTCACCAACATGACAAGTGTCACAACGATGAAAGAATTGGGCGGTAGACTGGGTGGAGTTACCCAGTAACGGAAATAGGATCCATCAGTGAAGCAACCTCCACAGTTAACGTGAAGTTGTCCCACCGCTGGATGATTCAGAGCTGAACTTTCACATTGAAAGATAGATTCTTTCGGAGACCGAAAGAATGACCGCCCCATACCCAACTACTGGGTACAAAGAGGTCGATTCCAGAACAGTGATCCCAGGCCATTTTAAGCCATGCCGAGCTTGATTCCAGTCCTTGGAATTAGGAACTCGACAGAAAAGCTCGAGGGCTTCGCCGGAGTTCTAAGGAATTCAAGCTGGGGCTAGTATCGGTTTTCTGGGTTCTGTCTGGGTGGTTTGTTTCCTCGTCGGCGTTCGAATACGAAGATTCAGTAAGAAGTCAATTGTACTCAGACAGTGGACACGCCGCAATTAGAGTCAAAACCGAAGTTATTTTCAATCACCGTCACTAGTAGATAAGCAATCCAAACTTTCGCCGAAGCGAATAGTTAAGATAGCCGCACATGCACAAGTGGGAAGATGATCGATTTGAATGACAAATGTCATGAGTGGAAAAGAAGTGTCGACTTCAGAAGTACGAAAAATTCTTCAGCGCTCGAAGAAAATTGAGTCACGACAAAACAAAAGTCGTAGAGACTCCACACAATTGAAACAACATCACGAAGATGGAAATTGTCCCAACTACCGTAAAGTAGTAGGCACGAATTGTTCGAGGAAAGTCGACCGACAGGTTCGGTTTACGATCATCGAAGAGTCAATGCAGTCGTCACGTGCGGAAAGTACGGTACAAGGAAATCACGGTGATAATTTTCCATTTCCATATGAAAATGGAAAGTGATTGGAATAATTGGGAGGAAAACGCCTCCAAGCATTAAGCTACAAGAAATCTGAGTACGCGCTAACGTACTCAGCGATCGCCGCCTACAGTCACAAGAAGTTGAAAGGCAGGTTCAGTCAAACAACGTTAGTTGTTCAACTGTCACCCGAAGGTAGAAGTCGTCGGTTAAGGTATAGAACACCGTCAGCACAAAGAATTTGTGAAACTAAGTCTCACGAATTAAGTCCACTAGGATTAGTCGGACACGGAAACAAGTTCCGCCAACAACTACGCCTAGCGTCGCCCCTAAGGGAAGTACTTGATGACAAAATCATCCGTTGTGTCAAACTGACACCACACCGAGAATATGAAATACGACAACTAAATTAGTTTCCCAATTCAGTTCGATTTCCAACGCAAGTTGGTAAAGAAACAACTAACGTCACACAAAACGTCCAAGTCGTCCAAAGTTAAGCGTCGAAAACTACGCGTTGGTGACGTCGAGGTGGTATGACACAAGAAGAACTTAGAATTAAACTAAGGAGAAACAATACACCGAAGGTGTAGAGTTCGGAGAATTTCTCAAATCCAAGAGTAGATTCAAGAAATTGAAGTCTGGTACCAACCGACATGTACAGAGTACGGAAGGAAGAGCATAGGTTAGTAGTAACCGTGCTCTGATACCAATCTGACACATCCCGACCCGGATGTACACGTGGACACCCAAAAGTCGAGTGCTGCCGACACCACGTGCAGGCACAAAGCCAATTTGAAAGAAATAAGAATAATTGAATAAAAGAATACTGTGAGTACACAAATGTACATGAAGAATTATACAATACACGTCGACAAGGTACCTGTGCAGAGGTAAAAACAATACCAAGGAATTTAAAGCTTCATCATACCACCGCTCTAACGCAGACGCCTCCACCACTAACTCAGAGGCGCAAAAACGTGTAGTGCGAGTGGGCCAATAATAGTCATTTTTTGGTAAAACCTTGTTTTCCAAAATAGTAACCCTCGCCGTCAAAATCAAGTAGTTGGTTGAAACCGTTGAAAACATACTATAATAAGAGGGTAGAAAAAACGGGTAAGTACGGAAATATACTTACTCGTCCGAAACGGGTGTAAAGTCACCGCTCGGGCATAAAATACTTTACCCGAAGGTTCGTGTGAAAATAAGGATCTACGGAAAACTGCAATCAAATAAATGCCCCGTGGCATCGTTGAAATTCTGATAACACCACAATATAAAACTATAATATAAACGTCATATACACGATCACGTGAAGCCGGGCGCACTCGCGCATCACAACAAGTTCGAGCTCGCCCATACGACCTAGAACAAGCCGGCACCTACTATGGATCATAGTGAGCGTTGGTGCGTGTGAACAATCACGTGAAAGTGGTCCCGCCTCACAATCCAAGACTACAAAGATGATGCTCGTTTAGGTATTGCAAACACACAAGTTCATAGCGTATATATCTCCGTCATGAACAAAGCCGGGTGTATAAGTAACAAGATTACTGTACACAATCACGTGAAGCCGGCGCGTACGCATCACAACGAAGTTCGAGTCGCCTGTGCGACTCTAGAACAAGCCGGGCACCTCGTTATGGGTCCATAGCGAGCGGAGGCGCGTGTGAACAATCACGTGAAGCCGGTCCTCGGCTCCCCTATTCGTACACTAAACACCGTGTAAGCAACCTAGCCGAGCGTATGAAAACATACTACCGAATACTCATATAAAACTTTCAGTGGGGTAATTTGAGTTAATGGGATGCCCTCAAGCTAATCAATATATATTTGGTATTCTCAGGCCGTACCCGAAATACCAAACATATAGCTAAATACGCAGCAATTTATAATATTTTTATAAGGTACCAAGGTATAGAAATACCAACTAATAGAGGTTAGTGAACCCAAAATACTTAGGAATTTATCATATCCAAGGTTCACCCAAATACGCCAAGGCCATTTTGATAGGTATAAAATTCATAATCGCAAATAGGTACAAGTAGGAATTAAAATACGACCCCTAAATTCCCTAAAATATGGCCGGTTCCGGGATACTAGCAATACGCACAAAATAATACTTAAATCACCAATTTAATGGTAGGTTCTAAACAAAATGGGAAATCAAAGCCTCACTATTTCATGGCCTACCGAAAACTGAGCCGAAACTAGTAAACCGAGTAAATACTACTAGGCACAAGGTCTACTAATAATACGATATAAATATCCATTTAAAACCACAATAATATGTAGGCAATAAACCAAAATATAATTTCAAAATAAAACACATATTTAATAGTAGGGAAAGGGCTCACTAATATGATTTGCCGAAGCCCAAAGTTCCTGGGAGCGAATCCAACGAAGAAATCCGTAACGGCTCATTCAAAAAAATCCAACTCATCAAACACAAGAAATGGGCCTGCAAAACTCGCCCGATGGCCAACCCAAAATGTCCAACCCAAAACCGTAATTGTTCACTCTATGTTAAATGCACCCGAGGCCCAATTTCGTAGAGCCCAAAGCTTCAACACCACCTAAATAAATGCCATACTGTGCCCAAAAAAAACCGAAATTGTTCATACTTGATCAACACACCTAAGGCCCACTTTTTTTGTCTAACTCCATCCACTTGCTCGCCCACGTCTTCGAAATACACTCGAAATACACTTCGATTCCGTCTCACCACCACCACTAATGTCTCCGGATCATCCAAGACAGTGATGCCACCAAAGAAACTCCATCACAAACCCATCAATGGCTTCACCGAGGCTCCCAAAATCAAGGAAAAATGAAACAAAGAAAATCGCCTTTCAAATTGGTTTCATCAAGCCCGCACCGAGCACTCACCGGTTCGATTGGGTTGTAGAAATTATTCCAAGTGACAAGAACTAAATGAAGAAGAAGAGAACTGGTGACGTTTTGCTCGAAGAAAGCCGAGAAAGGCAGTGAGGAGCCACTGGTGCCACAAATCCGCTCCGGGTTCGTTCGGGACATTCCAATGGTCGATTTCGGGTCTGCCTACCAGATCGAAGAAGATGATGATGACTCGGTGAGAGAAGGTACGAGCCACCATGGCGCCTCTGGGAGGAAGGTGTAGAAGGCACCTGGGTGCCACCGGGTTTTTCTGGTTTCTTAGGTCGGGCAGCTGTCCGTGCTTACACTCACAGGAGGCTTTGATAAATTTTGGCCATGCCAAATGGCTCAAAGTGAGCTCGGGAGAGGGAGAAGAAATGAGCCGGGTGTCTTGAGAAATTTCCACACTGCGTTGTTCATCACTCAAAGTGGGGTCGATATTGGCCTGTCCATTTTCCTGACACCCACGTTGGATAGTTGCCGTGGGTAATGACGAGGATGGTCAGAGTTTGGCTGATGGGTGGTAATGCTTATAATGCAGAAAGGAAATGGCCAAGGGAAAGATGTGTGCAAAAGACGGGTGTCGCAGAGAAGAAAGAAGAGGTTTCTTTTTTTTTTTTTTTGCTTTTGGCTTTTTGTGGGCAAAAGAAGCAAAGAAGAAAGAAGGTGAATTGATTCATCGAATGTGGACAAAGCCTGCATAACATCCCACAAATCGTGATTGATTTGTGATTGGCCTCGTCGCCAAATGGGTCCCACCAACAACTCCAAACAAATTAAATTAATAAAATAATTTAAACGCGAAAAATCAACGTCCGTAAAATATTCGTCGGGGGTCCGAAATCCACGTAAGGCTCGTGTCTACGCTGTCGTAAAGACGAGCACGTCAAGAAATACATGCTGAAGGCGTCGTACGAGTTACGACGCAAAGTCAACCGAAGAGTCAACCAAGGGCAAAATCGCCATTTTGCTCATCCGGAATAAAATAATATTATTTCCGGAACGGACAACAATCATGTTTTGATTACTTTTTCAAAAACTTCTTATTTGTTTTTCAAATTCTGTATAAATGCATTTTAATTTAATTTTTTTATTTTCTTACCAAATTGAAATATGAAAAGGCACTAATTTTGGGTTTTTGGTAAGCTTTTTCCAAAATTATTAGTATACTCTACAAATATAGGAATGTTATTTTTATTCAAAATTAATTTATCTATATTTTACATATAAATATAAGTAAATTCATCTAAAAATATAGGTAAATTAATTTACACAAAATATATATATAATATCAATAATGTAGCCTCCTAATAAATATAATAATACATGCAAAATAATTTACCTACAAAAACAAAATAAAGGAATGTAGTTTGATTCTATATTTTACATAAAAAATATAGGTAAGTTATTTGCACACGTATATAAGAATAAAAAAATGTGTTTAATATATGTAATATGTACAATACATGCAAAATAATTCTACCTACAAAAAAAAAAAATATATTGTTTGATTCACTAATTTACCTATACTTTACATAAAGTATAGGTAAATTATTTTACCACATATATATAGTGTCCTATTTTACCACATATATATAATAATACAAAATGTAGTTTGTCTATTGTATGTAATGATATATGCAAAATAATTTATCTACAACATAAAGGATGTGTTGGAAATTAAGATTTAATTTACCTATAATCTAATATAGATATGGGTAAATTATTTTATGTAGATTAAAGTATCTACTTGAAGATAAAGGATGTCATTTGGTTCAAGAGAAAGGATGTTACATCCCGTCCCTAGAATAATATTATTTTATTCTGAGGTGCAAAATGACGATTTTGCCCTTGGTTGACCTTTCTGCTGACTTTGCGTCGTAACTCGTGACGATGCATTCACTTGTATTTTCTTGACGTGCTCGTCGATACGAACGCGCAGACGCGAAAGCCGCACGTCGTTCGTGACGTCGAACGAATATTTTACTTGGCTGACACGTTTCCGTAATTCAATTTTGGGCACGTGACCGGGACCCACTTACTCGCAGGCCATGTGGCCTATCCCCGAAAATCTGGGATGTTGTCTCTGGGTCTTTGACCCCGTGCCTCCCTCTCCTTCTTCTTTCCCTCTCTTCTTCTCTCGGGCAGAGAACCAAAAACAAAGCTCCAAACTTCTCAAGGCACCCCGTGCCTTTCCTCTCCTTCGGGGCCTTCCTGGGCCGGGAAGGTCAATCGACCTTTTCTCCACACATATTGAGCCACCGTGCTCGGCCCCGAACCCAAAAAACCCAAAGATTCAAAAAAAAAAAAAACCCAAAATTTGTTAGGTACACTCCGAGCCTTTCCCGCGAATTTCTCGCAAGCAAGGCTATCTGTGCCCGAATTCTCCATCATTGGACTTCCGGGGAACCCCGAGATCACAACCCGTGGCTTCGCGTGTGAAGGAGACCTCGAGATCGACGAGTTTGTGTTTCTGGGCCGAAACCAGCCAATTTCCCAGCCACTCCTACAAGGACTGCCCCCAAAATGGTAAATTCCAATCTCCTCACTCCTAGCTTCATTTTTTGGGTACTTGAACCGTCCAATTTGACTAAACGAGAGGAAAGACAGTGCTGGAAAACCTTCCCTGACTCCTGGCGACGCCCTACGAATCTAAAAAGACTGTGAGTTGACCTGGGCCGCCGACGTCATCTGGACGTGCTGGGACGCCTTGCCGACGCCGCAGACCTGCCTCAGACCGACTTGGTGACGCGCCATCGACTCCGAACCCCGTTGAGCCGAGCCGCGTTGATCGCTGAGCCAAGCCGTGCTGACCGGCTTCGAGCCGAGCCGAGCCGACCCGCCACCCGCCAAACCGACTGCCGCGCGTGAGCCGCGTGGAGCCATCGGCTCGATCTCAAGCCGCGCGTGAGGGCGCGTGGGAGTAGTCCAAATTCGTAACTGGTTACTGGTCGACTCGTGATGACGTGTACCTACCTGTGGTAGTATGCATGTTAATTTTCGGTGTTTCTTGACCTCCAAATTGGAGAAAGCAAAGGATAGGTTTAATTACCTGAGCACTGCCACTCTTTGATGAAGCCAATCATTGCACTGATACTCACATAAAGTGAGGCCAAATGGCAACAAGTGTGGCGGCGTGCAGGTGCGACCAAGACACGGCGGCCCACTCTGCCAAGGCGCTTTGGGTTTCCGACCCCGAAATTCTGTTTCTAGTTTCCGAACGCCGTTTCGTATTTTCAATTACCTTATTAGTCTTGGGTGTTCCAAAATAGGTTTGGCGACCCTTGGCGCCTGGAGGACGTACGCTTGGACTTCCGCTCGGTTTGTGGGAGTGGGCCCTTTCCTATATTACTTAAAATGTGTTTTATTTCGGGAAATTATATTTTTTGGTTTATGCCTACATTATATTGTGGTCTTAAATGGATATTTATATCGTATTTTGCAGACCTTAGATATTATTTTATTATTCTAGCTTACTAGCTTCGTTTCGTATTTCGTAGGCCATGGAAATTAGTGGGCTTCGGGCCCACATTTCCATTTGGGAATCATACCATTAGGATTGGTGGGATGTATCTTTGTACGCGTATTGCTAGTATCGAACCGGCCCTATTTTAGGAATTTAGGGAATTAAGTATTTTAATTCCCTACTAGTACCTATTTGCGATTATGGGTTTTATATTTCCATTCGACTACCCCTGGAAGCCGTACTCAAGTGAACCTTGGATATGGAAATTTTTCTATCGTATTTTGGGTTCACCTAGTTTGCCATTAAGTTGGTATTTTATACCTTGGTACCCATGGGGAGTATTCCCATTTCACGTATTTTAGTCATATGCTTGGTATTTCCTGGCAATTGCGCCCTCGTGAATATCATATTGTTTAGTTTGAGGGCATCCCTTATAGGGAAAGTACCCCCATCATGTTTTATGTGCAGTACCCGTGACAGCCATACGCTCAACTAGGCCGTTTACACGGTGTGTTTAGTGTACCGTCCTAGCAGGATTTGGGCTTTCACAGATTGTTCACACGGCTTTATACTGCCGCATGGAACTGCATGGAGGAAAAGCGCCAGCGGCTTATTTTTAGGTCGCAGCCTGGCGACCCGTAATCATCGTTAAAAGACTGCAAAAGATATCGCTGCAAGGCTTCACGTGATTGGTGGAAAAGACGAGATGTATCGTTACTTATGCTCAGTGCCGTTCATGACAAAATAGTTCGTATAAAGAATCTGTAAGTTTTTGCTTTTTTATTAATTTAAAAACTACATCTACACCTTAGGTCTTGACAGAGGCAAAAGATCACTTCAATTTGATTGTTCACACGCATCGATATCAGCCATCTATGAATCCATAGTGGTGGTGCTGCACTGCTCTAGGTCGTACGGGGCGACTCGAACTCACAGGATGCGCATATGCGCGCCACGTGATTGTGCATATGAGTCGCTTATCTTATAGTCTATAACAGGTATTATCACCGACCTCCCCACCGATGCCACGGGAGGCATTTATTTGATTTACGGGTTTTCCGTAGATCCTTATTTTACGAACCTTCGGGTAAAGTATTTTCTGCCGAACGGTGGCCGCCCGCTTCTGACGGGGCATATTTCCGTACTTACCCGTTTTTCTACCTACTATATTAGTACGAAGCTCAAACGGTTTTCCAACCAATTACTTGATTTTGACGGCGAGGGTTAGCTACTTTCGTAAACAAAGGTTTTTACAAAAATGACCATTATTGGCCCACTCACCCTTTCGCTTGGGCGCCCCCTCCAGTTTAGGCCGGAGCCGTCTACGTTCGAGGCTAAGGGAAGGACGAAGGTTTAAATTCCTCGGGTATTGTATATACTGTATCCCGTACTTTGTACGATTGGGCTTGTATAAATCCTCTTCCGCCCGTACATTTGTGTACACATTGATCTTAATTTATTCAAATTAACTTCTTATACTTTCAATTTCCATTGGCCACCCTACGTGGTGCCTGGGCCAAAGACACCTCGACTTTTCGGGTGTCCACGTGTACATCCCGGCCTGATGTGTCAAAGGATGTCATATGTCACGGTTCAAAAACATAGGTAATTATTTTATAAATTGTGTGTAACTACTTGAAATATATTTATTTTTTTATAAGGAAATATATTTATACATTAATATATTTGTTATAAGGAGAATATATATGTATATTGTTTTAATTGTAGCCTATAAAACCGAAATTTTGGACAAGTGTTAACTAAAACAATTATAAAGTATAATGCACCTATGAGTTGAATTTTAAATGCTTGCCAAAAAGGAAAAGAAACTAGATGAAATTTAGATTTCATCATTATTGTAGGTATTAAAGTTTATTGACATAATTAGTGGTGTTATGGCATAGGTTGTAAATAGTTTGCGTAATGTTATTTCTTCTTTTGCCTACATGTCAATGGATTTGAATTTTGGGGTTTTAATTTGATGTTTAAATATAGATGGGTTTTTGTCTAGAAATAAAAATTGTAAGGGTCTATCTTCAAAGAACCCCATGAAAAAATGAATAATAACTCAAAATAAAAATTAAACGAAAGGCAAGGAGCCCAAAACATACGAACCCGTAATTTATCGAATCCTATAAATCTTTGACCCAAAACTTCCATCCTTGTTCAAAATAAATATAGGAATCTTTCACAAAATCTAATAATATATTCACCTTCTATGCCTTCTTCGTGTGCTCTGGCCTCACTATTCGGGGAAAATGATGATTCTAATCAATATTTGCCGATAAATTTCTCCATAGCCGAGTTGAATAATTAAATAAATTTACAAAACAGAAAAAATAAAATTAAAAATGACAAAATGAATGCGATAGAGTGGACGAGGGAAAGGTTATGTGTTGGCCGAGGTGATGAGAATGAGATCGCTAACTACGAGGTGAATTGTCATGGTTCTTCACTACTTTTTAATTTTAATTTTTGTAATTTAATTACAGGTAACAATGCTATGTTTAAATGTTTTTTTTAAGGTCCTTTAAAGTCATTATGTAGGATAAATTGGATAATTAATAAAATTTTTAATTTAAAGTGGGTGGAAAAATAAGACATTGGGGTGGGTATTATATTAGCACTTTTTTTAATTTATTATCCCAGGTTAATGGTGAACCGCCTCTAGTAGTCGTGGGCTAATATTATTATTTTTTATTACTTTATTCTAATAGAAAAGATATGGTACAATACTCATACCCATCTTCTTATAAGTGATAAAACTAAAAAAACACAATAATTTAAAAGGAAAAAAAGAAAAAAAAAACAAAAAGCCAAAAAGAACTACCATTTCACATATATATATATATATATATATTTTTTTAAATTAAAAATTAAAAAAGGAACTGCCAGCCTAGCCGACGTCGCCTAGCGTGGCGCTGCCGATCATTTACTCATTGGCCGATTGGCCAAGAGCGAGGAGTGAAGAAATTTCCATGCTCGCAACGCATGGAATCACCCCGCCTCATTCTCCACTGGCTTGGCATGTGGGTTTGGCCCACCTTTTCCATTTAGCCCATCAGCCCACCTCGTAGCTAATTTGTCCAAGAAAAGTAGCTAATCTCCTCCACTAGCCCACCTCGTGAGACGGTAAATGCCAAAATTTTTCAAAAATGCCATTTGTTCGAAACCGATTGAGTTGGCCTAAGATCCCCATTGCCACCGCCAAAACCCCAAACCTACACAAAACAAAACTTGATTGTCACTTTGTCCATCTCCTAGTTACATAGTTAGTAAAATAAACTAACGACTAGTGCCATTATGTTCTTTGCTATCTAGCCTAGTGTCGACTCGGCACACGGACCAATGCGTAGCTTGCATCCATACTCTTCCTCAAGTGCTCGCGCCATATGAAAACTCGCATCCAATCCCAATCCCAAATCAATACAATACACCAAACCAAACTAAACCAAAATCAATGATAACTTGATAACTAACTAACCACCCGTCCAAGAATGTGAACGCTAGGAATGCCGTAGTGTGGCGGACATCCTCATTTTCGTCGAATGAGTCCAATGTGAAGAGCTTAAGCTCGCACGCATCGCCCTCCAAAGGCCTCGTTCATGTCCCATAGAACCCCATTGACCCTGAACAACACTGGAAGCCAAACTTTAAAAATCTCTCTCGCAATGTCGATGGGGAAGTTATCCACTTCTGTTTTCCTTCACCTTCCCATCCGGGCAATGTAATCCTAAAAACCACTAATAAAATTCAAAACATTCAGCATAATAGACAACTAGATGACGTATACAAAAGGATTAGGTTTTAGGTTTAAGGTTTTAGGGCTTGTAGTGGCTTAGGCTTATGCTCTAGGCTCTGGTGGCTCAGTGGTCTAGGTGTTTGTCGAATAAATTCACACCGGCGCGTAGTTGTGGTCCGAAATTTATATGAACACGAATTGGGAGCTTAAGTAGCGTGCCACTACTAGGTAACGTTTAGTAGACGGTGTGTGTGTGTTTTGAGATTGCGCTATTTAACTTCTAACTAAAAGATTTGTGCCTTTAAGTGTGAGAGGCTCAACTTCTAGGTTCTTTGTTTGCCTTGCTCGTTAAGGACTTTAATTGTTATGTAGACATATAACAAAACCAAGATGGTCGGGATTATGGATTTGAATATAAACCGGTTATATTCAATTGAAATGCGTTAATAGTAAAGACAATAAGCAATAACAAAGTAAAATATAGCTTGTACCAAAGTAAACATATATATCAATCAATTGAAAGTTTACTAATAAGTAAATACAAGTATAAATAAAGCCGTAAAACATCAACCAAAGTATGGTTGATTGCATACAAGGCCATCGGATTGGCTTTTTATGCCCATCGAATTGGAGACAGCGCCATCGGATTGGCTTTACAAGGTTGTCTCTTTTCAGAGAAAAGAGAGAAATAAAGGAGATTCTTTCTCAAAGCTTAAATCGATACTACGTAAAGTGGTAGAGCTAATTCTAAGATCTGTTTCGATCTAAAAGCTTTAACACATATAGTTGGCTTTAGAATGGGTTATAAAGCCTTGTGTAGGCTTCAAAGCTTGTTGTTGGGTTGTATAAACCGATGAATGCCACTTCAGTTTTCAAGAGAGGGGTTTTTCCCTTTGGTTGTTTGAAAGGTTGGCTTTCCTTAGAACATGTGTGTCCCGATTTTTGTTTGGTTGAGTGCCCTTAGCTCTTGCCCCCCTCGCAACTCTTATATAGGCAATTATGAGCAAAGCCACTTGATGCATTTCACCGCCAAGGCTCCACTTGCATAAAGAAGGATAACATTAATTAACTATCCACTTGCAAACACAATTTCCAAAACCCTACAAGAAAAGTGTCATCCACGCCCAAAATATGTCAACTTGTAGATACCTAAAATATCTTTGGTGTAAGTTTGGCCTAATTTCACAATAACCCCCACGTAATGCCATAATTTGACTTTAGACCCAAATAAGTGGAAACATGACAATTTGAGTGTAAACATAGCCTCAAGTTTAATAAATGGAGCAGAAATTTGGGGAACTTATGACTCAACAGGTTCTCAATGAGTTTCATGGTACTGCCATGATCTTGGCTTTTATAATGCCTCCAAGTTGCATCAAGTCAGTGAAACCTCGGTGGGAAAATATAGCTCTTTGAAAGGCTTCAATAAGAATTGGAAATATGAAAGCCATGAAGAATATGTATAATGGGAGGAGGCCATCCATGTTTCACCAAGCCTTTCTCTTTTCAAGATTTTGGCATGAGTACCATGCTTTTCTTTTTCAAGCTATGGGGAGTGTAAAAGCACTCTTCTTTTCTCATACTCCATGGAAGATGTATATTTAAGCCCCCGAGTATTATTTGGCTTGTCAAGGCCATGAGCCCAACTTAGCCGTGAGCGCTTGGACAAGCCTGTCGGGAGGTGACAAAATGGTATCGAGCCACTGCCTTGTGATGGATGTGCCGGCGAGACGCCTCGGGTTCCCCTTAAGTGGGGTGGATTGTGATATCCCACATCGACTAACTATAGGGGTGATGCCTTATGTATGTACATGCCCACCTCCAATTAGCACGAGGCCTTTTGGGACTCACTAGCTTCGATTCCATTGAACTCCGGTTGCTTAGTTTGGGCTAGAGCACCATGATAGGTGACCCACTCGGGAAGTTGCCTGTGAGTTTCCGTAAACAAAGCCGTGAGGGCGTAGGCCCAAAGCTTTTAATAATATCGTGCTACTGAGCTGGTCCCTGTGATGTGACACATATATGTGCGGAACAATTTACCCATATTGTTATATAAATATAGGTAAATTAATTTGAATCAAATAACGTTCCTTTATTTTGTAGGTAAATTATTTTGCATGTATTATTACATATACCGGGGCACATTTTATTATTAATACATGTGTCCAAATAATTTTCTTATATTTTTATGTAAATTATTTTATAGTTCCTTTCATATTTCTCATTTGGAAAGAAAATGAAAAAATTAAAATTAAAATGGGCCTAATTTTTATACAAATTTGAAACAATTAATAAGTCTTAAGGAAAACACAACATTAATGCTTCTTTATGTTTTTTGTTTTTTTTGTTTAAGCATTAATCTCAATTTTTTATAATATGCAAATGAATTTAAAATTAATGCATTTTTTAGAATTTTTAATCTTCCCTTTCAAATTTGCATACAATTAATTGTATACGTTAAAAATTGTAATTAGAGGTATTTTAGGCATTCAAAAAGTACAAAATGTGTAAAGTCAAAACATAATTAATGAATTTACTTATGTGGAGCCTAATAAACTGTGGCTCTTTTTATTCATGTGGAAAAACTATGTTGATTTTATGTAAGGAAACTTGAGTTTTATGAGCTAAAGTCAGTATTTTCATTATTAATTAAGATTAATAGGGTGATGCAACGACTGAACATTGACTGCTAACCTCTTGGTATCCTTTCTCTCTATACAGATTATGAACTCCATTAACTTATTATAAATCCGAAACCCCTTTAGAGTAGAAGAAGCAACTTCCTGGCTTAAGAAATTGACAAGAAACAATCAAGTCGAAATCTTTGACACTCACAGAGATCACTTAACATAATTAAGAAATACGAACTCAAAAACATACCTGGGCGGGTGAAAAAGAAAAGCCTTGGATTTTACCCAACGCTCTACGGTCATATTCTTTTTGCTTCTTCTTAGCCTCTGCATATGTGCCTGCCAAAACAAAGGTTAATTATTGTTGGTAAGAAAATTGTAGTAGAACACTAATATTTAAATCATATATTCATAATTTAAAATATATAAAAAAATAAATAAAAATAAAAAAAGCTCTTGATCTTTGGCGGAAACTACCATGGTAGTTTTGCAGGATGAGGAAAACTTTTGCAGGAGGAGCAGTTGAGACAGAGAGAGAGAGAGAGAGAGAGAGAGAGAGAGAGAGAGAGAGAGAGAGAGAGAGAGAGAGAGAGAGAGAGAGAGAGAGAGAGAGAGAGAGAGAGAGAGAGAGAGAGAGAGAGAGAGAGAGAGAGAGAGAGAGAGAGGAGTTACGGGTCTTCAAACTTGATTTACCCTAAGCCTCGTTTGGTGCTCCTGACCGGACCGACTATTTCCGCCGGATAGGATAATCCTCGTCATCGGACAAGATCGACTAAATTAGTCGGGCGTTTGGTCCAAGAGATCGGACTATATCGATTATTTATATTGTGTTGGGCGGCCTAAGGTGTGTGTGAAGAACACAAATTTGTTCTTCATACAAACTCACTCAAATCCTAATCAAATGCAAGAACTACGAAAGGTTTGACTCTTCGTAGGGAGACGAAGTATGTTGGTAACCTTTAATTTGATTCAAGGTGCAAACCACAACTCCTCCAAGCAAAGGTGTTCATCCAAGATGAGATTGAAGGCCCTCTTAGGTATTTAGCCTTTGCTCATGCAAAGAAGATTCTACAAAGGTATAGGATGCTACAACTTACTAATGTGATTTTGAGTTGTGTCTTGGTTCACAATATTTAGGCTTCTTTAAAAGTCATGAGCAAAGTTTTGTTTTTTGAGTACTACTATGCTAGCTAAGAGCCTTAATTTGTTAATATCATGCTTAAGTGTTGCTCAAAATGAACTTGTAATTCAAATATTTTCCTTCAAGCTGTACCAAGAGAGTGAGGGACGGACCCGACTAATTATACGGAGGTTTTTGGGCATATAATTAGTCCGGTGTGAGGGGTACTAAATGGTGGGCCCGGGTTTAAATAAATAGTCGGGTGACTATTTTAGTACGGAGTGCACTAAACACCCGAGACCGGATTATTAGTACTATCCGGGTGCGCTATACGGCATACCAAACGAGGCCTTATTGTTTATACGGTGAGGCCGTTCCTTTCCTAAATATTGTTTGCGGAGTCCCAAGTTTTAATTAGGAAATTATTCGCTTTCCTATTTAGAGTCCGATTATTTTACTTTCATATTTAGATTCCGAATTTTGCAGTCTGAAATCTTTTGAAAAAGGTTTTGACGAGTCACCACAGGAATACTGACCATGGCAATCAGTAATTAATATGCACTTAAATGATTCGACCCATATTGTTGTTGATGCGACTAGGTCCTATTCTCAGAGTTTTCTACCAATGCCAATGAACGGCTAAGAGAAAATCCAAATAATATTGCACAGACGTGACAGTGTTGCAACTTGCGAACAGACAATATTTGGATTAGTTAAGGGTTACTTCTACCTTAAGTTATTAGATTAACAAATAATTGTGCTATGAGTGGAGTATTGACTAATCTTGATTTTTTTTCGATTTTTTTGTAAGTTAAAGACTTTGTATTATTTCTCAATGTATGCAAAAAAAAAAAGATGTCTATTGAATAAAGTTGGTTTTAATGATTCACACTGCCTTAAAACTCGGGTCCGTTTGGATGGGGAATTTGTAGTTCCAAAGGGATTTGTTAATGAATGGAGTAAGAAATGAAGGAATTAAAGATGATGGGATTTTTGAGGTTTTGTTTGGGAACAAAGGGGACCTAATAATTATGGGGTTAAAATGACGAATTAAAACAATTTACAAAATATAATTATCAGAGATAATTGGATTTGTTTCAATAAAGAAGCCATCTTTCTCTCCATCTCTTCTTCTGTGATGCCAAGAGAGACTCACCCATGAGAGAATTCAACACATTTCTCTTAAATTTTCTCAAGAAAACTTTTCCACAGAAATTCATAAACTTTTTTGTTAAATTTTTATAAATTTAAACGACAATCTTGTGGATGTAAATTTCATTCGTGATTGGATTGACGAATCACACCTCGCAAAACAAGAAACATCGTTAGCCTAATTGATGAACACCTAAGAAAAAAGGAGAGGATGTTTGCTAAAGGGTCTCCGATGTCTAAGTTTAAATAGTTTATGAGAAACTAGAAGATAGAGAATTTGAGTATTAAGTGGTGATTACCGACCCTCTCGTTGGACTTGGCTAATTATAGGAGAGACTCATCGTGGTGTAGCCGGGAGGTGAGGTCTTAGACCATACTAGGCGCATCTTCACTATATTTACCTAGTGTGATGCAAACCTAGCCTCTCAGGGTAGCTACAAGAAGTCCCTAGGAGGACTTTGGCAGAGTGGCGCCAAAGCGAGACACCCAAGAACTCAAGAGCCGACTCCACACACCCCAGCCCTCGATACTCCACGTGGATACCGGAAGCGAGCGTGCCGGGGCCGACACTCGTAAGTGACGAAGCCATTAAATGCATGACAACACTTATGCAGAACTAAAATTAAATCAGACAATGTTTTCGCAAAATCCAATGTCAATATGCATATGGTCTGGGAGCGTACCAATGCTGAATGCAATGAAAACAAAAACATGAAACAAGTTCTCAAAATCTCTATCCATAACAGTGGATGGATATTATTAAAGAACCTGGAAGTAAAGATAAATCCCTACATGGCTGATGGATGATCGAGCCGCCACGCAATAGTCTCGACTCGCCGACGCACTATCACTATGTCCCGAAGGCGCAAAAACAAAAGTGTGAGGACAAAATAAAAGTTTTAGCAAAACCTTCTTTTTCAACATACTAACCCCGTTTGAAAACCAAGATAGCCGTAGAAATATACTATCGTAGTATAGTTCAAAAGATACTTTAATAGTATACAGCAATATATCAAAGGTATAATACTCGTAAACACAAATTATAATTCCAATAATATAGCAAGGGAAAACCAACACAGTGGTATATGGGCACATCACCCATGTACGGGTTGAGGAACAAATTTCA
The DNA here is from genome assembly GCA_018257905.1 of Gillenia trifoliata. Classification (NCBI taxonomy): domain Eukaryota; kingdom Viridiplantae; phylum Streptophyta; class Magnoliopsida; order Rosales; family Rosaceae; genus Gillenia; species Gillenia trifoliata. The sequence goes on along the minus strand of JAEHOF010000071.1, from coordinate 62,985 downwards.
ATCACCGCAGAGCAAGCACTTTACGTTATCCATTAATTTGCATCACTCCTAGTACCACACACATGTAAGCACTTGTAGCCAGCAGCTGGCTCACACCCGAGTCCCACGCAGTGGGTCTTTTCCCATAAACAACAATAAACGTAAGACAAGCTTGCACTAAGGTATTTACCTGGACAATACCCCCGGGAGTACAGCAAGGTGACCCAAACATGTGAGACTTGTCCTATGGCCATGAGAACGGTACTACAACGTAGTGAAAGCATACCAAGTGTGTTTGAAAACATACATACATACTCATGTGTATAGATATGATAAGCAATATCCCTTTCATAATTCTAAATATTTATCATTGCATAAATAAATCCTTTCCCAAAACCATATCAAAATACCGTTTAATATTTATGCAAAGTGAAATCAAAGTATAACCCATTTCATAAAACATATTATCATACTTGATAAATAATCCCAAAACACCAAATCAATCCATTTTCCAATATATATACCTATACCAACAAATTATGGTTGCACAAATAATAATCAATAAGCATATATATTTATAAATAAATATATATAAGTAGACATGCTTTAAAAGCCATTTTAAAACTATATATAATCATAAACATAATCATTCATAATCATGTAAAACCATTTTATAAAGTAAATGTCCACTCACAGTGATCTAGAGTGAAATCTCCCTCGGTGTTGCCCTCTCGGTGTGCGGAGTCGAAGAATTACCTATTTAATATTAGGGAACAAATTAGACTTTCCCCTATAATAAATTAAAATAGGCCCAATAGAAAATACCCCAAAAATAATACTATTTTATAGCAAAAACGGCTCGAAAACGAGCTCGGAGCCCGAAACCCTACACCGCGGCCCACCGCCGCTGCGCGCCGTGCGTCGCACGCGCTCGCCACGCGCCGGGATATGGCTCTGACGCGCCGCCACGCTGGGCCGGGAGGTGGTTTCACGCGCCGCACGCGCCGCACGCGCCGGCACGTGTCGCCACGCGCCGGCGCGCGTGTCGCCACGCGCCGGGGCATCGTTAGCCACTCCACGCGCGGCACGTGTCTCCCACGCCCCATCGCGCCGCACGCGCCGGCCCCACGCGGCCGACGCCAGCCACGCGCCCGCGACGCGCCGCAGTTAACTAATATACGGCCGGGACGAATATTCGACGCCGTTAGGGAATATTCCTTCCATGCCGTTATGAATATGAAGGAAATTATGAGATTTTAGGTGGATTTCTAATGACTAGCATGCATATACAATTCACAATTTATATGCATAAACTTAAGCTAAATTATCAAAGCATTAGTCATGCAAATCCCCTTCAAGCATAAAGCTCAGACTTCCGATGCATCTACTTGAATTGAGTTTAACAAAGTGGAGGTAGAAGTTTTATACCTCTTGATCTAGCTTTTAGACCAAGGATGGACCACTCAAGCTTTCTCTTTCTGGGAACTCCTGAGCCTAGCCTCCTTGCTTCCCTCCACCTTGAAAGAATTTGAATGGTTCTCCTCTAGCCTCCAAAGTTGAAGACCCTAAAGATCCACACCCACCCAAGTAGTGGAATGGATGATGGATGACCAAGAGAAAGAGAGATGAGTAGCTATCTCTTTGCTCTTGGTTGGCCGGCCGTGTAGAGAGAAAAAGGAGAGATTTTCTTTCTTTTGTTGACTAACTCACACAAAAACCATAATGAAAAGTTTCATTAAACTTTGCATATAAAGATGTGAGCAGGCGAGTCAACTTTTGACTCAACACTCACTCTCTTTCTTTCTCTCTTTAGGCCGTCCCCTTAGTGTTGTTTGGGCTTTGGGCTTTTAATATTTCAAGTCATCTTATGCTTGGAATAAAAGCCTAATGGGTTTGGGCCCAATGGGCTCGAATAAACCCGAACATTTCCAAGAAGCCCAAAACGATCTTTCATCGCCTTTATGATTTCATTAGACTTTCTAATTAATCATAACACTTAATTAATCCAATTAATTATTTCCATCATTCATATGTTGTTCCACCACAAGAGTGTATTCGGTGTACAATCATTTTAGGTTCTAATTAGCAAGGCAAATTGATGTGATTGCACAATCCAATTGATTAGTTTTAATTCCAATCATCTAGTGAATTAAAAACTTATTTTTAATTCTCTTCTTCTTGATGACTACCTATTTAATCATCTAGAAGAACCCACAAGCCATGAGTGACATCTAAACATATATCATGGCTACCCAAGCTAATGTAGAATTTGTTCCTGAGAACCTATTCAATTGGAATTACAATGTAATTCGATCCTCTAATACAGCCACTCTCAATCACATTACCGGGGTATGGATACATAATGTCAAACCCCTAATGTGATTATACCATGTTATATGATTCAATTGAGTCGTAAAGGAACAATTTCCATCACTACGCTCACTACTTCGGCCGAAGACTCCCGAATCATATCTTAGAGTATTCTTCCTCTCGTAATGAGGATTAGAGATCCCTTGTTGACCATTCACTTGCCTCCATGGCTAAGTAGCTTAACCCCAATTATGCCGTGGACACCCTCGATTGGGGTGACTTTGGACATAATCAAAGATCAAGGACCTGTCCACAAGACAACTATGATGTCTCAGTCAAAGGATTACATATTCCAATCAATGGAGTTACTTGCTCGACATGTGAGTAGACCTCAATGCAAGTACCCCTTCGATTGTATTCAAGTGGAACTTATTCCCTTAATGAGCACCTACATACTTGTCATAGTGTCACTACACGAATGGCCGAGACTTTCCATCCTTCCAATTTGAAGCCGATAGTACGTATTGGTCTCTCGGATTGCCGCATCCTCCGGCAATCCCATGACCAGAACATTTTGAACATCATGGTTATGAGAAGAAGGCCCTCGTAGTCTAACATCATTAGATTGTTTCTTCCATCAATCCATTGTCCATGGATTCACTATTTGGACATATATCAACTTATTGAGATTGTCCTAATAAGTGATTCTTGCCCTTTTACCATATTTAGGGTTATCCATATATACGTGAAATGTCCCGAAAGTTTCTTCCATAGATTGACTTTCGTGGCATATTTCCAACAATCTCCCACTTGCACTAAAGTCAATCACTAGTGCATTTCATAGATGCTAGTAGAGTGAACTTGAGCAATACAATTTATCTAGGTTATGTATTCATCCTTTTATCTTAAAAGGGATATTCTTATTAAATGTTTCGAAACATTTAATGATGTCTCTTTTCCTCTTGTGTTCAAATATTTGATGAGACCTTGAGTCCATGGCTTCAGCTATCGCCCCACACGTCGTAGTACCTACTAACGACCTTATGGTTAGGATTCAATCATTGGTTCCAAGTGAACCCCGTCTATTCAAACACCTTTTGGAAGCAAGCTTCAAAACTTTAATATATATATATGTCTTAACATATAGCATCTCGCTTGGTAATACTATATGCAAACTTTGCTCCAACTTCCTTGAGACCATTGTAGTACCATACTAACAATGTATTCTATATGATTAGTTCTTCATCCAACATGAAGATCCATTTGTTAAAATGGGTTATTTTTCACTTTGGCTTATAACCTAAGTGAATGCACGCTCAGAGTCTCACTCGACATTCCTTTCAAAGGTAATAATATACTCATTCATTGCCTTGGTTCTGATCCTGACATAACATTATCTCCAAGTGACAACCACGATGGTTATCCACTTTGGATATAATCAAAACAAGTCCATACTTGTGTCCTTTTTGTGATTTTAGCGATAAATTCCTTTATAAGGGTCATGAAAGCAGCTTATATCATATGTAGAAATACTCTTTCTCAAATCTTCAACATTTGAGATTCAAATACCCCATATAACATCATTTAGTCCATTTTAAGTCTATACTTTAAAATTGACCGTGTCACCATTTGTCATTCTGAGCAATATATGTATTCCATTAAATCTATCGAATAGGATTTCATTCATTACATGTTGCTCAAAAGTATGACATCACTCCCACTCGATTTTATTGTAACTAAGCATTCATTCAAGACATTAAGAAAACATAACACTTATATATTTTCTTGAATTGAATGCATATAGCTCCCAATTAACTTGTGTTGGATCTATTGACAATCAATAAGATCCATTAGCTTATCGATGATGTCTCAACAGCTTTTGAGATATTCAACAATTTAGTTAATCACAAGTTATTTAAATGAACTTACACAAAAGAATTGCTTCTTAAGTACTCCTCAATATTACCAAATCTAGATTTAGGTCCAATACCAAAATGTGTGACTTGTTTTGTCAAGTCCTTTTCATTTAAAACATATGGTGTCAAACATCATATTTCAAGCTTTAGTCATACTACATCTTCAAAGTAGTCATATAAGAATTATCCAAATCATTAGTGGAAACATAGTCTCCTATTAAGGGATACGGAAATTCAACCATATTCCCTAGGTGGTTGATTAATTCTTTATCAAACACTACTTAGAGCATTATAGTTACATGAGATGCCGAAATCGGATTGTCTTGTTGTTAAACTATTATATGTTGTAATCTCATTTTGAAACTATTCCCTTTTGTTTCATCATCTTGTCCATTTGCTTTGTTTTCGTGCATGTTCTCTTAAAAGAGAATTATGGACAACTCCCAACATATAACCATTTTATGTTAGGTTGACGAAACCAACATCTGATAGGTTATTCTAAGAATGCTTACACAACATAGAATTTTACTGAATTGCAGTAGCTTCGAGGCTTTTAACAATTAAAATAACAAGCTCATTAATAATAGTCAATTATTAATTTTAGACAACTATAAACCAATTATATTGTTGTTTATATCCTTTTTTCTCATCTCCCACTATTTCTCATGACCTTAATGAGAAATCGTATTATACATTCAAAGTGTATAATCTAGAAACGGGAGTAGAGGACATTGTGGAGTAGCTTAATTCTTTTAAGCATATTGTTCCAACTCCACAAAGCCGATGTCTTGTTATTAAGTGACTAAGGTCTTTAAACATTTTATAGATTTAGACACACTTCATACTTGGTTCGATCACTAACACATTTGACATTTCTTAAAACAATTTATGAATGTCCAATTAGTTGTTCAAAACTACTAGTTGAAACTAAGAGTGAACTTGGTTTCCGTGTATAAGTGATAACCGAATATAAGAAACAATTTTCTTATGAATTTCATCTAGAATTCAACAAGACAATTTTCAATTCATAACACTACTTAGAGGATTTAATATAGTAGAAGGCATCCATCACATTACATTGATATGATAAAACAAACATTCATAATGTTTAATACATAATAATTAGCTCCTACATTAGAGACTAATTATATACTCATATTGGCACCAAAATGGGTCTTCCATCATATGAAGCCACATAATAAGTTCTTATCAAAATAAGAAAGTTTAAAGACAATCTTTAAGCGCCTAACAAGCTTCCTAAGTAGTTAGCAAAATAATGGCCGAACCCTTCATTCCATTAGTCCCTTGCTTGTTCATCTTCTACTTGCTTCCTTCACCTACATACAATTGCATAGGTGATTAGCATTTATCAAATATAATAATTAAGATCTAACATTTAATCAAGATAAGTGACAATAAATTCATACCTTGTATTGTCCTTCAGAGATGCAAGGTGTATAACCTCGTACCTCTTCCAATGCCCGTCTTTTTACGCGCTGGTGGCAAACTTTGGGTTCTTTGCCTTTTCTTCACTCCTCCTTGGGCCTTAGTGAAGGAAAATTTGTCCTAGCTAAGAACAATAGATGAACATTGAAATACATATGCCAACTAATAACAATTTAAAGCAAGCATGCATTCAAAAACAATTCATAAAACCTATGACTTTCAAAGCCTAGAATATGGTGAACTAAAAGTACTCTTTAACAAAATTAAAGAGAGTGAAGTTTGAGATTCATTACCCTTGAAGCTCATCCTTGTTTGCACAAGGGATTCACCTGCTGGAGGGCCTTCAAGTCTCCTCCTTTCTTCCTTGAGGATGTGAGGATAAGAACTCCAAAACACCAAAAGCTTAGTGTTCTAAGTCTCCACACCAAGGACGAGGTGTGTAAAGATGAAAATGGATGATTTAGAGCAAAAGACGCTAGCTATATGCTCACTAAATGGTCGTGGCCTCCCTTGAAGAAAATGAGAGAGAATTTCAACTCAATTCTCCAAGAAAAACCCTCTTGAATGATTATGGCCATAAAGTTCTTTATGCTCATCACATGTGAGTGGCAAACTTGTAAATAACCCAAGCTCTGCCTCCACTCACCCTAGGCCGGTTTTGGCATTGTTTTTAGATTAATTTCCATTTAGTTTTTAGTTGTCATACAACCTAAACTCACGGCCTTGTGGACCAAAACCCTTTGGGCCCCGAAACCCAAAACCAACTTAAAAGCCCAAATACGAACCTTTCGTATAATTAATTAACTAATTAATTAATCATGATCATTCTCAATTAAACAATTTAATTGCTTATCCATTCCTTTATTTCTTCACTTTCATCCTTACTCGGTGTGTACGATCCATTAGGTTCCAATTAGCGAGGCAAAGGGGCGATTGTTACTCTTAATTCACTGATTGTGAATTGAAACCACATTTCAATTCTCCCTTAAGATTAGTGTTGGCTAACTTAGGCTTCCACAAACCATGAGTGACACCTAGCGCATGTCATGGCTACTCAAGTTAAGTAGAATTGGTTGGAGAACTCCAGTTACAATTACAATGCAATACGGTCCTTCTCTAATACAATACTCCTAATCACATTGTTTGAGTGATAGTTATTTTCATGTCTACTATCCAATGTGATTCTCTTCTATATGATTCAATTGAATATGATTTGAAACAAACTTCCAAAATCATATTCATATGCTTTGGCCAAAGACTTTCGAATCATATCTCAGAGTATTCTCCTTCCACCATGGAAGGTTAGAGATCCCTTGTTGTGCATTCATATGCCTACATGACTAGATAGCTTGACCCCAACAATGCCGTGGACACTCGCAATGGAATGCCTTTGACATGATCAAAGATCAAGGACCCAATCATCAGACATCAATGATGCCTCGGGTCAAAGGACTACTTTGCATATTGCAACTTAAAAGTTCTTACATGACATGTATGTACGAACTCCTATTGATCGTTGTTCAGTGTACTCAATTACTTTTTGAGCACCTATGTGTTTGTCTCAGTGTCCAACACTAAATGACTTGAGACTAGTCATACTCACGATTGAGTTAACATAACACATACTAACCTTAGCGGATTGTCAATGCCCAATTGGCAATCCTATGGCTAGGAACGTTTTAGGAATGAACATAAGAGAGAGGTCTCGTTTATCTAACTTACTTAGATCACTTCTCTCTTAGATCAAATACATTCCTTGGATTCTCTTATTGATTAAACACATGATACAATAAATAGTGATTAACAATAAGCTTTGCCCTTTCATTAAACTAACAATAGTTTAATACAATAAGTATTCCAAAAGCTATTACATCAAATGAGTGGCTTTGTGGGCATACTTCCAACACTTAGGAGTGGATGACTTCAACCCCTTTCCTTTCCATTTGCCTTTCGGCTTAGGTTTGGAAGAGGATGGCTTGTTGTGGGCTACTGCTAAAGTCCCCACAACGTTCTCTTTCAGCATAGTCTTCTCAGCAGTCACTAACATGTTTAGTAACTCAGAGAGAGTGCTATCCATCTTATTCATATTGTAGTTCATGACAAACTGCGAAAATGAATTAGAAAGAGAAGCCAAGATGAAGTCCTGGGCCAATTCCCCGTCAAGTGGAGTGCCTAGGCTCTCCAATTGTTCAATGAGTCCAATCATCTTCAGTACATGTTGATGCACTGGGGCTCCCTTGACCATTTTGGTCTTCACAAGTTCACAGACAGTGCTGAAGCGACGGTTGCGCGTCCCTTCACCATATAACTCTCTAAGATGGAGTATGATGGAGAATGCACTGTCCATGCCCTCGTGCTGTCTCTGCAACTCCTCATTCATGGAAGCCAACAGATAGCACTTGGCTTGTGTATCATCCTCAACGTGCTTGTCATACTTAGCACGCTCATCCTCAGTGACCTCGGGGCCTAGAGGTATGTGAGAGGGAGCCTTGTCTAGTACGTAAACAATTTTCTCCAAGGTAAGGAGAATCTTGATATTACGGTACCATGATGGGAAATTGTACCCCTCGAGGCAATGTTTGTCAAGTATCTTTGATAGCGTGTTTCTAACCATATCTAAATACATAAACATAAAATAAATAAATTAGTTTGATTGTTAAGTCAAAAGATTTAGGTCTTTAAACCGTATGACACCTACCCACTATTTTAGTCAAATTCCATATCCCTCAAAATGGAATCCGGGAGATTTCAAATAAAGCGCCTAGTAGGTTATGGGAGACTCACTATTACCAAGCCCGCCTCACAATGATATGATGTTGGCTAGCAAAAATAACAATGAGAGGGTACGGATACCCATTCACAACAACCTCTTGTGATTACCCATCCTTTGGCCTCTAGAGAACAATGCCTCACAATGATATGATGTTGGCACCATTCTTCTTAGTTAAGCTTTACCCACCATGTCAGGTTCGGATAGGGGGCCAAGCATGACCTCACAATGATATGATGTTGGCCATACTCGTGTCCTACCTTTACCACATCAAATGTTGAAATAGACCCCTCCTGAGTATAAGCACATACTTTGTACTCCCCCATGATAGGGTGAAGTCGGTGTATGAGTCATAAACGCTTGGAGCCTACCATGGTGGAAGGCCACAAAGAAGTGTCAAAACACCTCCACGCTTTCAACTTAATATTGGATGTTGATTGAGGGATTTTAAGGTCTCATCATTGTATTTATTTAATCATATTACAATAAATTGTGTCCTTTGCAAATACTAGTTATTTTTAGGCTCTTTGGAGACTATGGACATTGTAGGTTGATTCAACAACGAGCCAACATTGTTGAATAAGATCTAGGGAAGGTATCGCTTTAATTACGCGCTTTCAATCCAATTAAAACATTTTTAATTGAGCCATTAGAAACGAAAGACAATCATTCATTGCTAATTAGGGCATTGGACCCAACAAATCTTTAATCTCATGAAAACCCCTTTTAATATCTATCTTTACCAATAGTCAAAGAAACTCTAGTCTAGTACTAGAGGGAATCAACTAATGAGGTAAAGAAGTAATAAGAATTACAAACCGATTTGTACAAATTCCAACAAATTACATATACTAAGAGGGAGAGAAAGATTAACGTCTAACGTGTTGTGGTCCAATTGAAATAGCAATTAAAACACATTCCCTAGGTTCAAACAATTTGAATTTGTCGGCCTTACTTGTAGCTCAATTATCGTTTAAGGCGTATGTCCATAGTCAACCATTCTACTAACTATTTAATCACATTAAATAATTAATTGAAATGCAACAATTATCAATTAGATTTAGTACATATGGGCATAATTGTATGATGAGTTTAATCTACAAACAAAAATAAAATATCAAAATATTTTGTCCTCAAGAGAGGTGGGGCCAAAATGCAAATACTTAAAAGTTATGGGTCAAACCGCAAATACTTAAAAGTAAATACAACTTATTTACATTTGCAAAAGAGCCCCTAAGGGACCCATCATTGGGTATGGCCGGTTATGGGATGGGGAGAGGGAAAAAAATGTCAAACATTTTCAAGCAAGTAATGGCCCATGCTTTTCCTTGTCACCAATTGTCCTTGTTGACTTTAAGAGTATGGTTTGGGTATGGGTGAGGGATGGCTTCCTAGTCAAATCTAGGAAGGTTTAAATCTACAAACATTTTTGATAGATAAAAACATACCCAAAACAGAAATTAAAGTAAGAACAAAGACATGAACACCAAGAACAAAACCATGAAAACAATTTTCAAGATTTGCACTTTCTTGGTGGTTTTTCAAAACAAAAACAAAAGTGACAAGGGCTAGACTTTCTAGCATAAAAGTGTGTAAGTATATATCAAAATAAAACACAAACACATGCCAAAATACTCCCCCAAAACCGTGCCCTTCCCAAAGATCAAAAGCCCCAATTTTTGTTCAAAAACTCACTCTTCATTCATGCATCCAAAACACTTTTGTATGCATATCTTTTTCAACTCTTGAAACACATTTCTCAACAATTGAAAAACAAAAGATAAACTTATTTAGAATGAAGAAATATTATGTCAAACATAAAATTATAACCCATATATATAAAATCCAAAAGGACACAACAAATATAAACCTTTGGCTCTTCATACCACTTGAAGGGGAAATTATGAGATTTTAGGTAGGATTTCAATGACTAGCATGCATATACAATTCACAATTTATATGCATAAGCAACGGAAGCGAAATTATCAAAGCATTAGTCATGCAAATCCCCTTCAAGAAGCATAGGTTTGTATTTGATGCATCTACTTGAATTGAAGAACAAAGTGGAGGTAGAAGTTTTATACCTCTTGATCTAGCTTTTAGACCAAGGATGGACCACCTCCAAGCTTTCTCTTCTTGGAACTCCTTGAGCCTAGCCTCCCTCCTTGCTTCCTCCACCTTGAAAGAATTTGAATGGTTCTCCTCTAGCCTCCAAAGTTGAAGACCTCTAAAGATCCACACCCACCCAAGTAGTGGAATGGATGATGGATGACCAAGAGAAAGAGAGATAAGTAGCTATCTCTTTGCTCTTGGTTGGCCGGCTGTGTAGAGAGAAAAGGGGGAGAAATTTTCTTTTCTTTTTGTTGACTAACTCACACAAAAACCATAATGAAAAGTTTCATTAAACTTTGCATATAAAGATGAGAGAAGTGAGTCAACTTTTGACTCAACACTCACTCTCTTTCTTTCTCTCTTTAGGCCGGCCCCCTTAGTGTTGTTTGAGCTTTGGGCTTTTAATATTTCAAGTCATCTTATGCTTGAATAAAAGCCCAATGGGTTTGGGCCCAATGGGCTCGAATAAACCTGAACATTTCAGTAAGCCCAAAAACGATCTTTCATCGCCTTTATGATTTCATTAGACTTTCTAATTAATCATAACACTTAATTAATCCAATTAATTATTTCCATCATTCATATGTTGTTCCACCACAAGAGTGTATTCGGTGTACAATCATTTTAGGTTCTAATTAGCAAGGCAGTGAGGTGATTGGTATCAATCCAATTGATTAGTTTTAATCCAATCATCTAGTGAATTAAAACTTACTTTTAATTCTCTTTCTTCTTTGATGACTACCTATTTAATCATCTAGAAGAACCCACAAGCCATGAGTGACATCTAAACATATATCATGGCTACCCAAGCTAATGTAGAATTTGTTCGGAGAACCTATTCAATTGGAATTACAATGTAATTCGATCCTTCTCTAATACAATACTCTCAATCACATTACTAGGGTATGGATACATAATGTCAAACCCCTAATGTGATTATACCATGTTATATGATTCAATTGAGTCGTAAAGGAACAATTTCCATCACTACGCTCACTACTTCGGCCGAAGATTCCCGAATCATATCTTAGAGTATTCTTCCTCTCGTAACGAGGATTAGAGATCACTTGTTGACCATTCACTTGCCTCCATGGCTAAGTAGCTTAACCCCAATTATGCCGTGGACACCTTCAAGATTGGGGTGACTTTGACATAATCAAAGATCAAGGACCTAACCACAAGACAACTATGATGTCTCAGGTCAAAGGATTACTTACATATTCCAATCAATGGAGTTACTTGCTTGACATGTGAGTAGACCTCCATGCAAGTACTCCCTTCGATTGTATTCAGTGAACTCATTCCCTTAATGAGCACCTACATACTTGTCATAGTGTCACTACACGAATGGCTGAGACTTTCCATCCTTCCAATTTGAAGCTGACATAGTACGTACTGGTCTCTGGATTGTCAGTATCCCTCTGGCAATCCCATGACCAGGAACATTTTGAACATCATGGTTATGAGAAGAAGGTCTCTGTAGTCTAACATCATTAGATTACTTCTTCCATCAATCCATTGTCCATGGATTCACTATTTGGACATATATCAACTATTGAGATTGTCCTAATAAGTGACTTTGCCCATTTACCATATTTAGGGTTATCCATATATACAGTAAATGTCCTGAAAAGTTTCTTCCATAGATTGACTTTCAGGGCATATTTCCAACAGAATATTCCGTCGTCCCCTTCCTCGCGCCGGTCGCCGGAGCCGCCGTCCTCCGCCGCCTGGTTCGCCGGAATTTCTGGAAATTTTCCGAAATTAATCCAAAACTTCAAAAATTCATATCTTCTTCATTCTTTGTCCAAATTTGACGTGCCATATATCAAAATGAAGGTATTGAGGAGTAGAGTATTTTTATACCTATTTGAGGCCGGAAAAGTGGCCGGAGATGGCCTGAAATTGGCCGGAAAGCTTCGGGAAACCCTAATTCCGTTCTCCTTCAATACTGCACCAAATTGGACGTTCTTTATATCAAATTGAACCTACTCAATCCAATAAAACCAATGGTAATGGTCTCGAGGCTTACCTTAGTCTGGTTTGCACAGAAAATGGACGGACAGTTTGCCTAAACCGTTCCGACAACGGTTTGAACGATCGGGTTCGAGTTTGAAGAATCTGAAATCACAGCCTCGTCCAGAATGACAAGACGATCATTATGGTATGGATTTTGGGTGACGGTTTGGTGGTTTTGTGATTCAACCAAGATTAGGGTTTGTCGGTTCGTTTTTGGTTTAGAGAGAAAATGGGAGAGAAAGAGAGGAAGAGAGAAAAGAACGTGCAGAATGATTGGGGTGGGTTGGCTGCTGTGCAGTCAGCCAAAAACCCTAATTCCCACACACGGAGTGGAAAATTACCAAAATGCCCCTACCCTTTAAAGCTTCGTAAAACGTTCGTTTTAACTCCGAATTGAGTTCCGCTTGCGTCCACGCGTTCGTATCGACGAGTACATCAAGAATATGTAAAGAAATAATTTTTCACAAATCGTCACGAAAAGTCAACAAAAGTCAACATTGACCCTAGGGGTATTTTGGTCATTTCACATAAATTTTGGGACGGGTTGTAACAATCTACCCCCCTAAATAAAATTTCGTCCGCGAAATTACAAACAAAAGTACTAAAATAAATGCGGATACTGTGCTCTCATATGTTCCTCAATCTCCCAAGTAGCCTCCTCTACCTCATGGTTACTCCACCGAACCTTCACCAGAGGTATCACTTTGTTCCTCAGAACCTTGTCTTTTCTGTCCAAAATCTCTACCGGTTCCTCCTCGTAACTCAAACTCTCATTCAACTGCAAAGGCTGTGGTTGGAGTACATGTGACTCATGCGGTACATACTTCCTCAACATAGAAACATGGAAGACATCATGTACCCGAGATAACTCCGCTGGCAAGGCTAACCAGTATGCAACTGCGCCAACATGCGCCACAATCTCATAAGGACCAATGTACCGGGGACTCAGCTTTCCCCGTTTACCGAATCTCACAACACCCTTCCAGGGCGACAATCTCAAGAACACAAAGTCACCAACTGCATACTCGCGGTCCTTAGAGTGTTTGTCTGCAATACTCTTCTGTCTGTCTTGGGCCGCCTTCAGGTTACGCTTAATCACCTGAATCTTTTCTGTAGTATCGTCTACCAATTCTGGGCCCTCAAGTGCTCGTTCACCTACCTCAGTCCAACACAATGGGGTTCGACACGCCTTCCCATACAACGCCTCATACGGTGCCATACCGATGCTAGAGTGGAAACTGTTATTGTATGCGAACTCTATCAACGCCAAGTGATCATCCCAACTTCCCCCGAATTGAAGGACCGAAACTCTCAACATGTCCTCCAAGGTCTGAATCGTCCTCTCAGACTGACTATCTGTCTGTGGGTGGAAAGCTGTGCTGTACAGAAGTTTTGTTCCCATAGCTTCCTGAAATGCAGTCCAGAATTTGGAAGTGAACCTCGGATCTCTATCCGATATGATGGAAACTGGTACCCCATGAAGTTTAACAATCTGATCAATGAACATCTTCGCCAACTTATTCAACTTGTAATCCTGATGAATCGGCAAGAAGTGCGCTGTTTTTGTCAGTCGGTCGACAATCACCCAAATACCATCACACTTTGCTCGGGTAGGCGGTAACCCAAACACAAAGTCCATGGTAACATTCTCCCATTTCCAAACTGGAATAGGGAGCCTTTGCGATAACCCCGAAGGTTTCTGCCTCTCCGCCTTCACCTGCTGACAAGTGAAACACTGACTCACGTACACGGCGATATCTTTCTTCATCCCTGACCAATAGTAATAAGGTCTGATGGTGTGGTACATCTTCGTACTGCCCGGATGCATAGCATATGCAGAAATGTGCGCCTCATCCAGGATTTCTCTCCTCAATCGACCATCTCCCTTGGGTACCAATAAACGACTACCCAACATCAGTAAACCATCCTCCCTGACTACATAATCCTGTCTCAAACCGCCAAGAACTTCCTCCTTTAGCTGTACACACTCAGAATCAATCCCTTGGGCCTCTCGAACTTTATCCACGAGAACAGGTCTAACCTGGAAATGAGCTAGCAGAGCCCCATGATTATCCACATTAAAGATAGCACCCGTACTCCTCAACTCGCCCAACATCGGAATATAGGTCGCTCTAATCGATGCCAACTGCTCATGGGATTTCCGACTCAAGGCGTCGGCCACTACATTCGCCTTTCCACGATGATAGTCGATGGTACAATTATAGTCACTGATCAGCTCCATCCATCTCCTCTGTCTCAAATTCAACTCATTCTGCGTAAAAATATACTTGAGACTCTTGTGGTCGGTGAAGATACGACAGGTCTCCCCATAAAGATAATGTCGCCAAATCTTCAGAGCAAAGACCACAACAGCTAACTCCAGATCATGAGTAGGATAATTCATTTCGTGCCGTTTGAGCTGTCTGAATGCATAGGCGATGACTTTTCCATGTTGCATCAACACACAACCCAAACCATGCAACGAAGCATCAGTATAGATATCAAACTCACCACTCTCATCAGGAAGCACTAACACCGGTGCATGAGTAAGATGATGTTTAAGTTCCTGGAAACTCCGTTCACAGCTATCATCCCAAACGAACTTAACATCCTTCCTAGTGAGCTTAGTGAGAGGTCCGGCTATAGACGAGAAATTCTGCACGAAACGACGATAATACCCTGCTAGGCCCAAAAAACTTCTCACCTCAGTCACATTAGTCGGCTGCTCCCAATTCACTACCGCCTCCACCTTCTGTGGATCCACGAAAATACCTTCAGCAGATATCACATGACCTAAGAAACTAATACGATCGAGCCAAAACTGACATTTGCTGAACTTTGCATACAACTGAGCTGTCCTCAAACTCTCCAAAAACCATCCTCAAGTGTTCCTCATGCTCGGTTTCACTCTGGGAGTAGATCATAATGTCGTCGATGAACACAATCACAAACTGGTCCAGATACGGTCGGAATACTCTGTTCATCAAATCCATAAATGCGGCTGGAGCATTAGTCAATCTGAACAGCATCACCAGAAACTCATAACGTCCATATCTCGTTCGGAAGGCAGTCTTGGACACATCATCCTTGCGAATACGCAACTGATGATATCCAGATCGCAGGTCAATCTTGGAGAAGACTCGTGCTCCCTTCAGCTGATCAAACAGGTCATCAATCCGAGGCAATGGATAACGGTTCTTCACTGTCACCCGATTGAGTTGCCTGTAATCTATGCATAGACGCATACTCCCATCCTTCTTCTTGACAAACAACACCGGAGCACCCCAAGGTGAAGTACTGGGTTGAATAAACCCCTTGTCGACTAACTCCTGAAGTTGGGTTTTCAACTCCCTCAATTCAGCTGGAGCCATACGATACGGCGCTCGGGAAATAGGATCAGTACCTGGTATCAGATCAATCGTGAACTCAATCTCTCTGTTAGGAGCTAAACCAGGTAAGTCCTAAGGAAAAACGTCGGGATATTCGTTGACCACGCGAACATCCTTGACACGGGTTGGAGAATCTTCTTTCATCACCACATGAGCCAAGTACCCTTGACAACCCTTCTGCAACAACTTCTTCGCCCTTAGTGATGAAATCAAACAGTTCTGTAACACTCTTCTCTCGCCTTGGAAAACAACTTCTGGTCTACCAGGTGTTTGGAATGTGACCACTTTGGTACGACAATCCACTATGGCATGATACTTGGATAACCAATCCATACCCAGAATAAGATCAAAATCAATGATGTTTAGAGGAATAAGATTCGCCTCCATGAGTTCGTCACCAACGAAAACTGGACAATCCCTAAATTCCCATTTAACGGCACTAGTCTGCCCCATAGGCTGAGCAATAACTAACTCACACTCAAGAGGTGAGGGTTGGGGATTTACTTTCTTAGCGAACATAGGAGATATAACAGAATGAGTAGCACCCGGATCAATTAAGACTCTAGCATGAAAATCGAAAACTTTTAACGTACCCATGATAACTCCTGGACTCGCTCGAGCATCCTGCTGAGACATGGTGAAGACTCTGCCATGTGCCTGGCCTCCATTACGGCCTCCAGTACGACCTCCTCCGCGTCCCTTCTGAAACGGACCACCGCGGTTCACATGACTAGTCTGAGTACTGCCGCTAGACACAGCACCCGCATTCTGACCCTGATTCTGTCCCACTAGCTGACCACCACCACTCTGGTCAGTCCTCTGTGGGGGTCCTGAAGCCACACTCCCACTACCCTGCTGCTGTAGTAAAGGACACTCGCGACGCCAATGATCAGGCGCTCCACAGTTATGACAACCACTAGACTGAATCTGGCAAAGACCAAAATGTCGCCGGTTACAACGCCCACAGAAAGGTCGATCAGCTCGGACTGAACCAGCAGAATACTGTGAGTTACCCATGCGTCCTCCACCAGATCGAGAAACTGAGCTAGAACCTCCACTAGAAAAACTAGAGCTCTGACCGCTCTTCTTGAAGCCCTGCTGCTTCCTCGGACCGCCAACAGAAAATTTCCCCTGCTGACGTCCCCTGTCACCACCCGTACCAGTGCCCCCAGCATAGTCACTAACCATCGACTGCTCAATGTCCAAAGCTAACTCCAGCTCCATCTGATAGGTCGTACATCGGTGAGCAGCAGTAATGATCCTGATGTCACGCCTCAGCCCCTCATGAAACTGTGTCTGTAACTCCGCTGGGTTATTCTCCATCGCTGGGCAATACCTCATAAGCTCTCTGAACTGCGTCCCATACTCGGATACTGTCATGGTGCCCTGTTTCAGATCCAAGAATTCCCTCCTCTTCCTGACTCGATACTCAGGAGTGAAAAATCGCATACTGAACCTCTGTTTGAACTGCTCCCAAGTAACATGAGTGCCCTGAGGAAAAGTACTCTCCTTGGTGTCCCACCAACTACTGGCACTCCCAGTGAGGAAGAAGGCAGCAGTAGTAACTCGCTGATCCTCCGGACAATTCATACTCCGGAATGTCTTCTCTACCTTCTCGAGCCATAGCTCGGCAGTCTCTCCAGTAGCAACACCCTCAAGCTCCCAAACACCTAACCCACGAGCAATCTCAGGGAAAGTACGGCCTCTGCCGCCTTGAACTGCATTAGCAATGACTTGCCCCAGCTGGGCTAAGTCGGTCAAATCTGGCTGACGTCGAGGTGGCATAGCTCTGCAGAAAGGAAACACTGAGATACTCAGTACAAGAATGACGCACACAAAGTGTTTGTCATAAGAATTCTCTGAACCTATGCTCTGATACCAAACTTACACACCCCACCCTCGATACCCACATGGATACCGAGTGCGAGCGTGCTGGCCGACACTCGTAAGTGACGAAGCCATTAAATGCATGACAACACTTAGGGTAACCAAAATTAAATTGTATTAAAGTTGCAAAATCCAATGTCAATATGCATATGGTTCAGAGCGTACTAATGTTGAACAGCGGAAAACAAAACATGAAACAAGTTCCTAAAATCTCTATCCATAACAGGGATGGATATTATTTAAGAAACTGGAAGTAAAAGATAAATCCCTACATGGTCGGGATGGATGATCAGAGCTGCCACACAATAGTCTCGACCTCGCCAGATGCACTATCACTATGTCCTGAAGGGGGCGCAAAAACAAAAGTGTGAGTCAAAAATAAAAGTTTTAGCAAACCTTCTCTTTTCAACATACTAACCCTGCTTGAAACCACAAGATAGTCAGAGAAATATACTATCGTAAGATAGTTCAAAAAGATACTTTAATAGTATACAAAGTAATATATCAAAGGTATAATACTCGTAAACACAGCTTCATAATTCCACATTATAGCAAGGGAAAAACCAACAACACAGGTATATGCGCGATCACCTATGTGTATGGCGTTGAGGAACAAATTTCTCTCAATCACCGCAGACAAGCACTTTCACGTTATCCATTAATTTGTACTCCTAGTACCACACATGTAAGCACTTAGCTGCCAGCCGCCACACCCGAAGTCCTTACGAGTGGGGCCTTTTCCCCATAAACAACAATAAACGTGAAGATGCTTCTTGCACTAAGGTATTTAATCGACAATACCCCGGAGTACGCCATGCGGCAGGGACCCAAACATGTGAGACTTGTCCTATGGCCATGAGAACGGTACTACAACGAGTGAAAGCATACCAAGTGTGTTTGAAAAACATACATACATACTCATGTGTATAGAGGATAAGCAATATCCCTTTCATAATTCCCAAATATTTATCATTGCATAAATAAATCCTTTCCCAAAAACCATATATCAAAATACCGTTAATATTTATGCAAAAGTGAAATCAAAGTATAACCCATTTCATAACATATTATCATACTTGATAAATAATCCCAAAACACCAAATCAATCCATTTTCCAATATATATACCATAAAATTAAACAATTATGGTTGTACAAATAATAATCAATAAGTATAGTATATTTATAAATATATATAAGTAGACATGCTTAAAAGCCATTTTAAAACTATATATAATCATAAACATAATCATTCATAATCATAGAAACCATTTTATAAAGTAAATGTCCACTCACAGTGATCGAGTGAAATCTCCCTAAGTTGCCCCTCCTAAAGTGGAGTCGAAGAATTACTCATTTAATATTAGGGAACAAATTAGACTTTCTCAAAAATAAATTAAAAATAGTCTAATAGAAAAATACCCTAAAAAATAATACTATTTTAGCGAAAAACGGGCTCGAAAAACGATCCGAGTTCTAAAAACTCACAATCGCCGCTCACGCCAGCCAAGGCCGCGCCACGTGACGCTGGGCCATTGGGCCACGATAGGTCGACGCAAAGCCCGCCACGCTGGCCGGCATCACGCGCCGCAAGATGTGCGGCCGGGGCGCTGTCTTCCACGCTACCGGGCGCTGGCGGTTCAATGGGGCGGCCGCGCAGGTTTCCACGCCGCACGCGGTCACCCACGCTCCCCACGCCGCCGCCCCACGCGAGGCCGACGCCGCCCACTGCTGACGCCGGGCCACAGCAGTTAACGGAATATACCTTTTCTCGACGGAATATTCCGACGGGCGTTAGGAATATTCCGCTGCCAAGTAAGGGAATATTCCAAGGTCCTTCCTCGCTACGGTCACGAGCCGTCCTCCGCGCCCGGTTCAAGCCGAGACTCTCTGGAAATTTTTCAAATTAATCCAAAACTTCAAAAATTTATATCTTCTTCATTCTTTTTGTCCAAATTTGACGTGCCATATATCAAATGAAGGTATTGAGGAGTAGGAGTATTTTTGTACCCATTGAGGCTGGAAAAGTGGCCGGAGATGGCCTGGAAATTGGCCGGAAAGCTTCTCGGGAAACCCTAATCTGCTCTCCTTCAATACCGCACTGTCTGGATGCTCTTTATATCAAATTGAACCTACTCAATCCAATAAACCAATGGTAATGGTCTCGAGGCTTACCTTTGGTCTGGTTTGCACGTGTAAAATGGACAAGATACTTTTATTTGCAGACACCGCTCCGACGCGCTTCTGGGCTTGAACGATCGGGTTCGAAAGTTTGAAGAATTCAAATCACAAAATTTCAGCCCACTTATCTAGTAGACGACCGTTATGGTATGGATTGGGGTGACTCGCTAGAAGCCAGATTCAACCAAGATTAGGGGTTTGTCGGTTCAGGGGTTTTTGGCTTAGAGAGAAAATGGGAGATATGAAGAGAGGAAGAGAGAAAAAAGAACGTGCGTAATGATTGGGGTGGGCTGGTCACAGTAGTCAGCCAAAACCCTAATTCTACACACGGAGTGGAAAATACCAAAATGCCCCCTTGCCTTTAAAGCTTCAGAAACGCCGCTTTAACTCCGAATTGAGTTCCGCTACGCCCAATGCTGTCAGACGATGAGTACATCAACAATATGTAAAGAAATAATTTTTCTCACAAGTCATCACGAAAAGTCAACAAAAGTCAACATTGACCCTAGGGGTAGATTGGTCATTCTCAATATAAATTTTGGGACGGTTGTAACAATTTTGGGAAAGGGGTTGATTGAGATGAGCTCCTGCTTCTCAAATCGAGACAAAACTTGTGTTTTTTTCTTAAAAGAGATATTCGCTTCATTTTCGTTTCTAATTTATAAGTCAGCTAATTTTTCTTAAACTTGACTTTAATCAATTATACCTCATTACAAGTGCGAAACAAAACAAAATGGCATATGCGCTTTAATATATGCCTTAACAAAACAAATTAAACAAAACAGCAAATGGAAACTTCTAAGAAAGATCCATTGGTAATAATCTCCGCCATAATATATGTCTAATCTTCTTCGATCGTGTAATTAATCATGTCCAGTATAGATGAGGACAGTTAATCAAATTTGTCTTAGGTATTAATGTATATTCGCCTGAAATACCCCAAACACAGTTCACTATAACAACAAAACTACAGCAAACTGACAAACAAAACATTCAATAAAGCAAAACACCCTTATCTTTTTCTTTCGTCTTTGTTATTATTGGCCCCAATCACTGGCGAACAACAATTCCCAAACTAATGAAATACCCTATAATGTTTTTCCTAAACCATAAAAAAACCATGTCCAAGAACATTCACCACAACTACACGTCCCTATTAAACCCCCCATCCAAATCTTCCAAAATATATACATTTGCCTTGACAATGTCAAATGCATTTATTATATAAATAATATTCATGTTTTTTTTTTTTCCTCATAAAAAATAAGAATCATGTTAGATCATCAAAACAAAATACTACATCAACTGCATCTAAACTTTGATTTATTTTTATGTCTTTAGGTTGTTCAACTTATTTTGGTGGTTGATATTGTGGGCACATTCAATGGTTTGGTTTAAGATTAAGCCTTGATCTTTAATATAAGTGTTGTTTAGGAGTGCTAATGCATGCACTTTACATGAAATATGGTGACTAATAATGCTCGTAACCACTAAGCTTAAAATGCAACATAATTCTAATACTAATATGTATATCAATAATTTTTCTTACATCAATTAGAATGAAGAATTCAAAACTAAAAATCTCATGTTCGAAAAGAAAATACAACTAGATTAATAGCTAGTTAGCACATCGAAAATTACTAGTAGAAAATAAAATTAATCAACATATTAAGTGAGCCTAGTAAAATATGAGTGCATTTTTGAATACTTAAAGATGGTGATGTCACTATTATTAATTGTCGTTAGATTAGTTTAAATTTCAACATTTATATTTTAAGTTAATTAAATTAAACTAATATAACGACAATCAATTTTACTCCCTCATTTTATAAGCAAAAGACTGCGGAGTAACCACAAAATTGAACTCGAAATATGGGAACGTGGTAAAATAAGAAAATCCGAACTCCTTATAAAAAAGTCACCAAAATGGAAAGAATTGACCATTGGTATTCCCAAGGGCCGATGTAATATCCTGTTTTTCACCTGATTGAATCTGATTTACGACTCGTTTCCTGACTCTTTCAAGTTGAGCTTTGTCTCCTTGTTATCCCTCCGCGTTGTGGGTGCGGCTATTTGTACGCAGTTGTTACATGCGGTCAAACGTATGCAATTTCCTCCAACTCCAACCCCCAAAAGCTGAAACCCTCCTCCTTCCTCTGTTACTTTCTGTAGCTCGATCATGCTTCGTTGCTTCTGCGCTTCACAGATTGATGTCAAGCTTCACCTTGTTCGTTAAACGGTGAGTTTTCTTCACCAATTGTATGTATGCACAGCGTTAGTACCCAATGTATATGCTTGTGTTGGTGTATTGCCGTTTGAATCTGTGAGGGCTTCTGCTTGTCAGAGAAATGTTGAATTCTTGTGTTTGGGACCCGGAAAAGGAGTTTCATTAATTGATTTTGGTGTTCAACATTCAATGAGCAATAAATGAAGGGTTAGAACCAGAATTGTTTTATATTTGCGTTTAGTTTTACCATTGAGCTAAGGTAAGACTTTGGGATTTAGGTTAATTCTATGAATTTCTCTGTCTTTTTTGGGTCAAGAAATTGTGATTTTGTTTTATGTTTAACAATTTAATAGTTGTACTTGTTTGGGACAGGAACAAAGGGATCTACTGAGATCTCTGTTTAGGTTAGTTTGCAATTTCTAAGTGTATAAAGTAATGGGGTAGGATAGTGTCCGAGTCCCAGTTTGCAGTTTGAGGTCTCCTCATGGAGTTTATGGAGGCTGACAAGCCGGTGATTGGAATTCTGGCATTTGAAGTTGCGGGGTTGATGTTAAAGATGGTTAATTTATGGAACAGTGTGAGCGAGAACGAGATGCTTAGGTTGAGGGAAGAGGTTGTTTACTCCGATCGGGTCCAAAGGCTTGTGTCTGATGACGATGGTTACTTGATGGAACTTGCAATGAATGAGATAATTCGAGAATTTGGGACATTCGGCAATATTCTATGTCAGCTTGGGAAGAAGTGCAATCGATCCTGTGTATCACCGTTGAAGAATTTTTTACGACCCTATTTGGTGAATGGCTTTTCAGTGGCTTGGGTGGGCGTACAGGTGGAAGAAAATGGAGAGGAAAGTGAAGAAAATGGAGAGATTTGTTGCGGCTACACGCAATTAGTCCCAGGACCTGGAAGTGCTGGTGGAGCTTGAGCAAACTCTGAGAAGAATGCGCGCTAATCCTGATGTAAATCGGGTAAATTGCTCAGGAAGTTTCAACAGAAAGAAGGCGTTGAAGAAGTGAAAAAAATTTACAAGAGATGTCTCCTGGAATAGAACGTATGATTACATTGTCCGATCTTTGGCAAGATCCTTTTACAATGCTAGAGAGGATAAAGCAGGTCTCTTGGATTTAATCAAATGGTACTGGGAGAGGGAATGGATAGCTCTGAAGTTGTCAATTTTGTTTGTCTTTCTCGCAGTCATTCATTTTCTGGTTTTATGCACTTTCTTGTTCATCCATCTGATGGTAGTAATCTATGTGGGTTCTATTCTGGACCCTGTTGGGACGTCGAAGCATAAAGCCGTAGGCTTAATGCTACAGAATAGAACAAACAAGCAGCGGTAAGCCATCACCAGTCATCCATCCAACATGGAAGTTATTCCCAACCAAACCTGCCGTTTGCTCAAGTGTTGGGCTCTTTAAGGGATGCATGACGGGTGAAGCAATTCTCCTGTTTTTAGAGCTGCAAGCTTGCAGTCCGGGTGGTTCTATGAGGGTTGAGGAAGTACCGTGGTATCAATCATTTTGATAATCTCTAAAGTACACTCATATGGATCTCAATCTTGCAGCCACAGCATCTATTCTAAACTGTCCCTGTTCAGTTCAAATACACTATTGAATGCTCCGCCGCTTCACTCTGGCGACGCTGCTCTAGCTCATTACGCATATGTGATTGTTTGATTGAAAAGATAGCTTCATCACCTCACTTGATCAACCCTTGATGAAAGATCTAATCTTTTACAATATGTTGACCACAACCATAAGAACTGCTCTGAGAAACAGACTAAAACAGTATGCCAAAAACTATGGGCTCATCTGTCTATGATCCTGTGCCCTGTGAGAGTGGAATCTGGCGATGGAGCAGATCTTGGAATGGCTTGCTCCACTCGCCCATAACATGATACGGCATTCTGACCGCATTTTGTAAGCAGGAAGTTTCAAGACGAGTGTGCTTCTGGTCCAGACCTCTATTTCTTGCAAAAGTCAGCTAAACTGAAGCTGCAATTACAGAGCTTCTCATAGACCTGAACTATATGTGCATGGTTGACAACTTCTAGGAAATATCTTTGCGAGATGTTGGTGGCAAGGACCGTACGACAGCATTATGCGTTCGAACGGTATGAAATTGCTTAACAAATTCTGTAGACGGCATTAGCGATTTTGGACTTGCACAGGTTCATGATGGAGATGTTCAATCCATGTGCGATTTAGAGAAGCATGAGTTACTAGACAACACTTCCAAGAGTTTGTTTTAAGTGATCGAAAATCTAATAACCTGCACTTTTGAGATGTTTAACGCATCAAATTAACACTTTTGCTTCTCTTGTGCTGTTTGTTTTTCTTCTTGGAACTCAAAGATTCTTCATTTGTTTGTTC
Organism: Gillenia trifoliata; assembly: GCA_018257905.1. NCBI lineage: Eukaryota > Viridiplantae > Streptophyta > Magnoliopsida > Rosales > Rosaceae > Gillenia > Gillenia trifoliata. The sequence goes on along the minus strand of JAEHOF010000071.1, from coordinate 38,379 downwards.
AGCAGGATGAATTAAATAACGGTCACTTTCGTGTAAAGCATATCTTGTAATACGAAACTCTGTGGCATCACGGAAAGGTGCATTTGCACTGCTCTTTTGACATATCCGCAATTCCTTCAACATTCATTTAATCAGATTGATTGCTTCCTTTTAGTTCCTCTTTGTCCTCTCTGTTTTTCGAAGGGAAAACATTGCCGCACCCCCTTTGACCTCCTGCACTCCTACTCTTGTCCTTTGATTCTCATTTGATCTATTCAATCCAATAATCAGCAAGAAAAGAGGAGTTCAAGAGGTGAAAAGGCCACTTCGAAATCACTCCTCTTCGGAAGTAGGGTGGGCAAACCGATCAACTGGAAAACTGAACTAGACTGAGGGAAAAATCGAAGACAACTGAGTTGAATTTTGCTATGATCATCCTTCCTTGCAGGGCGAGTTGACTATCGGTGAATTATGTTCTTCATGCGTATCAGCGGAAGTCAGAAATCGTCTATGTGGTAACGTCCATATTGTGATTCTGATTAGACTAAGTCCAATCACTTAAGGCCATTTGGGTAGTTGGTTAGGCCTTATCGTACCAACTACAAGGAAAATCCAGATTGATTAACTTTTTGTTATGTAGTTTTTAATCAAAACCATGCGTAATCAATCTAATTGACTTTTCTACGCAATGATTCTCCAATAATGCCATACAACCCACTTCTTTAAGACTTTTGCCGTAACTTATGGCTTTCTCACACATTTTATATTACAACGTTGTTGTAGCACATAAGCTATTGTAGCATACGCGTTAGGATAGCTAGAGTCGCTTAAATATTTTATAGTTTATACTAATTTAATCATTAATCATTAAAGAAATTTAACAATTAATTATTAGTTCGTAAGTATAGAATGTTTGAAACATTAATATATCAAATAGTACACTGTTTGAAACATTGAACTAATAAAACAGATGACGAATTTGGTGAAAGTATTAAAAATTGTCTATCTATTTGCTAAGCAAATTGATAAACTAGACAACCTTACTTTGATTAATTTTTTTATAAATGATCTTTGCTGCAGCAATTTATAATATGAACGGTTTCGATTATAAACACTTAAGTTTTGTGAATTATGACTAAGTGAATTGACGAGGAACTACTTCATCTGACAAACCAAAGCATTGTTTTGAAATAATTAAGCCTCAAAGTGGACTCATATTTGAATTAATAAAACACTGATCACGCCATTCACAAGAAATAAATTTGAGTTGGTTGCAATATTTCAACATTAGACAAGTTGATTAGAACCAATCATTCAAACACACATGAATATCAACCATTCAAAAGCAAGTAACACACCAGATTGTTGCCTAGCAAAAGTCTTCAGACCCTATAGAAAGCACTTAGCACTGCTAGCAATGGCTCAGACTTTCTCATTGTTATCCCCAACTTGTCCTTCCAACCCATAGTTTCCTCAGTAACATTCAAGTGACCAATCAAATTGGTGAAGCAACATCCCCAACGTAAGATGCAGCATTCTATGAGCCAGAGGCACGCCTACACACATTCTCCTCCCAGCCCAAATGGAATCAACTCACTCTGCCCTCGTAATCAGTCTTTGAGCCTATGAACCTCTCCCGCTTAAACGCCCGCCGGTTCGTCATACGCCACACTTCTGGATTCTTCCACTGTATAAGATCTACAAATACCTGAGTGTCTTTGGGTACAAAGTACCCCATGAAACTGGTCTCATGCATTGCCTTCTGGTACAAGAAATGAATTGGTGGATGCAATCTTAGGTTTCTTGATTATGCCCTGCAAGTATGGAAGATTGTCAATATCACTTTCTTCACCTTTTCTGCTTGGACCTAATACTGAGAGTGAGTCAACGCCTCAATTAGCGTTAGTTTGGTTGCATAGCAGCCTGTCAATGCCCATTCTGTGGTGCTGCTTGTTGTTTCCTGGGAACCAGCAGAAATATTTCGCACCATACTCATTGCATTTTCTTCATTCTTCCACTATTCAAGTTTTTATGAAGTGAAATGTGAAGGGTAATTAATGTTCTCTTGTGAGATATATGTTGCTATCAGCAGGACTAAGAACTTAATATTTATGTTGCAAGACTGTGAATCTGGATCGTGACGCTAACACAAAGAATCAACCTAATGAATAGTCCAATATCACAACTTTCCAGGCAGTATGACAATGCAACATTTTCAAAACATTTGAAGGTTTAAGGCCAATAATAGAACTTACCAGAATAAAAATATTAAGATCATCGATCAGAAAGCTTTAGCCGGTTCGTCAATTCCGTCGCCTCAAATTCAAGCAACACATCCAGAAGTCTTTAGTTTTCTCCACCCACGTCCTCTTCTGATGCGTTCCTTGACAAACTTAGAGGCAATTTGTAAATAGCTTTTCAAGATCCCTTTTCATCTTCCTCTTCAAGCCTTGCGGATCAAGCTACCTCAGCCATGGAAAAATCTATCACGTTGGCATTCCCATTCCACTCCATCAGTCCATTCATTGCCTTAAAAACTCCAACCCTTCTTCCGAATTCGATCCACCAAGTCCCTAGACAACATGAGGTTGCCAAGAAGGTTGAAAGTCATAAGGAACACGGCGCGCCACGCAACCCTCGGCCTTCTTTTGACTTTGAGGCTTCCCTCTTCAATCCACAACTGCATGTTGTCTATGCACTTTCTTCTTATGAAAGCCGTCTCGTTGATGCGCTTGTTCTCTACCACCATCTCCATCGCTACTAACCGCCTCATGACGCGCCAGTGTGTGCCGTACGGAGCATTGCCAGTGAACTTCTTGTGGTAGTCATAACTCTAGCGTTTTCGTTGACTGTGCGCTCTGCAAATGACAGGTCATGGTTCTTGAAAACTCTGCAGCGGCCTTGGCAGACTGAATTGACATAGTGTTTCTCTTACACCAAGTAAGCCAAATTACAGGACCAAACTTGCTTCCTAGGTCAGTGAGAGTCCCGGCAGTGGCATCAAAGCCGAGGTCGAACATGTTGCCAACATAGCCATCCTTTTGGTCCGGGAGGAAGCCGACGGCGACCCAATTTTTGATGATCTCCGGCGGATCAAGAAGAGCAGAACTGGTAAAAAGAAGATTATCAAACAGACAAGAAAAATTCCACTCATTGAAGTTGAGAAATGAAGCATTGTAATGTTTTTGCTCTCTAAAATCAGTAGTATTATGTTGTGTGTAAGTGAAAAAAGGACCTTTATTTGTAATCTTGTGAGCAGAGTGAGCAAAGTTCTTTGTTAATTTATAATAGGATTACAAGGGAAAGTCTCAAAATATTAGCCTTTTGAATTAAAGAATACAATACATAAAATAATCACCAGAAAATTTGAAGCAATAATTCTTTGTCTCATTATAACCATACTAAATTGAAAGAAATTAATTCGTATATTTGTGTGACGCATCTACTAACAGATGACCTTGGACTTTGGGAATATATTTGATTATTGAGGACAAGGGCAACCCAGCTAAAATAAAAATTGTATCTCATACAACAACTTGTTTCACTATAAGATAAGGAAAATGATTGATGTACTCACGTTTTGTGTGTTTATTTAGTTTTTCGTTTCCTGTTCTTAATTTTCGATCTATTAAATTCTAAAGACTAGAAAAAACATGAGAAGTGTAGGAAGAGAAAATAGACCGGAAAAAATCATTTTTCAAGATAATTCTTCAATCAATATATATAACTAGATAACATTATGCAGAATGTGACACAGTTTCATTTATACATATGTGAGATCATTTTGAACTTTATTTATTTTCTACACATCACATAGTAATCATCGTCCGTCAAATTATTATTTCTAACCGATACGAGTTGTAGCGTATCGCCGCCACGTTTGACGAAGTGTTCAGCAATTTTGTAGGCCCTGTTAGTAAAGGCTCATACTTTCTCATTGTTATCCCTAACTTGTCCTTCCAATCAATGTCACTTCCAGTAACATTTCCACCAGCTCCCAGTCAATTGGTGAAGCAACATGCCCAAAGTGAGATGCAACATTCTATGAGCTAAGTGCAAGCTCTGCACAAACTCTTCTTCCGGCTCCAAATGGAATGAACTCCAAATGCTGACCCTTATAGTCGGTTTTCGAGCCTATGAACCTCTCCGGCTTAAACAACGTCGGCTCATCCCCCCCACACATCGGGGTCTCTTCCGATTGCATGGGCGCATAAAAACCTGCGTGCTTTTGGGCATAAAGTAGCCCATGAATTTGGTGTGTCCTTATAGCTTTTCTTGGTATTAGGAATGGGATTGGTGGGTAATCTAAGTGTTTCAATTATGCCCTGCAAGTATGGTAGTTTATCAATGTCACTTTCTTCAACCTTTCTGCTGGTCCTATAACTTGAGTGAGCTCAGCTTTGGCTCTGATTAATTTCTCAGAGGGTTGCATAGCAGCTCGGTCAGTACCCATTCCTACGGTGCTGCTAGTCGCTTCTGAGCCGGCCAGAAATATTTCCTAAACAGACTTATATTATAAGTTCACAAATTCTGTGGCCACTGAATAGAAAGATTAAGCTGTTTGGAGCCTCTAAATCCAAATATGTGTGACAAATGAAAAGTAGTGTCAAGAATACAATATCTAAAGAAAAATAAATAGGTGCAAATTACAAAGCTGATGATATTTTATACCTACTGCTTTGGTTTCAGGCTCTTAATTTGTCTTGTATCAGCATCAATCTAACAGTCCCCCAATATGTGATCTTTGCATGTGATCGGATATTTAACGATGTAGAGCACGCAGGACTAAATTAGACTCAATATGAATTTGAACAATAATGATCGTTCAAGAGCTATATGCAATAGATGCAAAAACTTGATATGACTTTTTATATGATCTCAACTCAACTATAAACAATCCCGATCTAGAAATAATTAGCTCCGGTACTCTTCTCGCGTTATAAGGATGTGGTTAATTAGCAATTAGTAGACTTTGACTGACCTCAAGGCAATAAAGCATGTTGCCCATATGAGCTATGACTCATTGGCTCGCAATAAGCATTCCCTACCATTAGCTAGCTAAGAAACAAGAGACACTGTGATTAGCCATGGATTTTATTAAGCATAAGACTAAAAAAGCAACTTTGTATGCATCTTTTTTGTAACGTATATCTATCTGCCGATATATAGATGGTTAATTATTCATCAATCTCCAATTGGTAATGTTGATTAGATTAGTCCTAATAGGACTTTGGAAAAGATGATCTGAAGATGAGAACAACCTAATCAATATTCTGTCTGATTATTGTTGGAGCATATAGGGAATTCCCTAAGAATTTCTTTTTCTTTCTCAGGCTGACATAACAAAGCCAACTCCATATATATTTCATTAAAGCATATCTGTAATTAACCAGAACTTTTGGTACACAACTTAGCTCAAGGCAATAGGGCATTAGCTAACTTTTTTTTTCTTTTTATTCATTGATATATTTACACTAAGGGACGAGGAAATAAATTAGTTACAAATTCACTATTCACGAGATTGAAACATAAGACTTCACTTACAAATGAAGAGTAATACTATTAGATTGTAGTAATAAGTGACTATTATTAGCTAACATTAATTTCAGTAGGAATGATTGATCACTTTAGGAGTAGGGGTGGCAGCAATCTGATTTGGTTCGTTTCCAGACCTCAAACCTCACTCGTAATCCATGTAAAAACCATGATTAAAAATAGGCTCAAGGTACGCAGTAATGTTTGCAAAAGTCGCACCAAACTGCTCGAATTAGTGTAGTTTGAATAGTCTGAAATGATCGGGCGAATTTTTAAAGCATATATAATTAATGAAATGTACTTTTCGAGGAAAAGTGCAACACCGAGGTCAATGGGGTATGACACTCGTCCACTCTAATGTTGTCCAATGGTACGAAATTAATTATTAAAGAGACACTTTACTCACCTCGTTCTAAGAACGTTGTTGAGTTTTAAAGATATTCAAGATAATAATTGCCACACGAAACTTCCTCAAGAAAATGGAGTTGAATTCCTTTGCATCACTTCCTATGAATATGGCCGTAAGCGTATTCATGGAGAAGATGGAGCGCCCCTTCCAAAATGGATTGTATATTACAACCATTCGGCCCGGGCCAGGCCCACCATGTGGCCGGCCCTAGTAGTGGCCTTGCACAGAAAATTTGCTTTGGCATGACCGCTTGGGGACACTCCTAGACGACCATGATGGCACTGTGATCCTCGCACTTCACACCTGGCATCCCCTTACCTGCAAGGGACTCTCGTTCTTGCACTTTTTTCACGCCAAGCTGTTCTCAGGTAAGCTTTCTACTCACCACCCATCGACGCACAAGATCCAAACAAATCCTCCCAAATTAGAGATTCAGAACATTTGTGGACCTATTCAACTATCTGACCATTTAGATACTTTATGGTATTGGTTGATGCTTCCACACGTTGGTCACACGTGCCTTCTCGCCCACTGCACGCCGCAATCTCCACACTTCTAGCTCAAATTATTAAGCTAAGGGCTTACCACCCCGATTATCCAATTAAGTCAATTCGACCGATAATGTCGAGAATTTACATCGAAAATTTCGATGACTATTGGATGTCTCTGGGGATTGATGTTGAACATCCTCGCACTCCATGTTCACACACCCAAAACGGGCCTAGCATAAGCGTTTATTAAGAGACTTCAAGTAATCGCCGACTTTGGTAATGCGAACCAAACTGACCGCTTGGGGCCATGCAATACTTCAATACGCAACAATGTTGGTCCGCCCCGAGACCACCCGACTCAACCTTATTCTCAAGTGCCATGCTTGGTAATCGGATACGAACCGACATCTCGCATTTGCATTTTTGGTTGTGTGGTCTATGTGCCAATTGCGCTGCCCTTACTTACTAAAATGGGTCCTCATCGAAGATTGAGAATCTATGTTGGTTATGATTCTCCTTCGATCATTCGTTACTTAGAACCTTTGACATACGATTCCTTTGATACGCTTGTGGTTGTCACTTTAATGAGACAGCTGTGACGTGCTAGGGAGATAAAACATAGTTGTTCCCCGAAGAACGCCGCAATTTTAGTGGTATAACCTCACTATGTCTCATTTAGATCCTCGCACGCCGCCCCGAACCGAGGTGCAACGAATTTTAAATCTACAGAGCGTTGCTCAAACATGCCGCGATGCTTTTACTCGATCTAGCGAAAGTGACGAGATCACATATACCAACTCCTGCAAACATGCTCGCAAAGATAGATGTACCAAATGTACGTCGAACCATCGCTCGAAGATGTGGCACGCACTTGTTGTGCGGCCCGCATTCTCGACGGCTAGTCAATCATCTCGCTCCTACCAAGGCAAGGGCACTGGTTCAAAGGATTCACAACCCCTAAGAGGAACTCCCACGACACTAACCTAGTGAGCCTAGTTCGATTCCTACCATCACCAACTCATCATTTCCAACGCATGAGGTTATTCTAGATTACGGTAGTATCCTTTGAAGAGACCAACTGCCTCTCCCAGAGAATTGGGGATTTTATCCATTATAAGTAGCTTGATGTACTTTTGGAATAGAATGAGATGATAGTCGACGATGCATTTGCACATGCAGTAGCTACTTCGATATCATGTTGAGCGATGATATTGAACCACGTTCCGTTGATGAATTTCTGACGTAGAACCGATTGGTCAAACTGGAAACAAGCAATCTAGGTCGAATTTGATTCGCTTGCGAAATGTAAAGTGGGGGCCTGTAGTTCTACACCTCCACATGTGAAGCCCAAGCTGGCTATATGGGTTTTCATGAAGCGTAATGAGAAGAATGAAATAGTGCTATACAAAGCACGCCTTGTGGTGCAAGGTTTTTCTCAACACTCGATTGGATTACGAGGAGACTTATTCTCCCGTAATGGACATCATAACGTTCCGCTACCTTTATCACAGTAAGCCTAAATCTGAATACGCAGCCTTAGTGGATGTGGTAATCAAAAGATACATTCCTATGGGGATCTTGATATGGAAATATGCATGAAAGTTCCTAAAGGGGACTTGCGTAAAGAATCGGGATCAAATAGTTCTAGACTACGTAATCGCCTCTCTCTCAATTAGATTGAGGCATTCACTTCACGGATTAAAGCAACTGGACGAATGGCATAATCGCCTGGAGTGAGTATTTGATTAGTCGTGATATGTGAATAATGGAATTATGCCCATGCGTTGTTTATTAAGAAGTCACATTCCTCAGTTTTGCGATAGTTGTAGTTGATGTCGATGACATGAATTTACTGGGGACTTCGAGGAGCTTGAGAAAATCGTGTCGCACCTCAAGCTCGGAATTTGAGATGAAAGATCTTGGGAAAACTCGATATTGTCTCGCCCTTCGGAGCTTGGTTATGCATTGTTCGATAATATTCTCGTCCACTAATCAACTACACCCAGAAGGTGTTACTGGCCGCTTTAATGAGGATAAAGCAAAACCTTGAGTACTCATATGGTCGTCGAACGCTAGATGCAAACGACCCTTTCCGTCCTAAAGACGATGAGGAAGAGGTTTTGGAGCCCCGGTTCCATGACCGAGCGCAATTGGCGCTTATTGTACTTAGCTCGCACTAGACCGACATCTCCTTCTCATAATCTTCAAGATATAACAATGTGCCCAATAATGCCAGTAATCGAATGGTGTTAAATACATCCTTCATTACCTTAAGGGTACTACGATTTGGGTTTATTCTATACCTATGCACTTTAATGATCACACCCTTGGTCTTTAGAATGATGCTTACCTTGTTGGTTATGTCGCACGCTAGTTGGCTTATCTCACCCGCACAAGGCACGCTAAACGAAGTTATGTCTTTACCGCTTGGAGACACATCAATATCTTGAGGTCAACCAAACAGACTTATTGCCACCTCTTCAACCATGCGGAGATTCTCGCCTCCACGAAGCTACTCAGGAGTGTTTTTGGCTGAGAGTTGTTGTTGAGCATATTCGAACAATCGTGGACTTTCTTCCGCGTTGATGTCCCAACAATGATCTTTGAAAATAATGCCGCATGTATTGACCAAGCTCAAGAAATGATATATCAAAGGAGACAACACCAAGCATATTGTTTCACAAATTCTTTCTTTTCACACGCTAAAGAAGAGCATCGAAGATTGAAGTCACAAATCCGCTCCCAAGACAAATCTTGCCGGCTCCCCTTCTTCACCAAGTCACTACCGAAGTTTACTTTTCAGAAGCTTTTTCAAGGAATTGCATGCGTGAATTGGTTCCATTTGCAACATTGTTAGTTTCTCATTTGAATTTTGTCAAACTCAGGGGAGATCCTAAGTATACCGCTGACTAATGTAATTTCTTTTCCTTTACTTCTATCGATCATTTTTCCTATTGGGTTTTTGTTGCCTCGAATTAGGTTTTAATGAGGCACCCATTCTCGGGCCGTGGTCATACCCTTGTGTGCACCCTATCGACATCCCAGATGTTTAGTATTGACATTGCATTAACTCACTTTTCTCCTAGACTATGGGTTTTTGTCCCGCTTTGGGTTTTACCATAGCCAGGTTTTAGTGGAGAATTACTTTTTTTTATATGCAAGTTCGTAGCTGAGACTAGCGTGTTTCTATCATGCCTACGGTATTTACTTCATCAACTATCTTTACATCATCTTGAAGATCCTGATATGCATATCTACTTGAGTATTTGCACACTCAAGGGGGAGTGTTGTGGGATAATATTAAACATGTGTTAAATGTGATTGTGTAAATCCTAGGTAGATATGGGATTGGGGATATTCGATATCCAAAAGATTACATTCCTATTACAACTCCGTACTTCTTGTTTCACTATAAATAATGTATTCTGGCATGAGAATTTACACCACAATTCCCTCGCTTCCTTTCTCTCTTCTCTCTATTCTCTTGCCGCACCCCCTCTAATAAAATAGGCCACAACACAACTAAATTATACAAACCAAATCTCAAGCGCTTGATACATCCATCCAATCCATCGCACATCCATCTACTCAATTTTCAAGTTTTATTATAAAAATATAAATAAAAAACCCAATCTAAAAAAACCGAACGAACCAAACAGTAATTTTTGATTTGGTTTTATGTTTTAGCAAAAACGACCCTGCCCCTAACTACAATTACCTTAATAAAACATGAAGTAATGACCAAAATAAGAAAGTATTCCATAATACAAGAAGAATTCAAGTTCAATTCAACCTCAATAGCCGATAAAGCCGATGTAGAAAAACAACTTGACACACAAATTAAACCCTATTGTTGACAATTGTAGTATATGTGATAGTAGGGACGTTTCTAAGCCGGGATTAACTAGGGATGCTAATCAACTAAAATAAGACTCAAAAACAATTAAACTAGACTCTATAGACTCAAGACTAACTTAAGACACTAAAAACAAAGAAGAAACAATCAAATAGATCAACTCTAGACCCACAATTGGTTTTAATGAAAATAATACTTAAAAGACTCAAATAAGAGAAAATGTGTTTTGACTAATAAACAAGACTTAAGAAAAGGGATTTGCTTTGACGAAATTAAATTTTAAAAACGTAAACTTAGAAACAAACTTTTTATGGAAAACGAATTTGGAATGAATTGAATGGGTGAATGGCTAGCTAGGAAGGTCCTTCTCCACACATGACACATATGTAACATAAATTAATCTCCAAGTTATTCTTCTTTCATTAAACCACTAATCTCTTTTTTCAACACCCCAAGTTAATTAGGTACGCTAGTTCAATCCTCTGATTTTTCCTAGACTCATTGAATTGGACGTAGCGCCACAACCAAATTATTCTTATCAAGTTCCCTATATGACAGCATACTAGAGATACATCTCAAGATCATTGCCTCATGAAAATCGTATAAGCTGCTGACAAGGTATTTGTGACTATGATAGCATGACACTCCTACCAGAATTACCTTAACGCCGATCGTGACCAACAACTCTACTACTTGTGAATATAAGTTTCTAACTATTAGGTGAAAGTCCCTACTTCTAGCATCAAATTCATGCTAAATTAAGTGTGCACCCTCAACCCACATACAAGAATAAGTTTTGAGTGGGACTCGCTTAAGCAAATTGCATTCACGATTTATGAAATAATAACTCGGATGTAATCAATTCTATATTACATATATGTCATGGCTTTGAATTCGCCTCTAGCTAAAAAGAACTTAGTTACCATAATACAATGAAACAAAAACAACAACAAATTTAAACATAGATAGAATACAATTAAACCCCGAGCAGGCACAACTGGGATTCGACTTTTTTGTTTGTGTGCTCCCCCCGTTGTCTTCTCACATTCTCATTTATTTCGTCCCTCAAATAACTCTCAATCACGGTTTTCTAGGAGAGTTCCTGACTTTCATGAGAACTCCTACATCCATCTGAATTAAATTCAAAGACACGCACAAACAACAAGCACATTATCTTCCATGTAACCCAATCCGAGTAGGACTCTTTTTCTGTTTCTGACCCTTCAGTCACTAAAACAGTGATAAAATCTGCAATAAGTATCAGAATGACAATCTGTAAAACTTATGGAAACTAGACATCCAGAGCTTTCCAACCATATATGGTACGACATGTAATTCATTTAGGAAATCTGGGTGCTCTGTCAAAGTTGGCAGTTATGGCGCAGCACTGTCCAATTTTCACTGGATCGCTTTGCAATGTACTTGTCTTCCAAACTTCTATCTCCACTCTTTTAGGATAAATTGAAGTCCTCAAACAGTCAGATTATCCAATATCTTCATATGAAAATAAATCTCCCTTTGGGTAAGATGGAATTAGGTAGAAAATGGATGGTGATATGTTAGATAGTTAGAGGAAGATAAGATAAGGATAATGTTCCATGTTTTCTTCATTTTCCCTTATCTTCTTTGTCTTAAACTTATTTCTTCATCTTCAAAACAGATTCCTAGCCTCATTTAGCTCCCAATTCGTCCATTCTGGCTCCATGCACTCCATTTGCTCCATTTGCTCTAAAAATGCACCAAAATGCACTTTCTTGCTTCACTTACCATTTGAACCTACAAACATGAAATAGCTTAAATCACTAGTAATAACAATAACTAACTACGTAAATGCAAGAAAAACAGCTAACTAAGTCGCATAAACATGCTCCTATCGTAGGCATAATTTAAAAAAAAATTGTTTGATCAAAACCCTAAAAGCTAAAACTGAATTAAGACAATGAAAACAAAAACTCATTAGAATCACAAATCAAAACCAAACCGTAATCTTAAAATTACATTTTTGTAACTTGACAAGAACTAAAGATATAGAAGAGGTCGATATTGTTTGGGCCTTAATAATTAGTACAATTATGGTCCACGTTAACACTCCACTAACGTTAGCTATCAGTTGCTCCAATTTTCAGTTATTTAAAAAGAACAAAATAGTTATCAAAAGACCTCTTAGTTTTTGAAAATTTCACATAAAGAATAAAACCATGTATATTCCAATGATTTTGGGGTTCTCAAAGTAAGACGAATAAGGTGTCATTAATGATTTTGAAGATCGACTCTAGGCAATAACTAAGAAATTGTTATCACCAAGTACGCAGAGTAATAAGAAGTGTAAATTTGTCTTTGACATTCGGCTTTGGGGTAGAGAATAACTCCGTAGGTATTTTGGGTCCCTTGTTAGCCAAAGAGACTTATGAAATGAGCGCATGTGCTACAAAACCATTAAGGGTCCATTTGGATGTGAGTTTTGATGGAATTCAAGGGTTTTGATAAATTATGGAAAGGTGGAATGAACGACTAGAGATGATGGTGTTTTTAGTTCCTTGCCCGGCCTTGAGAAGTCAAGGCCCAAGCCTATCCGTACTCCTAGAATTTTAGGCCCTAGGAAAAATTGGGTCGCGACTGCCCACAAATATGCAAAGCTCGCTCACCTTTCAGCAAAGCCGAGAAAATTTGGAGCCTACAGAGCTGGCTCTCCTGCACCGGCCCAATTTTTGGCCTTAATCATTTTTATTTAAATATAAAAATAATAATATTTTTTAGAATTGAACATTTACTTTTAAGCTATTAGTTTAATTACTATTTCAACTAAGGTATTTGTTTGGTTAATATAGTCAATTAGATTATATATGTTGAAAATTAATTATACTTCAAACAGTTCAAAAAATATCGAGCCTAAGGGTCGGGCCTTTCAAGAATCGCTTAAGAGCCAGGCATCGGCGCCGGCTCCAGGGCCTAAATGCAGCACTAAGCCCACCTATTTAAAGCTAGGCCTGACAGTTCCGACCCTAAGACAAAGGTCGCCATTGCCTTGGCCTTTTTTACAGCCTAGTTCCTTGCCTAAATAGTAATATAGTAATGATGTGATTAAATGGATATTTTAGATATTAATTGCTTAGCTATAATGTGACCATTCAAAAAATATATATATATATATATATATATATAATTTGCCAAAAAAAATATATCTGAAAAGAAAAAATACACAACCTGATAATTTTTGGCAAAATAAACATGAAAAAATTCATATTTAATAAAATAAATAATATAATAAATCTCAAATAAAAATAGTTTTTAATTCAGTAAAATATCAAGAAAACGGTAGAGAGATTGACGAATCAAATCAGCAACGCCGCTAGATTCCCAATCACTTCACGCCAAGTTTCGCACTCCAAATTCGATATTGATTTCATTATCATCGCGATACAGGTGATTAACTCCAACTTGAAGTTTCGAATGAAAGCAACTTGCTGAAGAATAAAGAGAGCACTGGCTTCGAATGAAAGCAACTCAAGCCGATAAACAAAGAAGAGAGCAATTCAAGTGTGAGATTGACGAAGACAACAAGGTTAGAGCGGGAAGAGAGGGATTGCATAAACCGACCTTCAAAGGTGGGTTTTAATTTCGATGTGTTTTTAGTTCCTTTAGTAAAACCCGGTTTTGAATCCCACGCCGCAATCTCGAATTTGCAGATTCGTTTTAAAATTATCCAAATAAAGAAGTTAAGATCAAGGATTTCCAATCCCCTTTTTCAGTTCAAATCCTTTCTAGTCCCTCATCCAAACATACCCTAAAGACTTTGGATTATGCAACAAAATTGACAAACGCTTTATCATTCGTAACCATTGAGATTAAGTAACAACTTAGAAAGAAAAAGACTGTTCAAAACAAATTAATCTATCATTACTAAATGGCATTTCTAGCCATCACATTATATACAATCACTGCATTACATTTTTGTCACACCCCCAAATAGACATCATTGATTTTGACCAAAAAATAGACATCATTGCATTACATTTGATACACATCTACTTATTTCATCAATTCTAATGCTCATATATTAATTACTATATTTAGCAAGCAAACTTATTAAATTGACCCATTTGCTTTCCTATGTGAAAAGTGCATTAGACCCCACATGCTCCTTTGTAAGGTATTGGTATAACCTTCAAAGGGACAGATTTTCTAAGCGTTATCCCCATCCTTTCATTCAGTATCCATATTCTCCGGCTTACCCGCTCGGCAAAACCCAATCGAACGAGTATAAGAGCGACCTTAGAGCCAGAGGGAGTACCCAGAGACTAGTGGCACTGCAGGGAACATCCGACGGCCAGAACCAAACGGTATGAACTCAAAAATTGTGTCCTTTATAATCGACCATGTCGGGCTCCAAGAATCTCTCCGGCTTGAAAAGCAAGGGGTCCTCCCATGTCTTTTGTCACGACCAATGGCCCAAACATTGACTAGAATTTGAGTGTCTTTGGAATGTGGTGCCCTAGCATTTGCAGGTGACCTCCATGGCCATGTGTGGGACTAAGAAAGGAGAGGTGGGTGGAGTCTTAGGGTTTCTTTGATGACTGCTTTGAGGTATGTGAGGTTTTCAATGTCTTTTCTCTTTGGAGCTTGTTGCCTGGACATATGGTGCTTCTTAGCTCAGTTTGAGCTTTCTTTAGGGCTTTGGGGCTGTTTAGAAGCTCAGCCATTGCCCACTCTAAGGTGCTTGTGGTTGTGTTCCAGCAGTGAACATCTCCTGAAAGAGTATTCATTATTTCAGCGAAATTGAGTCTCATAACACTTATGCTTATACATCAACTAACTCTTAGTCCAAAGTAAGAGATTTCAAATTCAAATCCCTCCTTCCCGATTAATTGTAATAACTATGATTAATCATGATATACAATGCATAACTATGTAGGAAAAATTATGATACTAAAATACTGTCACGTGGTAATTGTAACTAATTCATATGTGCTATATAACATGTGTGAATGACATGTTTATACTTTAGTGTAATATGAGTAATCAATTGACGACATGTTATAACATTAATAAGGGAACGATTATACCACATGTTAGCGTTCCAGTACCATTAGCAATATATAGTACTCTATTAAATATGATCCAAATTGCAATACACTCATATTTGGAGGAACTTTTCTACAAAGACAACGACGTTGATGGTTCTAGGAGAAGTGAACCTAGAGACTCAGCAACACCATCACCACGGCACCAAAGCACATCTAAAGTCCTTGTCTTCTCTATGCCATCACGTCCACCATTCTCCATGCTCTCCATCCTTTCTTTACGAACTCACCTGCAATTTCAAAGGCCTTTTCCACATGGAATTGGGTGTTCCTCCTAATGCCTTGCGGGTCAAGCCACCGCAAAATTGGGAAAGAAATTCGTCATATTAGGGGTTTCCCTGCCAACCCATAACTTTACCTGCATGGTAAAAACATAGCCCCTCTCTCCGATTTTGGGTCCACAGATCCTTGAAAATATGAGATTCCCAATCAGATTGAATATCAAGAAAAATAAACCTACCCAAATCAATGCCATCAGTACTCGCACTAGCATCGCCTGGCTATGAATTGGACCATTCCACGATACACTTTTCACGAACATGACGCATGGTGTCGGTAGACGACTTGTCACAAAATCGCCATGCACAAGCGCTCAACATGCGCGCAAGGTTGGGCGGCTCATAGCTGGCCGTGATCAGGAGCCTCATTGCCATAATCTCCTTCATTGCCTTCGTAGATTTTTCGACCTGCCAAAAGCCAGCCGCCGTGGTTCCTCCTGAACATTTCACAGGCCACTTGGCTCGACGAAATCAATACACAAAGGCTCGCGGATCCTAAATCAGAGGCCATGATCGGGCCGCGGGTTGCGAGCCAACATGGCTAATGACTCATGGGGCGGACTCTAGACCCAGTTGAAATATGTTGCCCACCACCGGCCACCATCTCGGCCCAGGTGGGAGGTGTCCTGCTACATCCTCCAACAGCCTGTCGGAGTTGGCTTATCAATAATAATATTGCCCATGCAACCCATATGAAGACCAATTCTGTGTTCAAACTCACCACCTCTTTGTGCTCCATTTTTGGTTTTTCAAATGTGTTTGGTGACTGAGAAAATTTATTTCACTTCTTTTTTTTTTTCTTGCTTGCATGTTATCTAAGTAAAAGCAGTGCTTCTAATATATAGTTTCTGCTTTGGTTACGTGACAAATCCAAGCAACCTAATAGCATATGGGAAAACTTGTCTTTTTTAGAGAAGAATCTCAAATAATTTATTCAAAAAAACCTCATGTAATTGCATAATATATAATAATATTGTACGTATCTTGAATTTCACCTAACAACTTATTTACAATTCATCAAAAGCTTAACCAGTTAATCATGTAAGCATTTTATTAGACAAGTTTTAGATTTTGGCCCTTACAATTCATGATTCCTAGATAAAACCCATCTATCTTTAAACGTCCAATAAAACCCAAATTTAAAATGTGCAGCCACACGAAACATTATTGACCTACTAATACAACTTATTTACACCTATGCCACCCATGCCACTAATACAATTGATTTTGTTCATGTAGGTACATTATTATTTTTAAATATATATATATATATATGTTACAAAAATAATTTTTCCTAAACATTGTATAAATAACACCCATGTTTATATATTGAATCAAATACACCCTTTTATTGACAGAAAAATAAAAATAAAATCAAATGCAAGATTCCCCTTTGTAGGTGTATTATTACATATATATGTTATATGCACATTTTTGATGTGATGGTCAACACAATGTTAAAATATTGTTCATGTAGGTAAATTATTATTTTTTGTAATATATATATATATATATATATGTATACATATTCAAATGTATTGGACATTATATATGTTTATTTGTACTATATTTGTTAGGTGAATTATTGTTCATGTAGGTAAATTATTTTTTGGTAATATATATATATATATATATATATTACAAAAAATAATTTACCCTAAAACAGATTATGGACAACAACTATATGTTTTATATATACAACCTTTTCTTGACAAAAAAATCAAATGCAGCCTTTTCCATTTGTAGGTGAATTATTTTTCATGTAGTATTACATATGTTATGCACGTTTTATTTTTTATTTATTTTACCATATGTTAGGTAAATTATTAATATGTAGGTAAATTATTTTATTGTAATATAAACAAAAATACTTACCTTAAACATTGTATACACAACACCCATGTTTTATATATTGAATCAAATACAAACCACACAAAAATATCAAATGCGCTTCCTCAGTAAATGATTGTATAAACATATATTATGCACATTTTGTTTTTTTATTTATTTTACCATATGTTAGTAAAAATACGAATTACTTTTCCAAATTTATATAGAATTAGAAATACACTAATTTTGGGAGAAATATACCAAACGCTTAGAAACTCAGCAATCAAGGTTTCATATTTCCAATTTGGTAAGAAAATGAAAAAATAAATTAGAAATGCCACTTATGCAAAATTTGGAAAAGAATAACCAAAACATGATAATGTGTATTGAATACGCATCATATATATTCCATTTTTTTAATTTTTTTATTGTTTAAATTGAGATAATAAGCATTAATATTCAAGATTTATTGTAATCGTTGGAATTAATGATATTGTTCAATTAAAAAAAATATATAATTCGTATAGTTTCTTCAAGACATTAATTTCCTCATATTTGACATTAATATGCAATGAATTTATAACGCATCGTTTTTAAAAAATTTACCCGCATAAAATCATTAATCCTCCCTAACAATCGCGATAGAATTAATTGTGTACAACAAACATGCAAAAAGGGTATATTAGGCATCCGAAAAATGTAAAAAGTGTAAAGTAACGTGATAATTAATGAATTTGCTTATGTGGATCCTAGTCATTGGGTTATTTTCAAGTAAAAAAATTATGTCGGGTTTTATATGGAAAAAATGAATTTGAAGGGCTAAAGTCATATTTTCAGCAAATAAAAGGAACTAAAAAAACAGAAACATTTTATTATGAGCACCCCACAAAATCCTTCATTAGATTACATTTGTTAGATTTGTTGCAACTCAACATAAAATGTAAAAAGTGTAAAGTAACGATAAATAATGAATTATTATTTTTATGGATCCTAGTCATTGGGTTATTTTCAAGTAAAAAAATTATAAGTTTGTTTTATATGGAGAAAATGAATTTGAAGGGCTAAAGTCATATTTCTTCATAAATAAAAAGGAACTAAAAAAACAGCCATTTTATTGCAGCACCGACAAATCCTTCATTAGATTACATTTGTTAGATTTTGTTGCAACTCAACATAAAATGTAAAAAACCGTAAAGTAACGTATAATTAATGAATTTGTTTATGTGGATCCTAGTCATTGGGTTATTTTCAAGTAAAAATTATGTTTCGGTTTTATATGGAGAAAAATGAATTTGAAGGGCTAAAGTCATATTTTCATAAATAAAAAGGAACTAAAAAACAGAAACATTTTATTATGAGCACCGACAAAATCCTTCATTAGATTACATTTGTTAGATTTGTTGCAACTCAAGCTTTTGGCAGAAACTACACAGCTAAGAAAGCTAACATCAGAATAAGAGGTATTTTGATCTAGATGCTTGGTTTTAGTTTCTTAGACCAAACATCTAAGGTTTTTAGAGATTTAATCAAACTACTTTCTACAATTTTAATTAATTTACTAACTAAATTTAAAAGATAACTGACTCCTAAAATCTTGCAAAAGAAGATATTGTTCAATATATTTCAAAGAAAAAACCAATAAATTTTCTATAAAAACAAAAAAAGGTTGAATTGTAGGTGCAAAAAACGATGGTACTTTTTAACCAAAAAAACAAACAGTGATATTTTAAACGTACCAATGTATTCCAAATAATATATATATTATATACATATACATGATATATATGCATGCACATATGTATTAAAAAATAATGTGGATCAATAATTTGGTACATTATTGGTACGATATGTAATTCAAATTTGTGTACAAATTAGCTTGGCACGTTTATGTAATTTTTGTTTAAATATGTACCATTAGCTTGGTAATGCTATATTATCATACTTTGGTATGTAAAAAGTTAACGCACATTATGTGTAACCCTAAAAAAAATTCATATTAAAACTTTATACAAAAAGTATATTCTATCAATTCTTAATAAAGCAATTATTGAAATAATGACTCATATTTATTTTAAGAAGAAAAAACGAGAAGGAGATTTTTTTTTTCCATGAAATGGGATTTAGTTCACGTTTCTAAAAAAAAAAAATGAAGTTTATTATTAAAAACTGAGATCTAGTGTCCTTAAATTCATGAAAAATTGATTTCTAACTAAAACTTCAATTTTGTCCTAAAATTTATTATTATCAATTCTAAATTCATGAAAATTATATGTATGTGTGTGTCACATCCTAAACCAAATTGGCCAGAGTGACTGATATTGTCCGCTGGGCCACGCTCACGAGCTGAGCTGAACTCACGAGCAACTTCCCAAAGGCCACCCATCATGGGATTGCTTAACTTCGAGTTCGATGGAACCAAGCCGCTGGGAGCTCCCAAAAGGCTCCCGCTAAATGGAGGTGGGCATGTACATATAAGACACATCACCCCATCTTCTTGGTCGGCGGGATGTCACAATCCACCCCACTTAAGGGGAACCCGGCTGGCCCCCGCCGCACATCCGTACTCAAACGGCAAAGTGGCTCGATACCATTCCGTCACATCCCAAACCGACCGTAAAGATTTATATCGGCCCGCTTGGGCCACGCCAAGCCACGGTTTTGTTTTTGGGAACTCACGAGCAATCTTCCTCAAAGGGGTCACCCATCTTGGGATTACTCTCTAGCCCAAACTCGCTAAACATCGGAATTCAGGATGGGAATAATTCATACTTTCTTTTACCGTATTTTTATCTATGCTTTGAACATCTTATGCTATGTATTAAGGGTTATACATGTACTTCGCATACTCGCCGCCCGATTTTAATAATTCCTTAATTTAGTCCGCATGACATGGCTTTCATCACCCGGTGTCGGCCAAAGATACCGATTTCGCGATTCTTCGATATCCGGTCGGGGTGTTAGTGTGTGTGTGTGTGTGTATATATATATCATGTATGTAATATTATTGGAATATTGGTACGCTTAAAATATTATCAACTTGTTTTTTTGGTTAAAAAATATCATCGTCTTTTTGCACCTACAATTCAACTTTTTTTTTTTTTTTGTTTTTATAGAAATTTTATTGGTTTTTTTTTTTTTTCTTTTTGAAATATATTGAACAATATCTTCTTTTGCAAGATTTTAGGAGACTCCGTTATCTTTTAGATTTAATTAGTAAATTAATTAAAATTGTAGAAAGTAGTTTGATCAAATTCTAAAAAGCCTTAGATATTTTGGTCTAAGAAACTAAAAAATAAAGTTATCTAGATCAAAATAATTTCATAAATAAAGGTAAAGCAGCTTAATCGTAAATTTTAGTCTGGCTTGGTATTACATTTTTTCATTAAAAATTGTTTTTACTTTAAAGTTAAGCGATAAAAAGTATTTGTAAAAATAAAGTATACCGCTTACTTTTAAAAGTTATGGCATTAAACATCAACTTTTAAAAGTGCATGGAGGTTGCTTTAAAATCGATTTTATAAGAGCTTATTTTTAAAGTACATCAACCCCCAAACTGGTCTCTTAGAGTGCTTCTTTAATAAAAACTAAAATCCAACCAATGCTTAGTTAATAAAATATAAAATGTGAACGGTTGGGATCTAATTTTGTCTCAGAATACCAACAGCAAAGATGTATGTATTGCATGTTGGATGGAGATAAAAAGAAAAAGAACAAGAAAATTTCATAAACATATGTAGTATGCTATTGATTTCAAGCATTGCGGCATATGCATTATGTGTATACACTGATTTTTAATTGCGGGTATAATCATTGTGAATTATTGTGATTGTTTCTTAACACGCGTGGATATTATGGAGATCTTTTTTTGAGTAGTCAAACACAAGACTCAAATTCAATGATATGTGCTTCCTTTACCACAATAAACCCTTATGCAACCATTATGATTGTATATCAACCGCACATCAATATCAGTAGAGATTCGTGCGCACATCAAAAAAATTCAATATCAATAAAAATTGTTGTCATGAATTTAAATAGTGCTCAATTATATGGTAATTGTGTTAGATGTAACCACCATTAGTCAAAAACTGATTGCGAGTGGGGTTTGGGACCACTGACCATGTACTATGTTAAATATAATAATACTTATTTATTATTTCACTGTCATAAATTCTTTTTCCTCTTGTTAATTCTCTTGCTTGGTTATAGTCCTTTTCATACCCACACTTCGTGACATTCCATATCGATCAATGTAAGGGAGCGATGTGCCTTATATGTACACGGCCACCTTCAATTAGCACGAGACCTTTGAGAGCTCATGACTTCGATTCCATTAGAACTCCGGTTAAGCTAGTTTGGGCTAGAGCAATCCCATGATGAGTGACCCACTGAAGTCGCCATGAGTTTCTTAAACAAACCATGAGAGCGTGGCCCAAAGCCGACAACACGTGTTACGGCGGAGTCGGTCCGAGATGTGTCACTTCAATGTCGGGCTGAACAAAACAATTATGCCTATGCATTTTATACAAGTTTGATTTCCACCAATTTCTCTTTTCCTTAACAACTTATTTAACCCACTCAACATTATTGCTTTTTACTAAAAAAACTTAGAAAACACATTTGTTTTGTCAATTTTGATGATTGGTGGCAACAAGAATTTGAATTATACCCATTATATTAGTACTATATACACCCATTTCTCATTTGATTTTTTGGGAAGTAATTTCTATGCAGCCTTTTTCTTCTCCATATACACCCAATCCATATTAGGCCGTTGGATTGAATGCATCAACAAACATAAATAAGGGTCATTTTGGTTTCGGTCCTCGATCAACCTAATTGTTAGACTGAAACTTTGTTTGTTTAAATAGTTTGGATTGAGGTCCTTATCATTATTTAAGGGATTTAAATTGCATTTATGCATTCAATATCCCACAAATTATGAATTTATATAAATCTGGGCACATTTTTAAAATATAATAATTACTTAAAATCAATAATAGAGTAATATTGTTCTTCACAAAGTTCTAGCAAAAATAATGTACTGCGTAATTATTAAATAAGAGAAGCTCTTAAGAAATACTATTGATATATTTGAAACATAAAATAAATACATGTAATTTAGCATGGGCAATATCTAGCAAAAATATATGGGTACAAATTAATTTTAAAATATGGGTACATATTAAAATTCAAATTTATGGGTACAAATTAAAACTAAAAAATATTGGTACACCTTAAATAATGGGTATAAATTAAAAAATTGAAATATATAAAAATACTAAATGATATATTTGAAAAATGATTAATAAGTTTTTTAATTTTAAAATTGACATATGCTTGAAGCAAATAATTTGAATATTCAAATAATGACGTTGACAAAGTCAAAGGACCTGATCAAAAATGAAAAGGAATAAGGTTTCCAATTAATCAAAAGGAAAATGAGGGATGAGAACTTAATTTATCTTATAAATAAATAGAAGTGTGTAAGAGGAGAAAAATAGTTTGTGAAAATCATTTCACGTTAATTAATCAACTTGAGGAGAAAAATCAAATTTTAAATCTCTTTGGATATTGAAAAGAGAGAGGTGCGCCATCTTTTTACAAAACAATAGATGATCTTCATTAAATTCATTTAAATTATGTGAGGCGGAGGATTTGAACCTTAACCCAATGAGTTGAAAAATAAAACCTATTCACTGTGTGGCAATCCCACATGGGAGAGGTGCACTCATCTACTTTTATGAAAATAAACTATACGATTTAGGATCTTGTTCATTTGTTTCATTAAGCTAGTGTAAAATGAATTGGATCTTATCCAGTAATAAAAATTTAAAAAATATATATATATATATATATAATAGTTTTATCCTCTTTGTCTCCTTCTATTAGGGTGAATGATTTCTATTTCTTTCTTTGCTTTGTCAATAATTTAATTTCTTTAAGATATGAAATTGACAAAGCTCAAAGGAAATGGCCTTTACAGTTCACCTGGTCCCCTTTAATTCACCTAATCTTGGCGTATGTAATGAACCTTTGTTTTTCCATTAAGCTTCATTTTTTATCATATTAAATATTATTTAAATATTAAATCTTACCAAATATTTTTGCTGTATGTTTTCTTTGAGAAGATTTCTCCCAAATGTTGGCATATACTTTGCCCACCATGTTTTCATCTCCATACGATAACATGCATGCGTTATTTTGACATTTTTGTGGTTTTATTTTGCACTAATGTTCACTATAAAGCTAGTTCTGTACTCTTGTTTTTAAATATAAAGGATGTCTTAATCATACTTAAGTCACGGATGATGATAATATTTTTCCTTTTATAAAAGTCTCACTATTGGTTACATCTATTAGAAATTTATATATATACATATACCAAAACCCAATATATAAAGCTAATGCTCATAAGCACAGTAAAGACGAAAACATTCCCTCTTATTACTATTCTTCCCCTTTTTAAGCCGGTACAAGAAAAAGACAAAAATACTCCCTTTTGACGTGTGGGATCACACTCCCTAGTTTCCTCCCCTCCACCTCTTCCCCTCCCCCGGCCTCCACTGACCAAACCAAAACGCTACTACTTCCAAATCAATTTCACGGTCACTTCACTCAAAAATTCCTAGAATCGTAATTTCATGACCAACCTCCTCTCTAGATTGTTCCAATTCTTGAACGAGAAACCCAAAAACCCAGATCCCGAAACTCACCCACTCAATAGCCTCTTCAACTTGACCTCCCCTCGGTCATAGCCACGTCAAAAGCTATGCATTCAAACTTCCGTCACCCTCTCTCCGACGCCACCCGTTTTGCTTTAGAATTAGAATTCTCATAGACAAGGCAAAGAAGTATCAGGAGGGCTCAGTAGCTGGTAGATCAACTTCAGCTTATATCTTAAAGTTGATCGAAATTCAAATCCCTTAGCATGAAAGAGAATCGGCCAAAAGTTATGAGGTATTTTTCAATTTGAAAGTTACCTTTAAGGGAATTTAAGTAATGAGAAATTACATAGAAGGTAATATTCTAGGTTTTTATTTTGTTTGACAATATTTTTCATTTATTTCATAGAGAGACAAATTTATACACGGAGGGTAGATTGGCATCAAGGACTTTATTTTCGTTGGAGCCAAAGTTACAAAACTCAAGCCTCTATTTTACCTACGATTTTTTTGACGATGAGCCGACAACACGATACCACCATATATGTTCCTCAATTTTAATACACAAAGCTTTAGGTGGGTTCAAAACCAAAACCAAAACCGAACCGAAGTACAAAACCGAACCGAACCGAAATTGGTTGGCTGGGTCTGCCTGCCTGCTAGTTCAAACCGAACCGAATCCAACCGACAAATATAAATTAAATATTTATTTATTTATTTTTATTGGGTATTAATTCAAGCCCAATTCCAAATATTAGTCCAATTTCAACACAAGCTTAATAGGCATACACTTGGCCCAAACATTTAAAAAGCCTTATTCCCATATTAACTCCTAGACTACCCTTTATTTGGGTAGTGATTGAATAGTGTAATTTTATTTGGGTTGATGGGTTTTTGTATTTCATTTGGGATCCGAGAACCGGCTCCTGTTCTAGTGTCCAAGTATTGAGATTTTTGTTGGATTTTAATGGTTAGGTCATTTTCTATTGATTAGAATTGTAAGGTTTTCTAGGGTATGATTATCCAAACCAATGTTTTAAATTTGTTTATTTTGATTCTCCTTCCAAATATAATACATGGTTGCCAATCAATAATTGGAACTAATTTTTCCTACTTATTAGAATTAACCTTTGATGATTTAATATGTATGTCTTTCGCCTATTTGTTTGGTTGGCTTTGTAATCATTGGTTGCTCAAAATTTTTTTTAAAAACAAAAGAATTTTCTTAAAAAAAAAAAAAAAACCGAACCGAATTAAACCGAACTAAACCGAACCAAACAGCATTTCTCGTTTGTTTCGGTTTTGGCCAAAAACCGAACCGAATGGAACTCAACCTGTACTTCTACAAAGCTTTATCGCACCAAACGCTTGCTTATTAGTCAATATTATTCTTGCATGCATAAATTAATCTTATTCAACCTAAATAGCTTCATGACATACCCGATTTAACCAAACGATATAGTTGTTGCAATCTTTTTAATTTATTTTTTCTTTAATTAAGTATTTCTTATGCTTGCTTTGTTTATAAAGTCAAAAGGCGTTAACGTTTTGATGTTGGCTTGTGAGGTTTTCTATTTTTTTTTTATGGGTGACTGAGGCCTTTGACTTAATTATATAGACATAGAAGATAAAGATATAGCAAAATGTCTCAAGAAAAGAAATTAATTGTGATTTTAAGATGTTACTTATCAAATATATATATACTATTACAAAAACATTTTCGAAGTTGCTAGTATTATGATCTAGTAGTATATTTATTCACTTATAAATGGAGAGATTTTAGGTTTGACTTCGAATGACAAGTTCAATATCCATTATGTGTCAATCCTCTCATCCTTTAGCGTAAAAATATCATTGAATTCCTATGATGTGTTTGGTTTACCTTTTGTTAATTTTTGCCATGCGCTCATGGGAATAAAAGATAAAGCCAAAATAAAAATGAAACACTTACGAAAAGAGAGCATAACTTATAAGGTATCCATGGCTGATACAAGATTAAATAAAATCAAGGAAACAACTAGTACTATGGTCTAGTGGTTTTCCTCTTTATTTATAAGTGAGAGCTCTCATGTTCGGCTCATAGATGACAATGATATATAATAAACTAATGAAAAGCCTATATCCAAACAAAGTGTTAATTATAAACACTCAATAATAATTTATTAATAATAAGGATAACAATCCAAATAATATATTAATCATAAACACTCAATAACAATTTATTAATAATAAGGACAACAACAAAAAAAGGGAAAAATGAAAAGAAAAAAGGTGGCGCATTTTTGTAACAACGAACATTGGTAGGCAATTTTTCAATCGCTTATGTACAAATAGGTCAATCGCTTACACACAAATATCATTGTTTATACACAAGGGCGGTGTATAAACAATTTGACCAAATTGTTCATAAATAATCGCTGTCACCAAAGTTCAACTTTATTTACAAAATGTCACCGCCTCTTTTTTTTTAAATCTACTTAATTACGATATCGCCATCACTACTAAACTTCAACTTATTTATAAAAATATCACCGCTTTTTTGTTTTGGTCCTTATTATTAATAAATTGTTATTGAGTGTTTATGATTAATTTTTAACCTCAAAGGCTTTTCATTATTAAAGCTCCTATATAATATTTGTGTTGAGGTCAATACCTAGTTATATTTGTATGGCACGCTTAATCCCTCCTCCCTTTTCCTTCTTTTAATAGTAGAATATCGCCATATAAAAATATCAAGGAAGTAATAAGGAGTTTGAATCGCTTGCTTTATAATAACACGTGGAAATAGTTACGTTTCAAAGCATTGAATGCTCACAATCGATCTCATCATTAAAAGGGAGGGAGGAGGGAGGAGAGAGGGGAAGGAGGGTGAGCATCCAATGCTTGCGAGCACTGTAGCTGGGCCCCAACAATATCAACCGATGCTAGCAAGGGTCATGTAGGTGTGGTTGGTAGTCGTTAATACATTACATTGTAAGGTCTACTTGCTTCAACAACGATTTTCTTAATAAATATAACGGTGTTTGGCTAGGTTTGTCCACATATATGTATTCTTCGCTTTATGTACTTGATCAATCACTATTTCAAATAATAGACAATCGTCATTGATACATTGATCAAATTATCGGCGTTTGGTGTAGCATCGACTACTATCGACCATTTATACTGTGTTGGTCGATCCTAGGTGTGCAAAATATTAATTGTTCTTCATACAACTCACCAATCTCATCAAATGCAAGAACTATGAAAGGTTTGATCATCGCAGGAGACAAAGTATGTAGGTAACCTTCAATTTGATTCAAGGTAACCACAACTCCTCCAAGCCTCTCCGCTAAAAGACGCTCATTCAAGATGAGATTGAAGGCCCTTTTGGGTATTTATAGCCTTTGCTTCACAGCCACACCCCACCCGAGCCACGCGGGACCTGATCTCAAGGCGTGTGCCGGATCGACCACCACTCGTAGGGAGTGACGGGTTATAGGAAGATTAAATAAGAACAGAAATGAGTAGATAAAATTAAATCGTAGTTTAACAAATGCTGAAGTGTAATGTGGTAGAACCTATCATTATGTCGAGCTAGGTGAGTGAATTGATTCATCCTAGATGGATATAGCACACAAACAAAAGGAATTTAATATACACCAAAGAAAATCAGTTACCAAAGAACACACCACCAATCAACGCAACCAAAGTCTAAGTCCTCGGAGGTGCTAAAATAACAGAGTGGCCAATACTTCCATTTTCTATAAACGCTTTCTAAAATCTCAGTTATAACCCTCAACAGAAACCTCGGGGAGATTTACCAAAATATTTACTAAATGAAATAAGTAATGGCATAAGTAATGTAACAACGTTTCACAAGGATACGGGTATAAATCGCTTATCACGTTAGGCAACCAACATTACTTATCACATGGAAATATGCACAAGCTATATAGAAAGTAGCTACATGACAGCCGATGTTTGATATAACTTACGCCTAGCACTACATACACGTGAAGGCTGCACAAAGTGTGCGCTGCCAACAAGCTCCAGACGCCAAAGGCAATTCGTAATAGTTGGTGACCTAATCATGGATCCATGTCGAAACAGAAGGTGCGGGTAGGTGCAGTTCCATCACGCGGAAGCTGGTCTCGCCCTGGACAAGCATAACAATTGCGTACATGAAATAAGTAATACAATTAAAAATCATGTGGTATGCATGTTTCCTCATAAAACCCAAATCATAAATCAATAATCAAGGTTTATCACAAAAATAAGTTCCACTTTATAAAGTAGGCATGCCACACACATATATATCTCAAAAACAATTACAAATCATATTATAATATAAAATGGTAAATTACTAGTCTACCCACTGATACGAGTCGGCCAAGCTCCCCGTAGGGGTGCTCGAAATGGTTGCTTCCTCCTGACAGTACTCCCCACCTATGCTGCAGAGTTTACTAAACTATCCATTTAACAAAGTCTACCCACTAAAGTAACAGTAAGACTTGAAATCGCCTCTTGTTTAATGTGAATCGGGACTTGAATTGGTCGGAAAATGTGTTCACGCCGCCGCAGCGCGCCGCTACCCCACGCGCTGCGCCATAGCTGTTACAGACGCGCCGCCACGCGCGCTTCTTCACGCCGCGGCCACGCCGCCACGCGCCACATGGGCCACACGCTGACGTTAGCCACGCGGCCATACACGCGCACGCACGCGCCACACAGCACATGCTGCGCGGCCACGCCGCTGGACACGCGCCACGCTACCAACAAATACGCGGTGCGCAAAAAGTTAACAGCTGCTGCTAACTTAACGCATCGTTTTTGGCCAATGGAAGAGTTTCAACGGCGCATTAATATTCGCCGCCGTTAGAGAATATGCTGACGCCGCTAGAGTTTGATCGCATATACCTTCTTTGATATTCTCGCTTGAACTTAAGTTGACCTAAGCTGGAACCGGCAGTTGGTTGACGCTACTTAACCTGCTCGCATCGATCAAGTGACGCCAGTCAGACGTAACTCCTGGCCGCCGAGAGATCGCCCGTCGGCCGCAGCCCACTTTCGCCAGGCCAAGTTTGGTCGGGCTGAAAATTTCTGAAAATACACAGAGTTTAAATCTTCACCAAAATTTAGATTTTGACATGAAATTGAAGTCGGGTTACCAGAGTTCAAAAATACCAGATTTAGGTCGGTAAAAGCTCTCAAGGGTTTGAGTTTGAGGTTGAGCCACACGAAATCGAACTCACTAGCTTCTCGGCCAAAACTCTGACATGTGTGACCTGGACTGAAGCCTGACTCCTTAAGGTCAGAGATTTAAAGGTCTCTGCGAGCCTAATCGAGACTGGAATGGTGTGGTCAGCTCGACCAGAGTCACGGGAAAATGGCGTAGCGACCTGGCCAAGTCAGGGGTTTTCCGGGTTCGGTGAGGAACCCCAGATGGTGAGGATGACGTATACCCGCGTCTGTGGAGCCGGGCGCAAAGTCAGAGGAAGAGTCACGGGTTTCGCTGGCGGAGCTTTTTTGGGTGTGAGTAATCACCGGCTTCAGTTTCTCGTACTGCCTTGGCCCCACAGGCTGCGCGGCAACTCGGCTGTAAATGAAGGTGGAAAATTAGGCCGAGGCTTGGGCTCACTGTAGCTGCAGAATGGTGAGGATAGCACTTGGGTAGAGCAAATCTTTAGAGTTTTTGATGGATCTGCATTTGCATGTGTTGGAGTAGGGAACTCTGAGAGTGAGGGAATGGCAGAGAGTGAAGGTGAGATGGAGTCAATGCACAAAGGATGTTACTGTTTTAAACCACCAAATAATTCTGGTTCAACAAAACAAAGAGTGCTCACCGCCAAATTTGCATGCATTGGCTACCTCAGAGGTGGGTGCAGCCTGCGGGCTTCAGGTAAAACCATGGGTTAAGCCCATCAATGCACAGCTGAGAAAAAATATATGATTTCTATACGCATTTCTGTCCAAAACAAGTCCGATTCGAGTGTCGCTTCACAACGGTTCCGTAATTTAATGTAGATACTAAAAGTACACCAAGACTCAAAATACCTGACAGAAGCGGATTTAACTCGAATGATATATTATGCTACTAAGGCTGCTTTTGGTCATTTTACACCGTCGATTAAAATAAACGTGAGGGACGGATGTACGTTTTCCTCTAATAGAAATTTTGCCTCGAAATTTACAAGATACAAATCAACTACTAAAGAATAGATACGGGTACTCGCGCATGCTATCCTCCGTCTCCCACGTAGCCTCACCGCAGTGGTTCCCTCCAAAGGACTTTGACTAGAGTTACCGCTTTGCTCCTTAGAACTTTCTCCTTCCGGCCGAGAATCTGCGGACTGCTTCTCGCTTCGACGTCAAGTCGCCGTTGACCTCCAAAGGTCGTAGTCCGGATGACATGGGAAGGATCTAATACCGTATCTACGCAGCGATAGATACATGAAAAGACATTATGAATCCGCAAGTTCGAAGGTAGGTCGAGTCGGTAGGGCAACAAACTCTCCTACTCGCCGATGATCCGTGGTCCGATGAAACGAGGACTTAGCTTCCCTTCTTCCGAAACGGAATGGAACTTTCCACTTCAGTGAGAGCTTAAGAAAATACCCAACGCTAACCAGATAAACGCGATCGGTGGTAGAATGCCTCGTCTCGCAATGCTCTTCTCGCCATCCTCGCGGCAATCTTCAAGTTTCCCTTTAATCACTGGGATAGCTCTTTTCGCCAGCCGCCTCGCTCCACGATCTCGGCCAACAAGTGCCTTCTCCCAACTTCCTCACCGCCACAAAGGAGTATCGCGGTTTATTATACAAAATACCGAATGGCGAAGCATGCCAATGCTCGAGTGGTAGCCGTTATTGTAAGCAACCCATCGAGTGGGGTGTTCCCGCCATTTGTCGCCGACCGAGGATGGAGGACCTCAACATGCTCGAGTCCGATAGTCCGCCCGCTCCGATCGTCCCGTCCGTCTCGTGGGATGATAAGCAAGATCTAAAAGCAAACGTGATCCCCCAAGGCATTCTCAAGAAGGCTCGCCAAAACTTAGAAGTGAACCTCGGTCACGATCGCAGATGATACTAACAGAACACCATGGTGTTTAACGATCTCGGTGAGAAGAGTCGAGCTAGACGATTCAAGGAGTAGCGTTCTCAATGAATCGCCAAGAAGTGTGCGTATTTGGGTGAGTCGGTCAACGATCACCCAAATACTGTCAGAAGCCCCCACGAGTACAAGGTAACTTGTACACGTAAATCTATGGTGATATTCTCCCCACTTCACTCGAGTAGGGGAGTGGTCGGTGTAGTCCGAAGGGCTTTTCCTTTCTCAAGTGATCTGGCTGAGACTAAACATCGCATCGACATACTCACGCATTTCTTCATTCCCTAGCCATAATAGTAGAATGGCCGATGGTGTGGTACATTTCGTGTTCTGATGCATAGCATAAGCTGAAATATGCGCCTATCTAGAATCTCCTTCTTCAAATTAATAAAGTAATGCATATCCGTCACTCCTCGGCGTATAAGTCAGCCGGTACTGGATTCTCAAGTTCTTCGGGCCGCCGCTTAGGACTGCGTATGTCCTAAACAACCGAAGTCGCTTTGCCGAGCAAAGACGGGATGTGCATCCAAGAGCAATCGGTCTCGACCCGAAACTGCCAGTAGAGCACCGCCATTGTCAAGCATCTCAAAGTGAGCACCGCACTGGAGTCTTGGCCATGAGAGGAATATGGCAGAAGAGTGTTTAGTCGATCGTAAGATTTCGTCGAGAGCACTGGCCACTGCCACGTTTGTAATGACCGGGATGGTATTCGATGGTGAATCGTAGTCGGCCGAGTTCCATCCACGCGCCTCGGCTCCGAGGTTTAGATCTCGCCGAAAGATATGCTCTTGTGGTCGGTGAAGATTCGGCAGTCTCGCCGTAGAGGTAGTGTCGCGATCTTCAAAGCGAAGATGATGGCCGCAAAGCTCCAGGTCGTGGTAGATAGTTCATCTCATGCGGCTTCAAATTTGCTCCTGAGGCATAAGCGATCACTCCGTCCATGTTGCACAAGATGCTAAACTCCAAAACCGTCACAAACAGGTGCATCATCAGAGATCTCATAGTTGCAGTCCGGAAGTGCTAACATCGGAGCATGAGTGAGGCAATGTTTGAGCTCAAGAACCGTGTCTGCCGCCCCAAACAAACTTAACATCTTTCCCCGGTGAGTCTCAGAGAGGTAGGGCAATGGAAGAGAAATCCTTCACGGAAACGCTTCAGAGTAACTCGCTGTGCCAAGAAAAACTTCAATCTCCGCCACGCTCGCGTCGCCCCTAATTCCTCCACCGCAAAGAATCTTCTCGGGATCGACGAATACCATCGAAGAGATTATATGCCCCAAGAATGATACCGACAAGTTTTAAAATTACATTTGCTGAACTTGGCGTAGAGCCGATTCTCCCTTAGTCTCAAGACCATGCGCAGTGTTTGGCACATCGGCCTCCGATTTAGAATACACCAAGATGTCGTCGATGAAGACAATTACGAACTGGCCGAGATAATGGACGGAACATCGCATTCATCGCATCCATAAATGCCGCTGGGGCATTGGTCGCATCCGAAGGCATCACTTAAACTCGGTGAAGGGTCGTGAACTAGGCTCGGGAAAGCGTCTTGTGCACGTCATCGCTCTTGGATCTTCGCCAAATGATAGCAACTGCACCTCATATCAACAATCTTGGAGAAACCCTCACGCTGGAGTTGAGATCAAGAGGTCACTTCCATTCTAGGCAGTGGATAACGGTTTTTAATCGCCACCCTATTGAAGGTTTAGTCGACAGTCTCAAGGTGCCATCTTCTTTTCAACGAATAGGACCCTGAGCTCCCAAGGTGAAGAGTCAATGAATGAATCCCTTGTCGATGAGTTCTCGAGTTGTAGCTTTAATTCCCCAATTCTCTCGCAGTGCACATTTACAAGGTGAGGGATATAGGATTTGTACCGAAGTAGATCAATGGTGAACTCCACGTCAACATCAAAGCAGTAGTCCGTAGATCGTCAGAAAAACATCTGAAAATTTGTTGACAACCGCACATCGCCAACACGAAGAGAATTCCTGATCCAGAGTCGCATGTGCTGATAAAGCCTCGCAACCCTGTTTCAACAGCCTCTTTCTTGCCTTTATGGCCGAGATCAACTGGGTGCTTCTGACTCTCCTGTTTCTCCCAGTGAAAGTGACAAGAGGCATGCCGTGGTCGAATGGGAATCGCGTCTTCCGTCGGCAACAATCACGGCATGATTTTGATGTAGCCACCCATTCCTAGAATCACACTAAAGTCTACGATATCGAGAGGAATGAAGTTGGCAGTGCATCACTCCGATTAGCTGATTACAACGGCATCCTCGGGAGCACTCCCACCAGGCTGACGCATACACTTCGCCTCTTGGCATAGCAATTCTACTTGACTCCGATAGAGTACAATGGGGCTGAGTGGTTTGAGCAAACAAAGGTGATATGACCGAGTTGGGTAGCACCCGGATCGATTACTCTAGCAAAGTGACCAAGTATGTTCAACGTACTCCATGATGAGACGGGTTGTTCTGGCATCCCCGCTGACACTGCGCTGACCTCCGTCCATGCGCCCGCCGAGCCCACCGCGACTCCACCGCGGTTACCATGTTGTTGGTTTCTCTCGCCCTGTGCACCGCGGCCCGTCCCGCTCTTGGCCTCCTCCGCCAAAGGCCGTTAAGGCCGGTACTCGGCCTCCAATCCATCAAGTTGGCGGTCTCCCCGATATCGGGCGGTATTAAGTGTTCTCCAATATATCGCAAGTGTTCCAATTGGGAACTGCACAAAGACCGGCCGGATACCGAATAGAGTAGGTAGGTAGGGATAATTACCGAGGAGGATCGCAGATATTGAGTAGCACGCTCGATAGTGAACGGCTCCTCCGTAGCAGGGCCGGTAAGGAATCGTAATTCTCCAACCTCGCTGGGAGGAACAAAGCCCGAGGTCGAATCTCGGTGCCCTCACGTTCTCGGCGGACACCGGGTGGCTGTCGGGATGACCCAGTTGCCCATACCGTGAACACCCTCGGTTTTCTTTTGCTTACACTCACCAAAGTGGCGAGTGTTGCACCGAGCGCAGACTTAGCACAGATTACCGGAAGTGCCTCGCCGCGAACGGATCCACTAGTGAATCTCCTCCACGGTTGAGCCGGAGTTCGATCCACCACTCGGATGATCCTGAATCGTAGCCTCCACGCTGAACGCGTCTCGGGTTCTTCTTAGACCAAGGAAAGATTGCCCCTTACCTCATTTCTCCGGGTGTTAGATCTCTCCTCCTCGCAAATGGTGTCATCGCAGCATTCTCCGAAGCCTCCACCGCAATGCGCTCGTAGAACTCCTGGCAGGTCTCGCAATCGCTCAGCCAGCAGGCGATCGGAGCTTCTTATTGGCTCCCTTTTCTCAACTCGGTAGCATCTCAAGGGTCGGCGGCAACAATCGGGTTGTATTGAGATAGGGCAAAGTGGAACTTCCACGGTAATTTAAACTAGCTATCTTCCTTGTTTCGCATTCATGAATCTATCTCTCTTCCGGGCCTTGCACTCCGGGAGAGTGCATTTGAATTTCGAACCGATGCTCAATACGCCCACAAACCATGCTCATCTTCTGGGGAGGTGTCGCCTCGAACTTCCACCAGGCTTTGGCTTGATCACGCAGGAAGAGAATAGCAACCGGACCCACCGCCGCCTGGAAAGTCCCATGCTCCCGCACGATTTGAAGACGCCCTCCATATGTTCGAACCCAGACTCGCCATTTCAGTGTCTCGGTCCCGTAGAATGATTTCTACATCCATTCCCTTCGCATTTCCACGCCAGTTCTTCTCGCAGATCGAAGGCACTCAATGGCTTGAGCGATCGTGATTCCCATTTGGGTGAAGTCAAGGCAAAGTGCATCGGTGCGCGACGAGGTGGCATGATGCCGATAGGAGAGAATCAAGAATTATTAGTGAAAACATCACGTAAGTGTGATGAGGGGTGATACCGCATAAACCTAGAGCTCGATATTAAATCGACACACTCCCGACTCGTATAGCCACGTGGGACCCCGGGATCTCAAGGCGTGTCGTAATCGACCACTCCGTAGGAGTGACGAAGTCATAGGAAGATTAAATAAGAAATTAGAAAATGATAGATAAAATTAAATCGTAGTTTAACAAAATAATTTTAAGTGTAATGTGGGTAGAACCCAACATTACATAGTGTCGAAGCTAGGTGCAAGAGAGGAAATTATTCCCATCCAGATGGATATAGTAACAAAAAAGGAATTTAACATACACCGCAGTAAAGAAAATCAGCACAAAGAACCGCCACCATCGAATCGCCGCCAACTAAAGTCTAAGTCCTCGGGAGGGGCGAAACAAGGGTGAGTGGGCCAATATCGATTTTCTAAGTAAACATTTCCAAAACTTTAGTTATAACCCCTCACCTAAAACCCTGTAGATTTACCAAAATATTTACTAATGAAATAAGTATCGAGCACAAGTAACGGGTCAACGCCCACAAGGATACGGTATAAATCATTTATCACAGTTGAAAATCAACATCACTTATCACATGGAAATATGCACACAAGTCATATAGAAAGTAAAGTACATGACAGTCAAGGTTTGATATAACTACGCCTAGCACCATACACGCAAGGCTGGGTACAAAGTGTGCCACAACAAGTCTAGACGCCAAAGGCAACCCAGAACAGGCCGGGGCACCTAATCATGGATCCATGCCGAGCGTAATGGTGCTGGTGAACGATCACGCAAGCCGGGTCCCCGCCCTGGACAGTGCTAACACCGCGGCATAATGTTGAAATAAGTAATACAATTAAAATCATGTGTATGCATGCCAAGTTTCCTCATAAAACCCAAATCATAAATCAATAATCAACAAGTAAGGGTTTATCACAAAATAAGTCTAATTTCATAAAGTAGGCATGCCACACACATATATATCTCAAAAACACCATAAATCATATTATAATAATATAAAAATGGTAATTACTAGGCCCACTCACTGATACGTAGTCGGGTCGTAGCCCCCGTAGTGTGCCTGAGCTCGTTGCTCCTCCGGATAGGTCTCACCTATATGAGAGTTTACTAAACTAATCATTTAACAAGTCTTAATTCAATTAAAGTAATGAAAAAGACTTGAAATCGCCTTTGTTTGCTCGAAACGGGACTTGAATTGGTCGGAAAATGTGTTCACGCGCCGCAGTGCGCCGCCGCGGGGCTCCACGCGCCGCCACAAGGCGGCACGCGCCGTCACGCGCGCCCACGCGCCGTCACGCGCCGTCACGCGCCCACACGCGCCCACACGCGCTCGGACGCGCCCCCACGCGCTCACACGCGCACGCACGCGCTCACACGCGCACGCACGCGCGCTCACGCGCGGACACGCGCCTCACGCGCCCAACAGTCACGCGCCGTTAAAGTTAACGGCGTGCCGTTAACTTTAACGGTATATTCGTTTTGGCTGACGGAATATTCCGTAACGCCGTTAGGGAATATTCCGTCGCCGTTAGAGAATATGCCTGACGCCGTTAGGGTTTGACGGTATATACCTTCGGTATATTCCCGGTTTGAACCGGGTTGGACCGGGTTGAACCGGTGGTTGGTTGACGTCACGAACCGGTTCAGACCGGGATCGATGACGTCAGGTCGTACGAACTCCGGTCGCCGAGATCAGCCGTCGGCCGCCGTCCACTTCGCCGGTTTCTGGGTTTCGTCGCCGGAAAATTTCTGGAAAAATACACAGAGTTTAAATCTTCACCAAAATTCTAGATTTTGACATGAAATTGAAGCTGGGGTTACCAGGAGTTCGAAAATACCTAGATTTAGGTCGGCAAAGGCCTGAAGTGGCCGGAGTTTGAGGTTGAGTTTCACGGCCGAAAATCGAACTCACTGCTCTCGGCCAAAACTCGACATGCAGGACCTGAATTCGAGTTTCAAGACTCCCAGAAGGCTGTAGATGAAGGTCTCGAGTCGAATCGAGACTGGAATGGGTGTGGTCGTCCAACTAGAGCTCGCCGGGAAAAATGGCAGAGCTTGGATCTTCGCCGTTCGTGGGTTTTCTGGGTTCGAGAGTAACCCAGAGATGGTGAGGATGACGATGACGGTGTCCAGGAGCCAAGGCAGGTCGAGGAAGAGTCACGGGTTCGATGGTGGAGATTTTTGGGTGTGTAGAGTAATTCACTGGTTTCTGGGTTTCCTCTGTAATTGGGTTTTGGTCTGGGTTGAAGGCAGTGCAACTCGCTCGTAAATGAAGGTGAAAATTCGAGTCGAGGCTTGCTCACGGAGAAGGCAGAGAATGGTGAGGATAGCAAATTTGGGTGCCTAGAGCAAATCTTAGAGCTTTTGATGGATCTGCATTTGCATGCAGGTTGAGTGGGGAACTCGGGGAGAGTGAGGGAATGGCAGAGAGTGAAGGTGAGATGTGAAATAATGCACAGTGATATTGCTGGTTTTAAAACCAATTCAGTCGAATCTGGTTCAACAAAAACAGTGAGTGCTCACTGCCAAATTTGCATGCATTGGCTACCTCAGGAGGTGGGTGCAGGCCTCGTGGCTTGCAGAAACCATGGGCTAAGCCCACTGTTTTCAAATACTGCTCAAGAGAATTTACCGTTTTGCCCTTGTTCGTAACTTGCCCGAAACAAGTCCGATTCGAGTGTCGTTCGCGTCAACGGATTCGTAATTTAATGCACACACTAGAAGTACACCAAAATGTCTGAAAATACCTCGATAGAAGGGACGTAATCCCGAATGATACATTATGCCACTAAGGGCATTTTGGTCATTTTACACTGTCGGGGATTAAAATACAATAAACGTAGGGACGGGATGTAACACTTTCGAGCTCGGGGTTAACTTTGAAGGTTTAAGGTTTTAAAAGGTCGGTCAAAGTTTGGGGTTAATCATTTTGGGTTTAGGGTTTTAGAATGTCCTTGGGAGGAGCTTAGGGCTTAGGGTGTAGGTCTCGGGTTTTGGGCGAAGCCCAAAATCCGGGAACTAGACCCTACGCCTTAAGCGATTAACGTAATAAAAAAAAAATTCTTCTAAAAAAATTCATACTCATGCTTGTTAGATACAATTCATTAGGAAGGTTAATGGCTATAACTTTGTGATGGTAGGGTTGGACATTATTGTCATTTTACCTAGCAAATTAGTTTGACTTTTCAACTAGTACCTAAACTAAAACTATGGTATTTTAACTTAAAGTTATTTTGAATTTGG
>JAEHOF010000179.1:9063-36838 GCA_018257905.1 Gillenia trifoliata | reverse complement strand
TGAATTTGTTGAGTTTTCCCTTTTTGAAGATTTTGAGAATACTGCCCCTTTTTTTTATTTTTTTTATTTTTATTTCGAGGGGCACTGAGCTTGATGACAAGAAAAAGAAAAGTGGGGTTTCCACTTGAATTGATACTTGGTTCAAATTATAGAGTAAGTAGAGACACTAACAACTCAATCAAGACCAAAGTGAAATTAACACACAAATCAACCCAAGCTTTTGTGAGAGAAAAAATGATTTTTCAGAGGCCATTTGAGTTACAGGAGAACTTTTGACATCACAGTGAATGACTACTCAAGCTTCATCTACATATCACAGTACCATGTATGATAG
Source organism: Gillenia trifoliata (assembly GCA_018257905.1). NCBI lineage: Eukaryota > Viridiplantae > Streptophyta > Magnoliopsida > Rosales > Rosaceae > Gillenia > Gillenia trifoliata. The sequence continues at coordinate 36,504 of JAEHOF010000179.1, read as the reverse complement.
TTAAGAGATGCCGACAGAGAGAAAAACATAACTATTTGATGAGTGAGACTGACTAGACTGAACTATGCAGAGAATCAAACAGAATTTAAAAACAGTGGAAGCATAGCTATTCAACCTATTTCATTTTGAGCATAAATACCAATAGACCGTTGAAGATTTTCATACCTTCGATTATCTAGTGCTTTTTGTGAAAATATCAGCTAGCTGTTTTTCGGTTGGCACAAAGGTTAAGGTAAGAATTTTACCTTCTACAAGATCTTTGATGAAATGGTGCAGTATGCCAAAATGTTTGGTCCTTGAATGTTGGACGGGGTTTTTGAATATGTCAATGACACTTAAATGCACTCATTGAGGCAGCATGATGAGATAGTCCAGGAATATTGATAGTCCATTTCCTAACAACATGAGGTGTATGTCATTCACCAAATACAACTCTCCTACCATCAAAAGGTGCAAGAGAAGCAATGACTTCTTTGTCTCCAATCATGTACATAGAACATCCACTATCTGAGTACTTAACATTTGCCTTGGTGACTGAATAAGCATTTAAGACAACCATACATCTTTTAGTCTTCTTCTTAACCCATCTAACTGTTGGCTTCTCACAATTCTTGGTTGAGGGTTGAATGAGTTGAGTAATTCTGTTCACTTCTTTGACTATACGATCAACCTGACCTTTTAAGCAATTTTTCTCTTGTGACTGAAGTTTCCTACATTTTGGTCTGATGTGACCCATTTCTCCATAGTGATGGCATGTTAGAATGAACCTTTTCTTTGTTACAGTATTAGTCCTTGATGTCGAGGTTTGAGATTCTTTTACGAACTTTGTTTTCAAAACATTTGAACCAGAGCTACTCCCAAACAAACCAAGTCCAAATTTATCTCTATAAGGCTTTCCCAAATTCAACATCTTGTCAACCTTTTCAGCACCAATAGTGAGCTCAACCACCTTGTTATTTGCTTCTTTTATCTTAGCACGTAGTTTCTGATTTGAGGTCTGAAATGCGACATTACTCTCTTTAAGAATATGCACTTGATTTGATAAGTTCGCTTTAAGAGCAATAAGATCAGGGAGTTGGGCTTGAAGGGAAGCAATCTTTTCATCATGATCCTGCCTGACTTGTCTGAGTGACTCATTTTCCTTCAATACATCTTTAACTTTGTCATTCAGCGCGATGTTGTTCCTTTTTGTATTGCAAATCTCATTGAACAGACTATCATGCTTGATAAACATATCAGAATATGACAAATCATCATGTTCATCAAGCACAAATTCTTCATCACTGGATTTATCATCCTGAATTGAAGCAACAAGAGCAACAATTTGTGCTTCATCATTTGATGACTGGTCAGATTGTTGAGAGTGCTCACTCTCATTATCACTCGAAGTTTCCATCATAGAATTATCTCTTCTATGAGCTGATCTCATATTGTTTGCACATTCAGCAGCTAGATGGCCAACTCCCCCACATGTGAAGCACTCCCGATTGTCATTTGAAGGTGCAACATTTCTGAAGTTAGATGATCTCTCGTGCTTCTTACCAAAAGATCTTTTTCCTTGTAGTCTCAATTTCGAATTTTTTGATGTGCTTCCTTTGTTCCCACTTCTTTTGTTGTCTCTTCCCTTATCCTTGAGAATTCTCTTGAATTGTTTCACAAATAATGCCAAGTCTTCTTGTGGAGAAAGTTCTTTAGCACCTTTGGAAGTATGTGACTCTTCAACCCTTTTTAGAGCAATATCCTTACCTTTTTTAAGGTCTCCTTCTTCCATTTCAAGTTCTATCTCATATGTTATAAGCTTACCCACGAGTTTCCCAAGCTTGATTTTATTTAAATCTTGTACCTCTTGGATGACAGTCTTTTTTGCATTGAACTTCTTTGGCAAAACCCTTAATATCTTCTTTACAATGGTAGTTTCATCAATCGGTTTTCCCAGGCTCAAGGCCTCATTGTCAACACTTCAAGCCTCTCATAGAACACTAAAAAGGACTCAGAGTCTTTCATTTTCAATTCTTCAAACTTCGAGTGAGTCATTTAAAGTTTAAGATCTTTCACTTGCTTGTCACCTTCATGAATAATTCGGAGTTTATCCCATGCTTGCTTTGCAGTTGTGCAATATCGAATGTGACCAAATTGAGTTGATATGATAGCTATAACAATTGCATTTCTTGCCTTTTTATTTGCCATTGCCGCAATTACTTCATTAGTAGTCCAATCACTTTTTGCTTTTATCACCCTTTCACCTTCCACCGTCATTAAGGTTGCCTTCCATTCAATAGTGAGATAATCAATGGCATTCAAATTCTGAGAATCCAAGAAGATTTGGAACTTCTCACTCCATGCAGCATAGTCCATTCCGTCGAAAAACGGAAAAGAGTTACAAGAACCAGCTAATCGATCGCGTTGCATAGTGAAAATCCACCCAGTACCAGAAAATCCCAGAGATCTCTCTATATATGTCTAGAGCTTACGCTTTGATACCAATTGTAGATTGGTACCAGGTGGAATATCCTGCAACTAAAAAATTAATCATGCACAGTAGACTAGTCAAAAGAACTAGTCAACTAGTTACAAGTTCGTTACTGACAAAAAACACACCAGTATGAAATAAGCTTAACTGACTAGATAACACAACTAGTCAGACTCTACCCAGTTTAAGTACAACAACAAGTACTCACACACCAAAGCAAATTCACTTATTAGATAACATGATACCAGCATGCAACATTAACAATAAAACAAGCAGACAACATTAATCAAAGTACTCACAACTATTTGGTGCCTGGAAAAACCCCTAACTGGGTTAAAAAACCGGGGGACTCCAGGGAGTCCGATCCACTAGTGAAAATAGGGTTCATACAAGGATAACACAACAAGCTCAATTCCTAGACCTAATCTATGGAGCAGCTTGTACCTTTGTGCAACCCTATGTTGCACTACATGCAGAAATCTTCAGTCTTCACAATGAGGCAACTTCTCTTCTTTAGCTCATCTCCTTGTGGCACCGAAACGAACCATGTATCATGCAAATGATATGCAACCATGAATTCAAAAATGACAAGTCAGTTTCTCCAGTCAAACAGTTGAAAAGAAGAAACTGACTGGAAATCCAAACCTAGGTCTATATGAAGATTTCAAAGAAGCTTTAGACCAAAAACAATGCAAACCTTTTACTCAAATGATGTGGGTGAGTTAGCACAAGATTTAATGCATGAAAAAGGTATTTGCAACTAGGGTTTGTGAAGAACACATAGAGGACGCTCAGAGAGCTTAAAACACTCTCATGAAAAATATGATTGTTCTAAAAAAAAAAAAACTTTTAAGAAGATTCAAGCAAGCATTTTCATGGATAGTTTTATAAATTTTCAATGAAGAACATTACCCAGAAAATGCTTGCTGCTGCTAGGGTTTCAGCTAGAGAGGAAAAACAAGACACTCTCCTTTAAGATGAAGTTCAAAACCCTTGAAACCAATCACCCTCACCCCCAAAGCTTTTTCAAGAAAATGTTTTCTTTGGAGCAGCTAAAGTACAACACACAAGGACACTTGTCAAATACAAATTCAATCTGAAAAGATCAATAGTGAAAAACTCATTCTCGGAAAAACGGTGTCAGACAAGCCCATGTGGGTTTTATTAAATTGCGTGCCAGCTCTTGTGTAAAGTAGATACACACATTGACGAGGCAGTTTCACTAGTCAGAAAGGCATAAGAAATCTAAAAGTGAAATGCATATGCATGCACAAACCGTACTTAAGATTGATCATACCAATCACACTTTGTTCTTCAAAGATTCAAACTTCAATACTACCCATCCTAAAGTCTAATCAATAAAAATTGATCTAAAGAGCTTGTGTGATAAAATATTACAAGTTTGACAAGGGAAGCCAAAAACTACTAAGACTAGACTTCACACTATTCTCTGATACCAATCTGACACATCTCGACCCGGATATCCCGATGGGAACCGAAATCGAGGAATGCTGGCCGACACCCTGGAGGGTGACGAAAGCCATGTCATGCAAATGAAGTGGAATTTCTGAATAAAATAAAATCAAAGTTTAGAATTATTAAAATCATACAGCAGAGTACGCAGAAGTATGGGTAGAACCCTTAATACATAGCATGAGATGTTCATAGCATAGATAAAATACAGTAAAGAAAGTACAAATTATTTCCATCTTGAATAGGATGGATAAAACATACTAGTGGAAGGAAGAAATCCTACATTTATCTGGTGCGAAAGTCGTAAACACCAGAATGGTCGCGCTCACCACCAGTCCAGCTACTACTTCCTGGAGGGGCGCAAAACAGAAGGTGTGAGTGGGCAAAAATAAACATTTCTAAAACCTTTGTTTTTCATAACATAGTAACCCCTCCTTGAAAATTCCTGTATAATTTCTCAAACTCATACTACGTATAGTATGAAAATTTTCAAATATATGGTTAAACACCTTTATCTCAACATAATATAATATTCGTCGTCAAAACAATATAAAGGCAACAAGGCCAAAAGTATGAGTAAATACCAAAAATCTCCTCAACACATAGCATGCTCATCAACATAGAAATATATAATATGACATGCTCATTGACATATGCAATCACACAAGTCTATGCAGAAAGTAGCTACATGGAACATGCTAGGTGTAATGGATATATGCTTAGTACTGCGATCACGTGAAGCTGGCGCTAAGTGCGTTACATACAAGTCCTAGCTGCCTAATGCAAGCTAGTACAGGCTAGCACCTACAATGGATTCAAAGTGAGCATAACGGTGCGGATGTGAACATACACGTGAAGGCTGTTCCTGGCCCAGACAAGTACTAGACATTGGTGAATGCATGTATGATGAGAAGATAATATACACATGATCATGCCATTGCAGTTTCACAAGTCTAAACATAATATAATTTCTTTATACTTCACTCATAAATAAAAGCATGGAATGATAGAAAATAAGTCATGAAATCATAGTGAGACATAATAAAAATAATATTAGTTTCTCAAAACAAAGCCCACTCACTGATATGTAGTTGGGTAGTAGCCGCCTTGCCTTGTTGGACCCCTGTACTCCTCGTGGTAAGTCTCACCTATATGAGATATCACTATAGTAATGATTAAACTTGTAAAGGTTACTAATTAAGTTCATAAACGACATTTATCCTTGATTTGCTCAACACGGAGGTTTAAAATACTCTGAAACATACCATACTTACTACCCAGAGGTAGTACGCGTCGTCACGAGTCACCTCGTGTCGACGGAAGTTGAAAAAGCAGTCCCACACGCCCACACGCGAGGGCCTACCTCGGCTCATGCGCTCCACACGCGCGGGTCAAACCAACGGCGTTAGTTGACGCCGTTATATTTAAAGAAAGATTCCGGTATCTCCGTTAAATCTAACAGAATATTCCTAACATCGTTAAAAGAATATACCTGGGAATATTCTCGATTTGGACTGGGTTTAAACCGATTTGCTGATGTCATCGGTCGCCGCTACAACTTACTCTGGTCGTTGCCGGTTTTTGGAAAAATTTCAAAAATTCGTAACTTCTTCATTTATCTACCATTTTACACGATCCACATGCCAAAATGAAGCTAGAGAGAAGGGGAACAATATTATATTGATTTGGAGTTCCAAAAGTGGTGAAATGGCGAAAATTGGCACGAAAGTCTCATTTTACACCCGAGGTCGATCTACTTCAAAACATAAACAAAACACATGATTTTAGAATGAAAATCCAGCTACTCAACACGAGGATGCTAATGGTGGTGGTTAGAAGTCTCACCTTAGTCGGTATTTTCAAGAAACTACATTGGAAAAGTCGTGGTTCTTAAGGTGTGCGATTTTCATCAAATGGTAGGAGTTTGGGCAATGCGCTTGTAGTTGAACTAGGTGAGTTACAACGAACAAGATAGTGGTGGTAGTTTGGCTCGATTTGAAAATGGTGTGGCCTTGTGTGCCTTTGTGTGCACGTTTTCACGAGGAGAAGAAGAAAGCGAAAAAGAAAGAAAGAGAGAAGAAAGAGATTTTCCCCGAAATTAGGTCGAACAAGCTAGTTCCACACAGTACCGCACCACCATATTTTTATAACGAAAATTATATTTAAACGTATGTAACATTTCAGTTACATGCGGATTACTAGATCACAGATTCTCTCCACGCACATAGGAAAAGTACTACCTAAATACATCAAGTAAGAATTCCAAAATTCATAAAGAGCTCAAACGTCACGTAGGACTTCCACTTAACCCATTCAAGGGCATTTTGGTAAATTTACACGTTCGGAAATAAAATACAATAAAATTAGGGACGAGTCATTACAAGTTTAGATCCCTTTATTGGGGAAGGAAACATAATAATGGATTACATATATAAGCTACCTAGCTATCAGCAAAAAGAGGAAGAATAAGGGGAAATGAAAATTTTTTAGTGTGGTCTATTTGTAGTAGGTATGTGATGTACGATTTGAGATGAAAAGAAAAGAAAAAGAAATGAACTATGTGTATTTGTTTTAGAAACCTAAACCTTTTTTTTTGGGTAAACAACCTAAACCATATTATTTGTTTGTTCTTTTCACATCAAAGGTGAGTAGTCTATTTGGTAGATATATTATGTATATATAATTTGAGGATGGAAAGAAAGATTAATGAATTGTGTATATACTTTCGTTTCTTTTCTTCCCACAACAATTTGGATTGTCTAGCCACTAGCCAGTAGGTATGTTATATACGATCATTACTCAACTTTTTCTTGGTGCCAAATCGTATATAACATACCTACCAATAGTTTTAAAGGATAACAAGCATGAATAGAGAACATATACAACATTACAAATGATTTTCAGAGGAACCTGTGCCTTACTTTTTATTCCATGTCGTTGAATTCTGATATATGCATATAAAGAATGATGATTCTAGACTCCTGTATCAATAATAGCTTCAGAATCTTCCTTTAGCATAAGTGGAAGGATAATTGATCCACATCATAGTTCTTTGAGTCCAAAAATGGTGGAGGCTTTGATATGTACCCAAAATTGGCTTAGGTCTACCCATGTTGCATTACATCATGAGCCAACCATTGAGGAGATTGAGTTTTGTGAAGAAGTTGAGAAAGGTAATCTTATATTCTTATTTATTGTATAAATTATTTAATTTTGTTAGAGTATGTTTTTAAAATAATGTTTTAATTATGATGGGCTCTTTCTTTTTCTATTTGTATGTAGAAATGTCAACTGAAAATTCAAGAAAAAGTCTATGTTGCCCCCTATCCCTAGGCCGCCTAAGCATTAACAAACTCTTATTCAAGCTTGAAATGGTTAAGTGTTGAAGACTCAAGTGTGGAAGATTTGAATTGTTGAAGCTTAAGTTTGAATTTGTTTGAAATGTTTATTTTATGATTCTAATAGATAATTTGTAATTGTGGATTGTTAAAGTTCATTTTAGACTTGAATTTGAACTTTTTTTAATTTTGAAATGTTTATTTTAGACTTGAAATTTAATTTTTTATGGAGTGTTGAAAACTTGAATTTTTATGGAATGTTTATTGTTGAAGACTTGAAATTTTCAGGTTTTTTGATAAAAAAAAAAAGTTTATGGGTTTTTTCTTTTTTAAAAACCAGACCAAACCTAAATCGGACTGGAAAAAGTTGAATTGAACTCAACCCGAACCGAACAAAATAGAAAAAAATCGAACCGAACAGTAATTTCGGTCTGGTTTCCAATTTTGGCAAAAATATCAAACTGATTGGAACCGAACTCACCCCTACTAATAAAGATGTCCAAAGTCCCAAATGAAAATGAGTTTGGTTAAATTTGCATACAGATATCGTGCTGGCAAATTAGCAATAACTATTCTTAATTAATTAACACAACTTTTGAATACCTATTCATAAAGGTCAAGTGACACACCCCGACCTGGATATCCTAAAAAGTACCGAAATCGAGGCATGTTGGCTGACACCCTAGAGGGTGATGAAAGTCATGTCATGCAGATGAAGTGGAATTTCTGAATAAAATAAAACCAAAGTTTGGAATTATTAAAATCATGCAGTAGAGTACACAGAAGTACGGGTAGAACTCTTGATACATAGCATGAGATGTTCATAGTATATATAAAATACAATAAAGAAAGTACGAATTATTCACATCCTGAATAGGATGGATAAAACATACTATTGAAAGGAAGAAATCCTACATTTATCTGGTGCGGAAGTCGTAAACACCAGAATGGTCGCGCTTACCACTAGTCCAGCTACTACGTCCTGGAGGAGCACAAAACAGAAGGTATGAGTGGGCAAAAATAAACATTTCTAAAACCTTTGTTTTTCATAACATAGTAACCCCTCTTTGAAAATTCCTGTATAATTTCTCAAAATCATACGTATAATATGAAAATTTTCAAGGTTATGGATAAACACTTATCCTAACATAATATAATATTCGTCGTCAAAACAGAATAAAGGCAATAAGGCCAAAGGTACGAGTAAATCCCAAAATTTCCTCAACATTTAGTATGCTCACCAACATAGAAATATATAATACGATATGCTCATCGACATATGAATATATAATATGATATGCTCATCGACATATGCAATCACACAAGTCTATGCAAAAAGTAGCTACATGGAACAGGCTGGGTGAAATGGATATATGCTTAGTACTACGATCACGTGAAGCTGGCGCTAAGCGCGTCACATACAAGTCATAGCTGCCTAATGCAAGCTAGTACAGGTTGGCACCTACAATGGATCCAAAGTGAGCATAACTGTGCAGATGTGAACATACACGTGAAGGGTGGTCCTGGCCCAGACGAGTACTAGACACCGGTGTTTCTCAAAACAAAGCCCACTCACTGATATATAGTTGGGTCGTAGCCGCATTGCCTTGCCTGACCCCTATACTCGTCGTGGTAAGTCTCACCTATATGAGATATCATTATAGTAATGATTAAACTCATAAAGGTTACTAATTGAATTAATAAACGACATTTATCCTTGGTTTGCTCAACACAAAGGTCCAAAACACTCCGAAAAATACATACGTATTGCCCAGAGGTAGTACGTGTCGTCATGAGTTGCCTCGCGTCAACGGAAGTTGAAAAAGTAGTCCCACACGCAGCCCACGCTCGCCACAGGGACGGCTCATGCGTGGTCAAACTGAGCCGGTCAAACTAACGGCTTTAGTTGACGTCGTTAGATTTAATAGAACATTCTGGTATCTCCGTTAAATCTAACGTCGTTAAAGGAATATACCTGGGGAATATTTACGGTTTGAATCGGTTTGCTGACGTCACGGTTCGGTCTGGACCGGGTTCAGGCCGGTCTGAACTGGTCACCGCTGCAACTTACTCCGGTAGCCGGCGCCGGGGCTGGCCAAAACTCGCTGATTTCTGGAAAAATTTTAAAAATTCGTAACTTCTTCATTTCCCAACCATTTTACACGATCCACATGCCAAAATGAAGCTAGAGAGAAGGGGAACAATATTATACAGATTTGGAGTTCAAAAAGTGGTCGGAAATTGGCCTAAAAGTCTCAGTTTACACCCGAGGTCTGATCTACTTTAAAACACAACCAAAACACACGATTTTAGGATGAAAATCCATCTACTCAACATGAGGATGCTAATGGTGGTGGTTAGAAGTCTCACCTTGGGCAAACGGCTTGCACCATTGAACTCAGTGAGTTACAACGAGCAAGATGGTGGTGGTGGTTTGGCTCGATTCGAAAGAAATGGTGTGGCCATTGTGCACTTTTTCACGGGTGGAGAAGAAGAAAGCAGAAAAGAAGAGTGAGTGAAAAAAAGAAGTCTGGGGAAAAAGAAAAGAAGGGAGAATTTTCCAAATTAAGCCGAGCAACTGGATCCCACCTGGTATACGCACCACCATATTTTCATAACAGGAAATAATATTTAAACGTACGTAACGTTTCCGTTACACGTCGAATTTTCGTCCCGTTCGAGCTCACGCGCACGTAGGAAAGAGTACTACCTAAATATAACAAGTAAGAATTCAAAATTCATAAAGAGCTCAAACGTCCACGTATGACTTCCACTTATTCCATTCAAGGGCATTTTGGTAAATTTACATGTTCAGAAAATAAAATACAATAAAATTAGGGACGGGTCGTTACATCAAGTAGAATATAAGATGTGTTTAATTGCCAACATGTTATATTGTGAAGCCACACCACTATATGACCCAATGAATGAGCTAAAACACTCTAAAAATAAAAAAATGTGGACAAATGAGATTTATTAGGCAATTGAACTTTTGAATACTCATTTATAGAGGTCAAGTACCATATTGGATGTGTTTAATTGCCAACATGTTATATTGTGAAACCGCACCACTATATGATTTAATAAATGTGCTAAAACACTCCAAAAATAAAAAAAATATGGACACATGAGATTTTTAAGCAATTGAACTTTTGAAAACATGCTTAAACACATCAAATTCATGGTCATAAGGTTCCTTACTCCTCTGGCTTTATCATATTCTTACAGTATTCTTAGACCATCTCCAATGGTGGAGGTTAAAGTCTAAATTTTTAGCTCAGAAAATTTAGAACTTAACCCAGAAACAGTTTTTCTCCTCCAATGGTTTTGGGTTAAAAATTTAGCCCGAGATTACTAAAGAATGATTTTAGCCTAATTTTTTTCTTTTCGGTAACTATTTTAAAATAAATTTTATGTAGATTATCCTAATTTATTTTTGTGAACATTTTAACCTAAAAAAAAATTAATTCCGATAAATAATGAGAATCACTAAATTAGGTGACAATTAGGTTTGATCACATAGGTATTTATGTGGATGATTGAACAATTGTATGAGGACACTAAATTAGATGGGTAGAAAGAAAATTTAGTGGAAATTGCACTATTTTCCCAACTGCAACTCGACAAAAACGTTGCCATGGAGGAGCTAACTTTATTGTTTTAGCCGTCTTGGTTTATTTGTCTATGTTTGCGTCCACAGTTCCATCAAGTAGCAAGACGGTTGTTTCTGTGTGGATTGAAGTTTTGGATCCCATTCCTTTTCATGAATTTGTAGCTACTGATTTTAATCTAAATTATGTTTGTTAGTCCCAGATTTGTTGTAAACATTTATAACAAGACAATCTATATGTAGGTTATTGAATTTATGCTCCAAAAAGTTTTGGACTTTATACATTTGATTTGATAAGATTATTATTTTGCTTAAACGTTGCGTTAAGTCAATTTGAGAAGAATTCATGTCGACCATGCCCAGTCAATGCATCTTGATACGAGGAAAAGCTTGGGTGCACTCTTGTGACACCAACACTTTCAATTTTGTAAAAGAATCGTTTAATGCCCTATTTATTTATAAGCTCACGCCATTTGCATTGCTTGATGTGACCTAAGAAGTATACTTATTTTACAAGGGATGTGTAAATAACCACTTGACATTACATCCTTAGGATGTGCATTTTTATAGCCTAAAGAAGTATCTTATGACCTAAAGATACAAATTCTTGCTATTGCTAGCGGCAATATCAACCAAAAAATACGATGCTTCTTTAGGATGTGTAAAATAAGATACTTCTTGGATATTTACGTAATTTTGGGATGTGTGGTAGCATTGAATTCATAGAAGAGAATCAAAGGGGGTGGTAGACTAGGGGACATTGCAGCTAGCAATGGCAAAAAATTTGTATCTTTAAATTATTCGATTATGGGTTAATTTTTTGTTTTTGTTGTTTGCTAGTTACATATGATAACCAGTGAGTGTTAGCGTCTGTTAGTCATGTTTTAATGCGATTAAGCATTTTCCTCATTGCTTCTTTGTTTTAGTGATTCTATGTGTTGAGTAAATCAGCAGTTTTTTGGCTCTCATCAGCTGTTCGGTCATGCAAGTAATGACTTCTAGCTAACACTCTTTTCTGATTGCCTCACAAGTAAGCTAATCTATCTGTTTATCCAAATTTATTGAGTGAAATGTCGAATTCTATGTATGAGTACTTAATGGCTTGAGCAAACTTATGAGCTGAAATCATAGGAAAATATGTAATATGGGTACATTACTTATTAGTTTGTTGGTTTTCCCATTTTAGTAGTTGCGAGAGGTTGAAGGAACTAGATTGATTGTCAAAGTGGTTAATTTTTATTCAAGGTATTCCTCTTTCTCAATTTTCTACATTAAGAATGATTGACTATCATTGTCTTTTTTCATCTATTATTTATTCATGTATGAGGGGCCTAAGGAGTGGGTTCATTGTTGTTGTTTCTTCCCTTCTTTGCCTTTACCTGTAGCAGTCTGCACTTATTTTTTTTTTTGCTTGCTTTGCCTTTTTTTTTTTTTCTTTGATTTTTTGGGTATGTAAGAAAGATAATTAATTTGGTGATTGTTGTTTAAACTTATTGGACTTATTTGAACTTATAACTAAGTTTATTTGAGATCTACTATACATTTTAGAATCTAGATGATACTATAGTTTTTTTTTTTTTTTTTTTTTATGCATTATAAGGAAGATGACCAAGCACGTAAGGCCCAAAACATAATTTGATTTTTTTTAAATTACATGAATTGGGCCCAAAATTACGGAGAGCCAAAAGCAATTGCAGGCGAATGCACCCGAAACTGAACGATGCGGTTTTCACAAAAAAATTTGGTTTTCAAGCCGACCACGGCAAATAGCAATTCATTCGGTCGAGTTCCGCGATTTTAGCCCAATTATGCCGGCGGACCGAGCCACCCCACTAGTTTTTCCGCGAGGAGGAAAGAAGAAAGCGAGAAAAAGAAGAGTGAAGGGGGCAAAGAGGCAGTTAAGGGGAAAAAGAAGGAAAAAGTTTTCCAAATTAAGTTGGGCAAGCTGGATCCCCGCTGGTACACGCACCACCATATTTCCATAGCAGGGAAATAATATTTAAACGTGCGTAACATTTACATTACCGCGTCGATTTTGTTAAAGTTCGCTCACGCACTTGTAGGAAGAGTACTATAGCGAATCTGACGATAAGAATTCAAAATTCAAGAAGTTCAAACATCCACGTAGGACTTCCACTTAACCCATTCAAGGGCATTTTTGTATATTTACGTTCAGGGAAATAAAATACAGTAATAATAAAATTAGGGACGGGTCATTACATTAAAATTCAAAAGAGCATTCTCGTAATTTTATATAGAAGTTGTGTTTCGATTGGGTTTGGGTCTCACTAGGACCCACCCACTCTCCTTCTCTGTGCAAGCTCCTGGCTTTCTCGCCATTTCTTTGCCTTCACCTTACTGTCCCTCTCTCTCTCTTCCCCGTTTATTTACAACCAGTCCCAAATTTTATGTGAAATTACCAAAATACCCCTAGTGGTCAAATGATGACTTTTGTTGACTTTTTCGAGACGACATGTTGAAATTTATTTCTTTACATATTCAAATGAGTACTCGCGATACGAACCTTGCGTGGACCTTAGCGGAACTGTTCGGAGTTAAAGCGAGCGTTTCACGGGAAACTTTAAAGTGTAAGGGGAATTTTAGTAATTTTTCACACCCAAGTAAGTAAATTAGGGTTTTGGCTGTTCTTGTGCAGCCGTCCCTATTCCCTCATTCAATGCATGCGATCTCTCTCTCCTCCCAACCTATACTCTTGGCCAAAAACCGCCCAAACCACCAAAACTCTAAATTTGAATGAATCACAAAACCGTAGAACCGTCGCTCAAGATCCATTCTCCCATTAGATTGTCTCGTCATTTTGAGGCGAGAGCGCGATTGAGAATTCGGACTCGAACCCAATTGGCCAGCCCAGGCGTAGAAAGCAGCGACAAGCGCCATTCAAGTTTACGCTGTAATCCAGCTTAGTGAGCCACCGAGAAGCCATTTCCATTGGTTTATTACGTGAGTAGGTTCAAGTAGAGCATAAAAGAGCATTGGAATTTGGTGCAATTTGAAGGAGAGCGAATTAGGGTTTTCCGAAGCTTTCAGAGGCCAATTTCGAGGCCATCTCTGGCCATTTTATTAAATTGGTATGAAAATATTCTCCTTCAATACATTCAAGATTTGATGGTGGCACGTTGAATTTGGCCAAGGAATGAAGGAGTTAGAATTTTGAAGTTTTAGGATTGGAAATTGTGGTATTTTTCGAGGGTGCAGCGAATCGGGTGACGGAGGCGGTGCGGCATGGCGGCTCCGGTGACGGTTTCAAAACAAGGGGTTACTATGTTGAAAAGAGAAAAGTATTTAGAAAACTTTATTTTTAAAGGTCACTCACGCATTGTTTTAAGCCCCCTTGAGGACCTAGTGATACAGAAACTTGTCTGGTGAGTAAGGGCACTCCCCAGTGGCGGCTCGATTCTCTTCCCGACCATGTAAGGGATTTCATTTTATTCAGTTTCTTTAATAATATCCATCCTGTTATGGATAGAAATTCTAGGAATTTGATTTATTATTTTGTTTATAATGATTCAAATTAGTACACTGCAGACCTTGTGCATATTGGCATTATTTTCACCAAACTTTACTTGACGAGTTTAATTTGCTTAAATTAAGAAGTGTTGTCATGCATATAATGGCTTCGTCACTTGCAGTGTCGCCTGGCTGCGCTAAGCTTCATTATCCACATGGGTATCGAGGTGGGGTGTCCACCAGTTACTCCACCCAGAGAACCACGGCGGCGCCAGCACCATTTCTTGTCGGTTTTAGGACCACTCAACTTCCTGTGTGACCCTTTGTGACTACGGTCATTTGTGGTGATTTTTCTTTCCAAACTTATATCTTACGTGATTCTGCAAATATAATTGTTTGGTGATGACTTGCTTTTGTTGTCTTACTTTGTTTAGAAATTCAAGCGTTTTAGCCAGGTTATCTGTGATTTGATTTGTATTATTGTGAACCTCACCTTGGAACACTTTACTACTTGTCTTACTTTAGAAACAATATGCTTTATGCATTGCCCCATTTAAGATATGAGATTTAAGAGATTAGCCATGGTATGTTTTTCATTTTATACACCCGCTCATTTAGGAATGTACGATTGTCTATATTCTTGTGCAGAATTAAGAACAGCTTCATGTGTATGTTCATGCGCGATTAAATTCACTTTGGATCCATTGTAGGTGTCGGCTGATACAGTTGTTTTACATCTAGAACTCGTTATTCTGGCCAGCAGCGCTAGCTTCACGTGTATGTAGTATTTGAGCATAGATTAATACACCCAACTTTGTTCATGTCAGGAATATCTCTACATGAGCTCGCGTGTCTGCACGTATCGGCAGCGTACCATATTGTTTATCACGGAATTTTGTGATTTACATGCTTTCAGCGATGCCATGGAACTTTGTGTTACTTTTGGATTTCACTTGTTGATTTCACATATTGGTTTCTTTTAAGATTTTAAATTGAAGAGGTTTTATTATTTATTTACCAGTCTTAGGAAATAATTGACTCCCACTTTCGTTTGGTTTTCATACATACTACGTAGTATGATTTTGAAAGTTACCGGGTTTTTGCAGCGAGGTTATTACTTTCGGAAAAGCAAGGTTTTAGAAAACTATTATTTTTGCCCACTCACACTTTTCGTTTAGCCCTTCCGGTTTAGTAGGATTTGGGCTCTTGACGTCGAGATGCGTTGACATTTGTTCCTCTTTAGTGTAGGGATTTCTCTTAGTAGTTTTGTAAATTTTACCTTCTAGTGATTCACATTGGTATGCTTCACTCTGTAAAAGTTAGATGCTGCGATATTCTTTTTCTTGGTTCACCATACACTTTTAGCATAATTCTTATTTTAGGTAAACTTTTTCTTACTTTAAATTACACATCTTCCTTCAAATGGCTTTCGTCACCCTACGAGATAATTCGGTCGGCCTCGGTTTTTTGGGTGTCACCTGGATATCCGAATCGGAGCGTATCAAATACCATCATATTAATTTAATAAGTTATTAATTAATTGATAGAATTAATAAAATTTATGGAATTATTAATATTCACTAAATAGATTTTCCTTTGGTTTTCAAGGCTATTGATTTATGGCTTATTTTTAGGTTCCTTGGAACTCGAATTTTGGTGTCTACTTTAGTTCTCACCACTTTCACTTTGAAAATTCAAAATTTGAGCCACATTGCTTTGTTTACATTAATTCGTTCAAAGACACATTAAGGAAGTATGCTAACTTGGATTAAAAAATGGAGAAAAATTTTGGGTGATGCGTGGAGTGATGATATGGCGTTGAATGATCTCGGATTAATTTGAAGTGGGCCTCGAATAAATCTTAATCATTCAACAAACGTACCATTGAATGGTACATGCCTTCTTGTGAGTTAAGGCCCAAAATGGATATCTGTGCAAAAAAGGGGATGGATATGATGTCCACGTTACACACTGTTCATCTTCTTCCCCCTCTCTCCTCTCCAGTTCTCTCATTCAACAAAATCGTGGGTTTAGCAAGTACCAATCGATTACATATTAACTCCAATTGAACTCTTTTACTTAAATAAATAAATAAATAAATCCAATTGAAAATGGATGCAAAAATTAAAGACTGTAAAAGCAAATTAGAAAACGTAGCAACTCTCCCTCCAGCCTCTGTGTCATGCCTGCCACCGTCACCTAACCTCAGATCTCAAGTTTCTGAATTTTATTGTGAGGCCATAATACCATCGTCCATGACTCAAATATAACGTCTCTTGTTTTATTTTTCTTTTATGGGTTTTTAGGGTGAGGAGAGGCAGAGTAAAGGAATACTTCGCATAACTCAATCTCCGACAAAATTATGATAATTTCATATCTTTTATTCCCAATTCAAATTGGTTGAGAAATAAAATGGGTTGGAAAATTCATTGTTTGGAAAAATTCAAAAAGAACACTCAACCATTGAATTAGATTCTGGACTTAAGAAAAACAATGAGTTTATTCTCATTTGGGGAAAACGAGAAATTATTCACTCTCAACCATTCCAGTACCAGTCGCTGTTGGCTCGTCGACGCCGATATTGCACCATGGCAGCCGCCGCAGCGAGAAGAAACCGGGATGGAATCATTGGAGGCTTTGAGGTTTGCGAATAATGAAGGGTTTTGATCGTTTGAACGTAAAAAAAGAGATGAAATTAGCCTTATATATGCATTTTTAATCAACGTCAGTACTCATTTAACGGTCTTTGGAGAATTAACGGAAGCAAGGTAATGTAAACGAAATTTTGAGTTTCGGGAGTAAAGTGTCACTTTTGAGTTTGAGATAAATACAAGCCTTAATTTATAGAAGTTTAACTGTATATAACAAGAGTACTATGTCATGAGGGTACACAGCTTTATATACATAAGAAGTGATTCGTATTACAAGCGGAATAAATACATCTTTAAGTGCAGATAAAGCTCTAGCAATACATATGAAGCTTTATTTAATTGGCTAGCTACTACTAATTACTTATACCAGCTAATTAAGTACGTATTAGCTGGGCTATTAGGGGCGACTCTTGGGATATTCTCTTATTTCCTATCCCCATATATCCGGGCTGCATCCTTTGCTATTAAGAACGGGCTGATCTCTTTTAAGAGGAGGTTGTCTCCCTGCACGAGATTGCTGAACATATTCATGATGATGAGCTGGTTGGTGATCTTGAGGTAATGGAGGCCTAGTACTAGTGGCGCACTCCTGCCGACCGGCCATAGTATTGTCTATCATGGCAAAGCCTCCAGTCAAGCTGTGCTGGCCTTCCTGCGTTGCCATGATACAAGACTGCTAAAGTTACAAGCACAAAAAAACCAGACACACAAATAGGGTATTCAGGGTAACTTGCTTTGCCTTTGTTTGCTGGTAAAAATGTTAGCGGCCAAGCCCCATTATATAGGAGTTAAAAAGGTGATCCTTCATGGTTTGCTTACTTTAATATCTTACAATGGATAACATTTGGATAACGATACAATATCTTTTCTTTCCAAGGGGGCTTCCCACTTTTAGTGATTCTGAATTAAAGACATTTGGAATAATCTTTGATTTGAGGGCTTTTAAGTTGGAAATCCATGTAATTAACTGTGTTGCAAATTACGTAGTACCTTATAAAAGTACAAGGGGCACTTTTGATGCATAGTAGATTCTTTGGTGCTAGTTAGGTTGGTCCAAAACACATTAATCAAAAATAGGAATAACGATCAAATTGTGGAACTTGGGAGGTGAAGATATTATCTTCCTGAAGAGATTGAAAGGAGTCTATATATGGTTTCACTTTATCTGCGTTTTCTGAGTGGCTCTCCTTTTTTATTATTTTCAGAACACCCACTGTAACGAGAGAATCATTTAACATATAGGTACAACTATTATGGATGACTTAGTGGTTGTGGTGAATTTCATATCTGTATTCTACATGGCTCATCTTGAGTTTGTTTTTTGGCGCTGGTGAATCACACGATGGTGGCCAAAGAAGGCTGAAATGCCTCTGCAGCCTCCGAAAAGATGAACTGTCGTAACTTGACCACCGGTTGGTCCTCTTTTTGGGGAAAAGAAATATATAGTTACAATGCTAACGACCAGCATTGAATATGATATTTTAAGACATGCTAACCACTATCAGTCGATATCATTCAATGGACCTATCAAATCACTTGCAAAATCCTATTAGTTAATAGGGTATTAAGAGATGATCTTCTAAATTATCCGTTTTGTCCTCAACAGATTTTACATCGCCAAGTCACTGGTAAGACAAGAAAACTCAAAAGCTTAGGTGGCTGTCAATTTTCGAGCAAGAGGCCTGTCAATTTTCGACCCACCGAGCCACCGAGGCCTTTGAACTGATAGTCTAAAATTTTCGACCCACCGAGCCACCGAGGTGGCTGACGTCAGGCTGGCGTCAGCCAAGGATTTTATATTTTTTTGCGTCAGGTGCGTGGAATACACGCGGGAGTAAGGCGCGTCCCGACAAGGTCGGCAGGGGGTGGGGTCCGCCTGTCGGCCACTTCGATTGTTACCGTTGGGAAAGCCACGTGGCTTCCCTTGAACCGTGCGATCTCAACGGCTCTTTAATTTGAGCCGTTGGATCTGCAAAGGTAATAAATAAATAAATAAAGGATTAATCTCAACCGTTGGATCTGAGATCAACGGTTGATATTAATTCCTTTATAAATTAAAAAAAATGTTTTAAAATTCTGAAAAGTTACCATAGTGACACGTGGCACACTCTGGAGCGTTGAAATTCAAAATTTTTTAAATCCAACGGCAGAGATTAATTAGGTGAATAAAAAATATAAAAAATTTTAAAAAATTTGTAAATTTTTTTTTTTACTTTTCTATAAATACCTTGGCAATATCATCTACCTTACACCACAATTCCATATTTTCTCAACATCTTTCAAGCTTTCTCTTATCTTTCTCTCAAAGTTTCAATCCATTTTTTTCAAATAAAATTATTTTGAATTATTTTATAAATAAATAAAAAAATACATATATTTTATTGTTATTAATTTTTCGGATAATGACACGTGGTGCAACGAGAACGATTAAAAATCTTATCCGAAATTACAAATAAAAATTATTATGCATTATTTTATGAGTATAAATAATACTAATATTTAATTGCCAATTGCCAGGGCAATTTAATTGTAGGGGTGGAGATGTAAAAAGCAATTGACAGGGGAATACACTGTTCATTAGGGCAATTACTGTTCATTGGGGTGGATTGAATAGTGATTGCCTGGGGGAAGGTGGGCAACACTGGAGTTGCTCTAACGGTTGAAGCAGCTACTTCAACTTTCTCTCCATTGGAAATTTCTGCATCTATTGAAGCATCTTTTCTGCAAAATAACTGGGTTTTTACCAAACAACAATCCGAATAATATAAAAGCTCTAATAAAAAAAAACAGTTAATGAAAAAAACTGCATAGGATGATGGACTCGGTGACACCGACCTTAGAGTTCCACTATGACGAACGCCGGCAGTTTTGTATCCAAGGGTGAGAAAGCAGTGTCTTTGCATCAGGCCGGTGCCTAGCATCCTGAGATATGCAACAAAAATGTATGTTGTTGATGAATTTCTTATCCTTTTTTTGTAAGTGGTGCAAGGCTGGACAAGGATTCAAGTTGTTTATATTCGGGTTAAAACGTCTCATTATTTTCTATGATCAAAATAATACTTATGAAGCGTAAAAAAGAACAACAGAGTAAGTACGTAAGAATATCTCCGCCTCACCTTCTTAAAGCACTGACACAGAAAATCAGTAATCTCCGGAGATAGGCTGTCAGGTACGGGAGGATGCTCATCCTAAAAGAATCGAAGGCAAAGGGAAAAGAAAAAAGAACAAAACTGTCAACGCTCGCTGCCACTCAATGTTGAGAGCATTAGCGTTATTGGGAATTGTTTGCATACCACAAGAATAAAGGGAATAAATGAAAGTTAAAGGCACCTGAACAATACGCAACAGTGCTGGCATAGGCTGTAGATCATAGTAAGGAGGTACGCATGTAAGAAGTTCAATAACAGTGCACCCAACACTCCAAATGTCCGAAGCAGCACAAACCCCCGACCCTTCAATCACCTAAAACATTGATGTTTTACTTGGATTAAGTGGTTCCAGGAGGTGCACGGCACGCATGTGGAAATTTCCATATGGCAGGAGGAATCGCCTATACAAGTATCTTTCTTCTCAACAACAAAAAAGAAGGGGAAAAAAAAAAAAGAAGATTACCTCTAGGGCCATCCAATACGGCGTTCCAACAACTGAGCCCCAGTTTGGGAGTGAGGTGCTTAAAAAAAAGCTGGGGTGCTTTTAAGTATTTGGTAAATTTTTCAAAAGCAGCTTTTTTTTTAAGCTAAGGTGAAAAAAAGCCAAAATTTCAAACAGCAGCTTTCAAAAAACAGCTGCAGCTTCTCTGTGAAAAACACGGGTGAACAGTAGGTTTTGAAACTCCTCTCCTCTATCTCGCTCCTGAGTCTCGGCGGCGAGAGAGAACCCCCGTTCATCTCCCTCAGTGGCCGCGGCGGCACGGTGAGTCTCTCTTCCCGAGTCCGATTCGTCGTAGCTTGAATTTTTGGGATTTCGTTCTTCGATTAGGGTTTTTCCTTCTGAATTTTCGCAATGCTATATGAATGGGTCCTCTTTGATTTGTGAATGTCAGTGGTTTCAGATTATTTGGGTCAGTCGAATTTCATGTAGAAATGAGGATTTTTGGGGATTTTGATAGCTGGGTTTTCTTTCGACTGGTCGCTTTGAAACCCTAATTTGTTACTTTCTGGATTTTTCTGTGATTTTTGTCCAATTTGGTTGTGGGGATTTTTTTCCCAAGTTTCTAATTTGCATCTTTGTTATTGGGTTTTATGAGCTGATCAATTACTTTGCATTAGCTGCATTACTATTGCAGATGTTTAATCCTATTTGCATTGTTGCTTTAAACATTTGATTGAGAGCTACAATATCAGTTCTTGGATTTTGATATCAAGGCTTATATGTTTTTGATCCTGTGGTGGATTTTGATATCTTTTTTTGTGGTATTTGTTTTATGATTCCGTATCTCATTTCGGCTAGCAAATTGCCTCTCTGTTGTTTCTTTAGGCTGTTGTGATAACATTCTGATGGGATAACTGGGGCGACAATGTCCATACAGAGCAGTTGCATTTAAATCTGGTTTAACAGTTGTTTCCTGAAAATGGTAGAATGTTCATTTGGTTGAATTTTGGAACGAGAGAGTGCAAATTCAATTATGGTTTCCTTTTAGGTGCGTTGGGTGCATTGATTAGCTGCATGCTTTTATTTTTAATTGTAATGAATAGATGACCTTGTGTTTCCTTTTCGTATTATCATTTGCTCTATCGAGAGCTGTAAAATGTGGCAATGATTTTAGTTTTTGTAAGCTGAGGTTTGAAATGGTATTCTGCAGGTTGTGATGTTGCTCCTGATTCTAATATTTGGCATTTTCCATAGTGGTTTGGCTAGTCTATGAGACGCAGGTGAGAAACTTATCGGCGAGCGTGCTTTCCGTGTTTTGTTTGCAAGGACATCTTTACCATTGGCTGTTACTACTGTTGTGACTCTCTATAAGGAACTCTATCCGTATCTATATCTAGCTTCATCCCTTGTACTTTTGCTGCTTTGAATTCTTTGTTCGACTGTATGGAGGGAATTAACATCTGAGGGTTTGTGATTCAGGTGTACTTTATTAATCACATATACGATGGAGTACAGTTATGGGACCTGAAGAATGTAGTTGGTGTCCATGAACTTGCTTGGCTCTCAAATTTCATTTCGTTCTTATTCCTTTATCCGTCAACTTTCAATCTACTAGAGGTAGCAGCCGTTGACAAGCCCAAAATGCATCTTTGGGAAACTGGGATTATGAGAATAACTAGGCATCCACAGGTAACTAGTTCATTGCTTTGTTATGAATGACCATCTATCTACACATGGTCAAGATATCATTGACTGGGCATTTGGTAGCTATTTAGGCCTTTGCATACCGTTTAAATGTGTCAGTTTTCTGCCCCTCATTCTGTTTTGCTAAGACACTTCGGTAATGGGTTTGTATTTCTTTTAGCTGGCCGGACAGGTTATGTGGTGCCTGGCTCACACGATTTGGATAGGGAACTTAGTGGGAGTGGCAGCTTCTGTTGCCTGTTTGATGTTTGGAATGGTGACATGAGATTAGCAATAAGATATGGGGAGGCCTTTGAACTTGTGAAGAAATGAACAAGTATCATACCATTTGCAGCGATTCTTGATGGCCGACAAAAGTTGCCCAAAGATTACTACAAGGAATTTATTCGGTTGCCATATTTGTCTATCACTGCAATTACGTTAGGTGCATACTTTGCACACCCCCTTATGCAGGCAGCCAGTTTTTGGCTCCATTGGTAGGAACAAGATACAAAATGCATATGATTTGTAACGGATTGCGAGCGCGAAGCTGGAACTGTACATAAATTGTGCATGAGAGAGAAGTTAGGTTCTTCCTAAGTCCTAAGAAATTGAGTATACATGTATAAGCACTGATATCATTTATCAAGAAATTGAGTATAGAACATGTTGTATGTACGAACTGATACTCTAAAATATTTCAATTGAAGTAGTTTGTCATACTAATTAATATTTAAGATAAAGTTTATAAATGTTTTTCCTTTACAAATAAAGTATATTTAGTAATTCATCTTTATTTGTTAAGAAAATTAAATTAATAGCACATTTAGTATTATACAATTTTTGGTCATTTCACACAGTCACAGCTGTTTTACATAAAAGTTTACCAAACACTATCATACTGCTTTTTTTTCAAAAGCACTTTTACAAAAGTTTACCAAACACTCTGCTGGCTTTATTTCAGAGCTGCTTATTCTCACAGCACAGCCGCTTATTCAAAGCACAACAATACCAAACTAGCCCTGAATCAGTCAGTTTTGTCGCAACGCCAAAATCAGCAAGTTTCACAAGTCCCTGAAAAGGATGCCTCATACAGATTAAGCAATACAATAAGTTATTACCAAAAAGGAAAAGGTACACATGCAACAGATGGTAGATATCTTTGCACCCTTGATATCCTGATGGAACAAATACTTTACAAGAACGTGATGGTAACCATCTAAGAAAACTCATCTAGAGAAGACGAGAAATACACATGTAAGTCACCTCTTTAGCTGTCAA
Source organism: Gillenia trifoliata (assembly GCA_018257905.1). Taxonomy (NCBI): domain Eukaryota; kingdom Viridiplantae; phylum Streptophyta; class Magnoliopsida; order Rosales; family Rosaceae; genus Gillenia; species Gillenia trifoliata. Next base: position 12,939 of record JAEHOF010000179.1, on the reverse strand, counting down.
TATATTTGCACCCTTGATATCCTGATGGATTACGCCCTGTTCATGTAAATATACCAACCCCTCCAGAACCTGTATCATAACGAACATCAAGTTAAAATATCTAACTTGCCCGCGCCTACACATACAAATAACAAACTGCAAGGACATTACGGAACCTGGGCAATGTACACAGCTACTAATGATTCTGGGAAAGGTCCAAATTTGTTTGGCTTGAGAATGTTTGCAAGTGAGGCATTCTCCACATATCTACGAGAATAGCAATTAAAACATGACGCAGTTTTCTCAACAGAGTTTCTGCATGAAATATTGGGGAAAAATTGCGAGCTCACTTACCTCTACGATTATATGAAGATGAGTCCTTGTCTTCAAGGATCCAGGGTACTGCACAATGTTTTTGTGATTTAAATTCTGCAAAGGCATTCAGAATGTCTAGTGTTAGCAGCAGCAGCATAAATCATGGTAGGTTAGCAAAGGGCAACTCAGCAACAGCATTTCGCATTTCGCATTTCAGAAGAAATGCATCAAACCACTGTATACAGTGGAGCGTGTTCAATCAGCTTTCGCTAAAACTTTAATCAACAAGAAGAAACATATATAAGACCTGCCAAAAACTAAAATTGACTAGTATTGTTTAACAGAATTCTGACACAAGGACAAGTTTGTAGAATATGAGGGACGGCTATAGGCTAGAGTCGCAGGTACATAAAAAATCAACCCATTTCAAAGGGTCCTCGTCTAAACCCCAGAAAGTCGGTCTGCAAGACTGCAACGAGTGCTGAATGGGACACGATTTATAGAAAAATAAGATTTCAGCTGAAGGTAAATAATTGACATCAGAAAAGCAAAGACGACAACAAAGAAAGAAAATGTATACCTTGAGTAAATCAGTCTCTTGCTAAAATGTCACCGCATTGTGCGACCAGAGAAGCAATCAAAAGAAAAGCAGCACCCAGTGAGCCAAATTAAAGCTGCGTAAATTGGAAACAGCATATATATGCGGGAGAGATGGTGTGCTTGAGTAACACAAAATTATGATTTTTACAAAAATCATAAAAATTTAAATCCACTGAAACAAATGGACTAACCAAGAAAATGCGCTATTTCAATTCTATTTCCTTCCATAGTTATTTGAAAGAAGAACATGTAACAACTACTTGACAAAGGAAAGCTGGTCCAACCATTATAATGTTGAGATCCTCCTGAGCAATATTCTCCAAAGAAACTTGTTTAATTGCCACAAAGTCTCCATTCTCCAATCCAAACCCTTGTAAATGTTAGGAATGTCGGTACTACAAGATAGAGAATGCACAAAGTAAAGTAGAGAATGGACACCAAGAATTTACGTGGTTCGGCAATTTATGCCTACGTCCACGGAACAACGATCAATCTTCACTATATGAAAATGAAGAGTACAACAAGAGTAGTCTTACCAAGCCACTGGCAAGGCTTGATAAATACAAGAAAGTATAACACACACTTTCTATCTCTCTAGACTTCACTCACACAATGTGTAGTGGAACACTCTCACTCTCACTCTTGGAGTGGAACTCTAGCTTTGGACTTGATCCTTTGCTACTCACTCTTGGTTGCTTGCTTACAACACTACACCCATATTTATAGGTGAGGGCTTAATATTCTACTAGTTTCTAGTCCCTTCTACAAACTAGAACTAGTTTCTAAGTTCTAGAATATTCTACCATCCTCTAACTTAGATAATTCTAGACTAGCCACAAATTGTAGCCTCTAGATCTTTCCATTTGCAACCAAGGAAGCTAGTACTCTCTAGCTTCTTCCATCAACTTAATAACATGCTAGAATTGTCTAGCATGCTCCAGCCACCTCACTTGCTTACTAGAATAATCTAGAGCATTCATCATGGGCTGGACCATATACCAACAATCTCCCCCTCCAGTCCATGAGAGAGGAATTCCGATCATGACTCCAAGTTACCTGGATTCCATCCCAGCAGCCTTAATGCAGAATTCCAACTTTGATTTTGTGACTACCTTTGTCAACATGTCTGAAAAATTATTATCGGTATGAATCTTCTTCAGCTGTAGCAACTTGTTCTCAATAGCATCTCTAATCCAGTGATAACGAATATCAATGTGCTTGGTACGTGAATGATATGCAGTGTTCTTGCTCAAATCCAGAGCACTCTGACTATCACAATAAACGCCATAATCACTTTGCTTCAAACCCAACTCTTGGAGAAACCGTTTCAGCCACAACAACTCATTGCATGCTTCTGTAGCAGCTATATATTCAGCCTCAGTTGTGGACAAAGCAACACACTTTTGCAACTTGGATTGCCATGAGACGGCTCCCCCTGCAAAAGTAAACAAGTACCCAGACGTAGATTTTCTACCATCCAGGTCACCTCCCATGTCAGCATCTGTAAATCCTTCCAAGGTTGGTTTAGAACCGCCAAAGCACAAGCACATCTTAGAAGTCCCTTTCAAATATCTGAGAATCCACTTAACAGCTTCCCAGTGGTCTTTCCCTGGATTAGAGAGAAACCTGCTCACCACACCAACTGCATGAGCAATATCTGGCCGTGTGCACACCATTGCATACATGATACTTCCTACCGCTGAAGAGTAGGGAACAACTGCCATTTTCTCCTTTTCTTCATATGTTTTTGGACACGACTCTTTGCTCAACTTGATATGATTGGCTAAAGGTGAGCTTACCGGTTTGGCTGCTTTCATGTTGAACCTTTCAAGCACCCGTTCAACATACTTTTCTTGTGACAACCACAACTTCTTGGATTTTCTGTCACGAATTATCTCCATGCCCAAAATCTGCTTGGCTGGCCCTAAGTTCTTCATGTCAAAGGACTTAGATAACTCTTCTTTGAGCTTTTTAATCATAGAAGCATCTTGACCGACAATCAACATGTCATCAACATAAAGTAATAAAATGATGAATTTACCTCCAGAAGATCGTTTGGTATAGACACAAGAGTCAGCATGAGTTCTCTTGTACCCATTATTCACCATGAATGAGTTGAACTTCTTATTCCACTGTCTCGGAGCCTGCTTAAGACCATATAAGCTTTTCTTCAGCTTGCACACCAAATTGTCTTTACCTTTGACTTCAAAGCCTTTGAGTTGCTCCATGTATATCTCCTCTTCTAAATTGCCGTGGAGAAATGCAGTTTTAACGTCTAACTGCTCGAGCTCAAGATCCATGCTTGCTGCCATACCAAGGATAACTCGAATAGAAGTCATCTTCACCACCGGTGAGAAAATTTCATCAAAGTCAACTCCTTTATTTTGACCGAAACCTTTGACGACCAAACGAGCCTTGTACCTTGTCATGTTGTCATCTCTTTTTAATTTGAACACCCACTTGTTTTTCAATGCTTTTCTGCCTTTTGGAAGCTCCACCAGCTCATAAGTATCATTCTTTAATAAGGAATCCATCTCTGACTCCATTGCCTTCATCCATTTGTCACTGTCACTATGAGCTCTGGCCTCCTCATAAGTTTCGGGCTCTCCATAATTAGTCAACATGATATACTCTGATGAAGAATACTTGGTAGGTGGTCTTCGACTTCTGCTGGATCTTTTGACCTGATCTTCATTCTCTTGCAAGGCTGGAGGCTCCCCCTGATTGGGTTCCCCTTGAATCTGCTCTTCAGGCTCCCCCTGATCAGCAATTTCATGATCTGGCATATCTTGATTAGGCTCCCCCTGATCAGCATTACTTGGTTCTGCAGACACTTCATTGGCAGTTGCTTCAGGGATGTCACCGTGACTTTCTTCATCTGAAGCTAATGGATCAACTCCTCTGACTGCGCCATCTGGTTGTGCCTCTTTATCCAAATCCCCAATTGTTTGATCTTCATAAAAGATCACATCTCTACTTCTG
>JAEHOF010000343.1:0-14578 GCA_018257905.1 Gillenia trifoliata | reverse complement strand
GATATGATTGAAGAAGTCGCTACTGAACCTGAACAGTTGTTAGACTATGGCTCCGATCCCGACGAGATGCTTCCGGTACAAGCTAATGAGGAAGCCTTTCAGAGGGCTATCGAAGAAGAGGAATCAGAGCAATGGCTGAGGAGTTTAACTGCTGACAATGAGGCTAGACGAGCGGATCGGGAAGGTGAGAAAGAATGTGAAACCAATGATGAGTCTCCTAACTTGATCATCAATATGGTTTTTGTCCTTTCTTCAGCCTTCCATGCTGAACCCGATCAGGTGGGAACACTCGAGGGAGATTATATCTCGAGTGATCCTTCTATTTCATTGATCACTGTGTCTGAAGGGCAAGAAGAAGATTTGAGTGTCGAGCCTCAATCTTCGGATGGAATCTTAAATAAATCATGGCGGATTTATGATGATCAAATGATCTTTGCAAGGCCAAATCAACAAATGGCTGCGCATATGAGGCCCATCTATATAACAGCTCATATGGAAGGAGTTCCCTTTCCAAGGGTGATGATAGATGGAGGGGCTTCAGTCAACGTCTTGCCGGTAAAAATGCTGAAAAGGCTAAATCTGACCCAAGCAGATTTGATGCCTACAGAAAGCTCGGTGTCCAACTTCTCTGGGGGCATTACCAAAACCTATGGTGTTGCACCCTTGGAAGTTGACTTGGGATCAAAGAAGATTATGGTGGTCTTCTTTGTTGTGGAAAGTACTTCTGTGTATAGTGCTTTACTGGGAAGGGACTGGATACATCAGTCCTTATGTATACCTTCCACACTACACCAACAAATTGCCATTTACCATGAAGAACCTTCAGAAGGTTCAGAAGGGTTCTGGGAACTGGTGCAGGCCGACCCACGGCCAGTCTTCCCGACAGCCAGTATTTCAGAAGCAAACTTCTATAATCCGTACATGGGGGCATACCGATGCACGGGAGCTGATAAAGACGGCCGCCCTACACAGGTGACGGCCCGAAAGCTCTTGGAATCGGGTGTATCAATGACCCTGGAAGAATGGGACCGACCATTCTTGATCCCTAGCCTCCGATCTTTATGATAGGTACAGCTAACAAAAATAGAGATCGAGTGATGGCTATCCGATCACTGATCCAAAGGCTAGGAGAGTACGGAAAAGATAGGCGGGCACTTAAAAGGATTTCATCCAGGGAAGAGGATGTAAATCACGCCAGTGCCTCAGTAATCACGGAAGATGTCATGAAAGCCTTAGACATATCAGCTATCGAGACTGAAGCGCAGGCAGCTGAGTATACTTATGATTTGGATTGGCCTGATGACCTTGAGCCAAGCTTTGACATATCAGAGTTTGTTTCAAGTGAACCAGATCAACCATTGCCAGAAGTCCAGGATCCTTTAGAAACCATTGAGTTGGGGACCGAAGATGATCCAAGGCCAATTCGAATCAGTACCCTGCTGTCCAGTGAGTATCGGGAAGAGCTGATCAAGCTGCTAACAGAATTCAAGGACTGCTTTGCATGGCATTATGATGAGATGCCAGGTCTAGATCCAGCTTTGGTGGAGCACAAAATGCCAATCAAAGAAGGATACAAGCCAGTCCAGCAAGCAGCAAGACGAATGTCTAAGGAAATAGAAGAAAAAGTCCAGGAAGAAATAAAGAAATTGTTAAAGGCAAAGTTTATTAGACCAGCCAAATATGTGGAATGGCTGGCTAATATTGTACCTGTAATAAAGGTTTTGACTAAGGCAATAAGGGTTTGTGTCGATTATAGAAATATTAACGATACTACTCCTAAAGATTTTTATCCGATGCCTATGTCAGATATGTCTATCGATGCAACAGCCAATCATATGATTCTATCCTTCATGGATGGAAATGCTGGTTATAATCAAATCAGAATGGCTGAAGCAGATGTTCATAAAACTGCCTTTAGATGTCCTGGCCATATTGGAGCTTTTGAGTATGTAGTCATGCCCTTCGGATTGAAAAATGCCGGGGCTACATACCAAAGAGCCATGAATGCTATCTTCCACGACCTCATCGGTCATAACTTAGAAGTCTATATCGATGATGTAGTAGTCAAATCTAAAACCGATATAGAACACCTGGCAGATTTGAGACAAGTGTTAGGAAGGATGAGGTCCCACAAGTTAAGGATGAACCCGAAGAAATGTGCCTTTGGAGTTAGGGCAGGTAATTTCTTAGGATTTTTGGTTCATCAAAGAGGAATAAAGGTGGATAAGAATAAGGCCAAGGCAATCATAGATGCACCCTCGCCAAGAAATAAAAAGGAGCTTCAAATGTTGCTTGGAAAGATTAATTTCTTGAGAAGGTTTATTGCGAATTTGGCTGGAAAGCTTAAGCCTCTATCTCCGCTGCTAAAGCTCAAAGAAACTGAAAAGTTTAGATGGGAAGTCGGTCACCAGAAGGCTTTTGATGAGATTAAGCAGTACATGGCTAAACCACCTGTTTTGATGCCACCAAAGAAAGGGAAACCTCTTAAGCTGTACATATCAGCTTCGGAGGAGTCTATTGGCAGTCTCCTAGCCCAGGACAACGAAGAGGGCAAGGAGCAGGCGGTTTACTACTTAAGCAGGAGTCTGACTGATGTGGAAACCAGATATACCCCAATCGAGAAACTGTGCTTAGCTTTGTATTTTACATCGGTCAAACTCAGGCATTACATGTTGCCATACACAGTCCACATAATTGCCAATACGGATGTGGTTAAATACATGTTATCCAAGCCAATGATGGCTGGTCGGATTGGAAAATGGATGTTGGCTCTGTCAGAATTCTGCTTCCAATATGTGCCTCAGAAGGCTATTAAAGGACAAGCTATTGCAGACTTTTTGGCATCCCATCCAAGCAATCCGATAGTATTAAAAGAGCAACCTCCTAAGATATCGGAAACAACAGTATCCAGTCTGCTAATCCGAAAGGAAAAGGATGCTTCTTTTGAGATTTCCAAGAATATAGCCAGTTTATGGCTTACACCTTGGAAGCTGTTCTTTGATGGATCCTGCACGAATAGAGCCTCGGGTGCAGGAATAGTATTAGTTAGTCCTAAAGGCGATCATTATCGTTATTCATTTCACCTGGATTTTGATGGCCTGACTAACAACCGAGCCGAATATGAAGCACTTATAATCGGATTGGAAATACTAATGGAACTGGGGGCACCAAGTGTGGATATATTCGGAGATTCCGAGTTAGTCATCAACCAACTTACTGGGGAATACAAGTGCAAAAACTTGGTGATGGCTAGTTATATGAGTGCCGTCGGATTCTTGATAAAAACCTGGGAAGACTGCATTACAGCAGAACACATCCCTAGAGAGGAGAATTTGGCTGCCAATGATATGGCCCAAATTGCCTCTGGAGTGCAAGTTCAGTTTGGCCAATCCAATGAATGGGTTGAGGTTCAAACAAGGTCACTTCCTTCTGTATTCGATAGAGAATTTGAAATGGATGTTATGATTATCGAACCCGAAGCTGAAGATTGGAGGGTTCCACTGTTGAAATATCTTAACAATCCATCAATACAGACGGACAGGAAGCTTAGGACTCAAGCTTCAAATTATTCAATATGGGACCAAGCTCTAGTAAGAAAAACACCAGATGGGTTTCTACTACGATGTTTGGGAAATATTGAGTCCATGAGAATAATGGCTGAAGTACACGAAGGAGTATGTGGTGCTCATCAGGCTGGAGTCAAAATGCGTTGGCTAATCCGAAGGTATGGCTATTTTTGGCCAAGAATGGAAAAGGATTGCCAGGATTATGCCAAAGGATGCGAAGAGTGCCAGAAGCATGGACCTCTTCAGCATGTTCCAGCCATCCCGATGAATCCAGTAGTAAGGCCATGGCCCTTCAGGGGCTGGGCCATGGATTTCATTGGACAGATTTATCCTCCTTCGTCCAAGGGACATACTTTCATTATAGTAGCTACGGACTATTTCACCAAGTGGGTAGAAGCCGTAGCTGTTAAGAAGATCACTTCTGCAGAGGTCATCAAGTTCATAAAAAGCAAGATTTTGCACAGATATGGGATACCAGAAACTATCGTAACTGATAGAGGTCCATCCTTCATATCTAAGGAAACGATGGAATTTGCAGAAGAATTTAAAATTAAACTCATACAATCCAGCCCTTACTATCCACAATCTAATGGCCAGGCCGAAGCAAGCAACAAAGTCTTGGTAAACATTATCAAGAGAATGACTGATGATAATCCAAGGAAGTGGCATGAGAAGTTGGGAGATACTTTGTGGGCCTATCGGACCTCTAAAAGGTCCGGTACAGGGACTACACCGTTTGCTCTAACTTATGGCCAAGATGCAGTGCTCCCGATGGAGATTAATGTAATGTCTCTGAGAGTTCAAAACCAATATGGTTTACACTCAGATGAATATTTACAGGCTATGTGCCAAGAGGTGGAAAATTTAGATGAGAATCGGCTGGAGGCTTTGAATAAGATCTTAGCAGGCAAGCAGTCCGTGGCTAGAGCATACAACAAAAAGGTCAAGGGAAAGACTTTCCAACCCGATGAGTTGGTATGGAAGGCCATCCTACCATTTGGAACCCAAGTTAAAGGGTTTGGAAAATGGAGCCCAACCTGGGAAGGACCCTTCTTGATTGACCAAGTAATCGGGAAGGGAGCATACAAGTTGAGATCGGTAGAAGGAGTTCAGCAGCAACATTCCATCAATGGAAAGTTTCTGAAGAAATATTTCCCAACTCTATGGGATGTTAGAGATATTTATTTGGAACAATCCGACTAACGGGTTTGTTATGATTTTGTTTGAACAATGTCAAGATAAGAGAATAAACTTATTTTTATTATAAAATGAAAATTGTTCTTCATATCTACAAACAAACTACAAGGAAGGAAAGCCAAAATCTAGAGAGCGAGCAAAAAGTTTACATTGTTCAAACTCTGCCCTAATTCTAGCTTCCAATGTCTTTGGCCTATGGGCTTCACTTCCTTTTTCCTTCAGCTGAGCAGTCATCTCTTGAAGTTGAACTTGAAGAGGAGTTATGGCTTCAAGTTTAACCCTCAAGCGTTCCTCCAATTCCGATTGTCAGGCCTTCAAGCGATTCATTTCAGCCAGTAGAGCCTCCAGCTCATCACCAATCATAGAGCATTCTTCCACAGAGGAATGCAGTTGGGAAGATCTCTCGGAGTGAGAACTGATGAAGGACTGAGCTGCCCGTGCCTTATTGGTTGCCTCCTCAAAGTCTCGATATGCTTGACCAATAATGGTCAAGCAAGAAAGGAAGGAACTGTGATTGGACTTAGGAAGCAAACCGACTCGTGCCAATAAATCGATGGCATCTTGAATTTGTTGGGCCGACTCAGCCACTGCATCCATGTCAAAGTTTTGGCTAACCCAAGACTTCACTGTGTTCTTGGCATCTTCTATATCTCTTTGAGGAGTCTTGGGAGGTGGTCCACTGCTCAACCTTTTTAACTGGGCTAGCTGAAGGAGGACTAAAGGTTTAGACCCAGAACAGGGGCCTTCTTGGGTAACGGCCACTGATGGCCCTGCAACCTCAGCAGGTTGAGTTCCTCCAAAGGACGTCAGGACCTCAGCAGCGCTTGAGGCAGTTGGAGAAGGTTCTACCTGACAAAGGGAGATCACATATATCAGCATTAGAAAAAGCCTCTCGAGATAGAAAATAGTAGAGAAGAGTAGTTCAATATACCTCTTCAACTATTTGCTGCTCTGAGGAAGTTGACATATCACAGGTCGGGATGAGCACAGTCCTTCCCGTTTCTTCAGGAATTATGGCCTGAACATCGGGTTGAACCACTGGACTTGGTGGTGTAGCAACCCGATCAACAGGAGACACTTGAGGACTTGAGGGAAGGACTGGAGGTTCTTCTCCCACAAGGACCAAAGCCAGCTCCAAATTTTCGGGAGGAGAAGATACTGGCTGAGGAGAAGTTCCTGTAGTCTCTGGAATTGGTTCTCCTTCCCCGGTTGGCTCAACAGGGACCTAAAGAACAAATAAAATATCAACCCGAAGCTTGAGCTACAAGATTACTAACAAATGAAGATTGGTCGGGTTAAATGTTTACCTCTGGCAAAGGAGGGCTAGCTTCCCTATGGCTTCTGCTCTTATGTTTTTTCTTTTGAGGAGAGAAGCCAGTCTGGGAAGGTTCAGCTGAACCAACCGGAACCAATGGTTCTCCTAAGAAGCGGGCACTATAGATTTCCAGACGCCTTTCCATTTGGAGAAGTTGTTCTGGAAAGGAAGGGATGGCTCCAGCAGGTGGCCTCTCTACAGCCAAGGGTGTAGGGACATTGGTGTCAATGCCCATGAAATTCTCAGGGTAGAGAGGATCTCGAGCCTGAAGTGCTTCGGGAACCACGAATGGGTCCGGAAGACTATCATCCTATATCAGAATTAAACTGGTTAAGTGTTTGGTCTGACAAGGAAAATAATCGGATTGGTATATCCTTTAAAGGATTAGGCCAATACCTGAGGAGTTGTTTCCTTGGGGGCAGCAGTTGACCCTTCTGATGTATCCTCCTCTCCAATAAATCTTCGTTTCCGTTTTGATGGCCTATCTGTAAAGGCAAGATCAAAAAGTTAGTAAAAATTAAGGAAACCATTGATGGTTTGTCTGAAAAGAGGAAAGACTTACTGGAGGGAGGAGATGCCGCAGTTGCTTCAGCAATTGGACTTGCAGGAGCAGGAGGAGGAGTTGAAGATAGAACCTCGGGTTCCCGCTGAATGTTTTGTCGGATTGGAGCCGAGGGTCGATCTTCACGTCTCTTAGTCCTTGCTTCAGCCATCTTTTCCTTACCCTTTCTGGGAGGTTGGGATGGACCAACTGGGGGCAGAACTACTTGTTGGACTTCCTCATCACCATCATCACCAAAAACATTTTCGGTGTCATTGCTATCGTAAGGAGGAATGCCAACTGAAAAAATGAAAGGAGATGGTCAATTACCCAGAAAAAAGGGTCATCCCGATAAACGGGATGAAACTAATTTGATCATGAATTGGATCGGGAACTTACCAATAAGAACCTTCCGATTCTTGATGACCAAATCCCGAGATAGCTTCCTCTGGTAATCAGCACTCGTATCACCCCCAATGTCGAAATGTTGAAAGAGGCGACGGTTGGCTTGGAGGGGGTGTTCGGGAAACCGTTCGGCGAATTGGGCCTCCCACCAAGTGTCAAAGGCCTGGGTGCATTGAACGTTGAAGATATCGGGTTTGGCCCAAGCCTTCTGAATGATGAACAGGTTCCTCCTAGCTCCAACTACTTGGGCATCGGATGGCTTCTTAACTCGGAAGGAGGTCGCCCCATTCAGGCTATCGAAAAATAGTCCCGGGATGGTTTGAAGTAAACCAAACTGCCGGCAGAGGAAGTTGGGATGATAGACCTCCACTCCGTGGGTGTGTCGGGATGCACGACCCACTCCCCAGGAGATGCAACTGAAGAAATGGCGGGCAAAGGTTTGGTCAGTTCCCAAACTTTCAAGAAAGGATCTATCTGCAAACCAAGGATAAGTCCTGGTAGCAGATACTGCCCACTCGCTCATTGTCCTCGTCTTACACTCGCCAAAATAAAACATGTAGGCGGCAGATGGGAGATTCATTGCAGCTGAAGCCTTCAGCTCGAGTGCAGGGACAATGTCATCCCTAAAGCTGATGCCCGGGGCCCTAAGATCGGGAAAGTACCACTGGAGCCATATCTGCAGCATCCAGGTGGGCCCGTTAAAGTTCAAAAACAATGGCTTGGGGCAGGTCATCTTGTGCATCATATGATATATATGAGCCAAGACAAAGGGACCCATAGCCAGATCATTAAAGGAATGGAGAGCAGACGCCAAGGGGAACCATTCCGACTTAACGCATTTGGATGCGTTTGGAATAAGAAACCTGCTCAGGAAATAGACCAGGAAATGGACATGTTCCTGAGCAGGGTCTTGTGCAAACCGATCAGCATAATACCTTGGATAACTGCCAAAGGCAGTGTGATCGCTGAAGTTGGGTTCGGGTTCTACCTTGAAGAACTGTGAGCGGGTTGCTTCTTTGGCTTGGGCAGTCTGGATGTAGGCGTCACTCCAGTCTCCTGTGATATCCACCACCCTTCCCGATGGGCGAAGACCAAATAGCTGGGCCATGTCTAAGACTGTGGGAGACATAGGACCACACCTGAAATCAAAGGTGTTGGTGGTGGTGTTCCAGTACATGGCGGCGGAGAAAACCAAGCCAAGATCCGCTGCCTGAGGAATCTTGGTCATCTGGATCAAATAATAGATGCCGTTGCTGCGCCATTGATCCCCGAAGCGAGGTGCCAACTTGTCGACCCAATCGGACCATGTGAGGAGGGGACGGGAAACCCCTTTCCACCATTTTCCAGGAGGTATTCTCCAGGGTGCGCATAAATGGGTGGGGGCACGTCCAGGGCTTCATGTCAACCCGATTGATGACTGGAGGAATACCGGGAGATAACCAGCAAGGGCCGATGGTGTAAGCATCATGGAGTGGAGTGAGAACGGATTGAGTATAAGTGTTTGGGGGGCAGGCCTGAAGGGCCGCCACCCATTTCTTCTTGAGATCGGCAAGGCGTTCGCCGGTAACATACTGAGGTTCCTTAGAAGGGGCCATGGCTAGGTTTTTGGGCGAAGGAGTTTGAGAGAGAAGTGGATTTTGAAGGTTGGAGTTCGGTTTGGTTGCTGGAGTTTAGTATTTTTCTGAATATCATCTGAGTTTTTGAAAAGGAAATAGATGTCCAGAAATGGAAAAAGGGGTACAATTTGTACTGAGCACAGTTAAGGCAGTTGTGGGTCCCCGTTACTTTTCTCGGAGATCGTGGGAAGAAGAAACGTTTTAATATTTAATTAATGTTAGTGCGCCAAGAAATGGCGCTTGACATAAATGCATGAAGTCCGAGAAAAAGGTGAACAGTTTTAATTTAGGCTAGCCGACCTTAAAACGGCTAGTGTAAGTTAAAAAAGGGTAGATCTGGTATTTTCAACCCGATGGTGTGTTAGGGATGTTGGTCGAAATCAGTGAATTAGTAAAATAATTAGATTATTTTTGGGAGATCTTGTTTGAACAAATAGGATAGAAAAATAAACTTGTTTTATTATAGGATAGAAATTGTTCTTACAACCCGACAATAAACTAAGAAAGAGAAAGTTCATTGATAAATATACAACCCTAATTACAACATAGAGTAGAAGCTACTAGGGAAACTTTTACATCATTAGCCAGGTGCGGACTTATGGGTCTTGATTTCTTCATCATCCTCCTCCTCGATGAAGAGAGGCAGGGTTAATAGGAGAGCTGTATGAATACTGATCCTATTAACTCATATGAAGGGCCTGGTGGATGCCATCCCGCTCCCATAACTCTGTAGCATCGTTCTTGTACGCCAGACAGAGGAATTGGAGCGGAAGGGCTGGAGTACTGGAGAATCCCATCCCGACTCATCTCATTCCTGAGATAAAGGAAAGAGAGAAGAGAAAGGAGTGGAAGCCAGAGGATAAATGGCCTTGGAGATCCGAGAGGAGTTTCCAACGGATCCCCAAGAGATTACGCACAAACTCCAGACTTATGGCAAGGACGGGGCATGGTGGAATCCCCATTAATATACCAGTCATTGGTAACAAGGTTGTATGAGGATATGAAAACCGATCAAAGGTTAGAACAAGCCTTAAGGGCATGTTCTCATTTTTGTAAGGATTGTGCAAGACTAATGACATGGGTGGAGGATTTTCTTCCATCAATAAGGATGAAGGAGGGAGAAAAGACTGGATATTAAGTGATACCAAGAATGGTGTTGCTGATATTGATTCTGTAACTCAGAAGATACAAAGTATAAATAGAGTGTATTCTGAAGAGTCTCGAGGATACGGGGGATTACCAAGGGATTTTTGATTTGACCGGGCCAGCTATGGCGCCTTTATTTGATGGTCATTTCCAAGATTTGGATAAGGATCACAGATTTGAAATCTGAAAACAGAGTTCTCGAGGAGTTAAACTTGACTAAAGCCGAGAATACAAACGGCTTCAGTAAGTTTAAGGGGGCAACTGTTTACACTGAAAAATACCCTTTGGATTTAAAAGAGTTTAGTTAGAATTACCAACTAATGGTCTGAGCCTAAAGAGAAAGGCCCAGCCCAAATCTGAAGAGACTAAGGGAGGAAAAGGAAATATCTGCTCTATTAGAGTGCTCAAGTACCTATGCCTATCTTTGATAAAGAACATTCAATGCAAAGATATTGGCGGCATGGGAAAAGGCAGTCAGAGGATGGCTGAATCCAGATGACGATGACCAATTGAGTTGACAGCAGCCACGTGGGGCATCCAGCTGTCCATCTATCTTAAGAGTCATGACTTATAAACTGAGTATTGGATTGGGCCTAGACCAAAGGCCCAGCCCAAATTAGTAAAGCAAAACAGAAAGGAGTCTGAACAGCATTTAATGCAAATCACTGGGTAAATTGGAGGGAAACAGACTATGAATAAAGAACCCTTTCTCAGTGGGAGTAGGCTGATCAGACCAAGTGATCTTCTTCTTCTTCCCAACAGAGGACAGTAGCAGAGATGACGTGGACTCTTACTGGCCTATATATGCAAGGAGAAGATACAGAAATAGAGACACTCAAACCAAATCAAAACAGAACTCACACGTTCAACCCAACAGGAAGAAACCTCTGAGGGAAACCCTCAAGCTCTTTCACAGATAAAAGATCTTCATCTTTATCTGAAACTCTCATTCGCACTACTCGTGTAGCTCGCGACTTTGAGAAGATCAAAGGCCAGTCACCCAGGATAATATATCCAAACTCCCCACGAGGAGTAGTGTTTTGCTCTGCTATCCAACCTATTTGGCGATAGTATTGATTTGAATCTTGGACCAGAGGGTCTTTGATTTGTTTTTTTTCCTTAGAAACCAATTTCCTAAACCCATCCCGATAAGCTTAATAGACCATCCCGATGGGACTAAAACCATCCCGACAGGCTGTTATTCAAGCTCTGACGAACATGAAATGTAATAAAATGGATATTACCTTTAATTAATGTCTTTTACATTCAGTCCTTTAATTACAAGTCTTTATATTCAGTTTTTACTTTAAGTCTTTACTTACAGTATTTACTTACAGTATTTACATACAGCTTTTACTTATCTGTCTTTATTTTTATGTACGTTTGAGCGTGGGAGTTTCTTGGCTATAACAAGTTATACCTAAATCCCATCTCAAACTATCTCTGGTATAACATCAAGAGAATAAAAGTCCTTAATAGGCAAGGCAAATAACGAACCTAACAGTTCATATATATATATATATATATATAAGGCGCCAATCCGACGAACGGAGGTCATATTACTTGTGGCGCAAGTATCTAATAAACAACACATCTTTCTATTGGCAGAGCCAATAGTGGCACGCCTGACAAATACCAAAGACAACACAAGGCCTCACGAGCATCCCTCCGAAGGGATAGGAGCTGAGCCTGTTGGACCAGGTGCCAAGTAGAAAGGTTCGGGACCAGCGACCGGGCCGACTCGATATATTCCGAGCCTGCACCTCCGCAAAAGGCTGCGCGAACATATTTTTGGCACGCCCGGTGGGATTCTTTGCTTGACGTTTATGCCCAAGCATAAAGGAGAGAGCAGAAGAAGCTTATCGTCTCAAATACAGCTTCAAATGACGGGAAAAGACGCCACGTCTAACCCGACAGACTTGGGTCAGGCTTCACCTGAGACCCAAGCCTCCAGCCAGACACCCAAGAGTAGCATGGAGGAACTCCAGTCCTCCATGATCCAGATGATGAAGACCATGGAGAGAATTGCTTTGGATAACAGAACAGATATCAGAAATTTGTGTACTTCATCCAACAATGTCCAAAGCAAGATTGACCAGGGTTTTTCAGTCCTTTCTAATCAACTGACTGGATTGAAAGGATCGTCTGAGAAGCCAGTATTGAACATGGGCGGAATGGAGTCGTTCAAGCCATTCATACTTCCAGCAGAGAGTCTACCTCTCAAGGGCAGGTTGGAAGAAGGTAGCAAGGGATTCGTCACCCCTAATCCGATGGCACAGGACCTTTCATCTGAGGAAAGGTTGGAAATGCCCAACACTTCGCTAGTAACCGGGGAAAGCCTGTTTCTGAATCCTGTAGATGGCACAACTAGCGGAGCCCAGAAGGGAAAGCCGGGGAAATATATTCCTAAGAAGACGGAGCCTGAAAAATTTCCTGGCGGTTTCCCTCAGAAGGGAAGACCTGCTTTCACTCAGAGAGCAGGATGGGGAAGAGCACAACCACAAAAGCCACATATGGCTGGAAGGGGAGGCTTTAACCCCAATACATGGAGAAATCCTGACATTGAGCATAGTTCGGATGGAAGTCAGGGAGGTCTCCACTATGGACAAGAAGATCCCGACCTGGTGTTATTGCCTGAAGAAGGTGATAATACCGGGTTGAGAAACGAGATAGCCGAGTTGAGACGGCTAATTCTCAGGGGTATCAGGCCAGAAGTGGCCACCAATCAAAGGCCGGTATATCAGAAACCGTATCCAGCCTATATCGACGAACTGAACCCCTTCCCGATGAACTTCAAGGTTCCTAACTTCCCTACTTACAATGGGGAAGATTCATCGGCATCATCTTTGGAGCACATTAGGAAATACTCCAACCAATGCGTGGCATTTGAAGACAATCCCAACTTCAAGCTCCGTTTATTCGGGAATTCGTTAGTCGGGATGGCGTCGCATTGGTATTCCCATTTGACGCCCAACTCTATCCGAAGTTGGGACCAGATGGAAGCAGCCTTCCATGATCAATTTTATAGGATGGAGCCAGAAGTCACAATTAATGACCTGGTGGAAGTTAAGCAGTCCGATCATGAAACCACAGAAGACTTCGTCATGAGGTTCAAACAGACCAAGATGAAGTGTAAGTTTCCCATTAGCAATGACCAATCTGTGGTCATAGCTCAAAGGGCGTTAAAAATCTCCCTACGTAAAAAGTTTGGAGATGTCAAGTTCAACGACCTGCAGGAAATCGTGGTGGCTGCTACTAAATATGAGAGGCTGTTGGCAGAAGAATCCCAGCACAAGCACTCCTCCAAAGTGCCTTTCTTCAGGAAACCTGCTGTAAATCACCTGGATTTTGAATTTATCGAGCATTCCGATGGTTCAGGTGATGTTTTCGAAGAGCTGGAGATTTCTGCGGTCGAGATGGTTCCACCAACCACCCCAATGATCATCAAAGGGTTGGTGAAACCAGTGAAGGACCAAAGGGCTGCCTTAGAAGCGGGAGGCTATATTCCCAACAAGCCCCCTAAGTTCCAAAGCTATACGTTTGATCTTACTAAAACGTCAGAGATCTTTGACGAATTAGTGAAGAACAGGTGCATCAGGCTGGATCCAGCAAAAAGGATACCCAAGCCGGAGGAACTAAAAGGGAAGAAATATTGCAAGCCCCATGGCTCTTGGAATCACAGTACCGTGAACTGCGTGTCGTTCCGGGATTGGATCCAAGAGATGATCAACAAGGGGAAGTTGGTCTTGGAGAAGCCCCAAGCCACTATGATGATAGAAACTGAGCCCTTTCCAGAGGTTCCAGTAAACATGGTAAACTTGAATTGGCCAAGAAGTGGCCAAAGGAAGGAAACCTTGGACCTTGGGAAGGGTAAGAGTTCTGCAAGCGCCAGTCGGGATGTGAGAATTGAATCTCAACCCGACAGACCTAAGGCGTTCATCAAGGGAGGAGTTGTGCTGTGCAGTAAGTGTAAATGTGAGTACGAACTCCAGATTCCTGCTCCTGGGTCAATAATAGACCAGGACCTGGTTCGAAAACAGGAAGGGTTGAGACTCAAGGAGATGAGGAGTCCAGCTAGAAATTATGGTCCATATAGTCCTAGAGGAGCACCTCCCCGGAGCAGCATCTTTGAGCGGATTGGGGGCATAAAGAGAAGAGCTCAACAGGATGTTCCCCAATCATCAAGCAGACTACCATCAACCTCGGAAACCAGAAGATGGGTTCCAAGGCCAGTCCAAGAACGACTCACGCGCCCAAGAGAAGTCTTAAGGGTGAAAATCCCTAAAGAGGCGGTGAAAATTCCCATCCCGACTAAGGTGGAAAAGCTAGTCGAGGTAGATGGAAGATGGTATAGGGCCGGAAAAAACGGCCGGGCTGAAGAAGAGCTGTCTAGAACAGCTAAGAGGAAGATACAGAGAAGGTATGGAGCACATATGCGGTCCCAGACCGATACCTCAGAGGCCTCCACCAGCCAGGCCAATGATAAACCGAAGCTAATGGTTCTGACAGCCAAGGCCAAACCGACAGCGGATCAGAAGGCCAAGGCCAAGGTGGTGACTACCCAGAAGGCAAGGGTAGTACAAACTTATGTCCCTGTTAAGGGGCAGAAATCCAACCCGACGGAGCATGAGAAACCAGTGAATGGTGTCCATGTCGACACGATCGGGATGAAACCGATGGAGGTGAAGGCTGGAGAGTCTTCACAATCGAAAGCCATGGATGTGGGAATCCAGTTTGGGTCAGTAGATATGATTGAAGAAGTCGCTACTGAACCTGAACAGTTGTTAGACTA
>JAEHOF010000424.1:0-10893 GCA_018257905.1 Gillenia trifoliata | reverse complement strand
CTGAAGCTGTCGTCCATCGATTGTTGTTTAAGGATTCGATTGTGTGTAAGAATTTGAGTGATTTTTCGAGGCTTTTATGCAAAACCATAGAATGTCGAATAGGAATCCCAGGCCGAATGGCAAAGCACCGCCTTGTGAAATTCTCTCGTTTTAGTTTCCTATTCTGTTATGGTTTGGGCCAGATGTGAGAGATTGGGTATTTCTACACCTAATTCATCTATTGGGCCCAAAGATTTAAAATTGATACACACAATCAGTAGGTCCCACTCATCGGTAGCTAAAGAGCATGTAATTTATATAGAATGGGTTAACTACCACGTGACGTTCCAATCCAATAATGCATTGTCATGTGGAGAAAAAACTTAAACTTGTCAAATGTATTATTAGATACGGTACGTCATGTGGCGATGAATCCGTTTCATGTAAGTCATTCTCGTAGCATAATCGTACGACTCATGATTGGATCAGAACACTACCTGAATTCAATAAAATTGCAGAATGGAATTCTCTTTCCAATTTCATTACACTTTTTTTTGAAAATTTCAACATCCATTCCGAACAATTCAAAAGTTCAAATTTGAAGCAGATAACAAAGTGATTAAATATATTCAAAGAGAAAGAGGTTAAAGGCATGATGCGATATAAAAACTCAACTAGGGTTCACAGAACATCATGTGGCACAGAAGGCCAACACAGAAAACTAGTTTAGGGGTTCACAGAATATCATAACATCCATTCAACAAAGCTAGCACATAACAAAAGATTCGAATTTCGTAACGGTCGTCTTTCAAAAGAAGCTAGCCAGTTTCTTTCTACCCAAGCAACCTTACAGTGACTAGCTAGCTAGCCTTCACTTGGTTCGAGCGGTTCTAGGCCCTGCGCGGCGGGAGTTCCAGGAGAGCTTTCTCACACTCTCGAGCTTTCTTCTGGTCTCCTCTGCACTCTCCGATTCCAGCTTTTGTGGGGAACCGCATGACTTGATGGTATGTCGAAGCCACTGCCTGCAGCGCATTCAACCCTCTGCAGCCGAAGATGATGTCGTACGCATAAAGATTGTCCATCACCATAAATTCCACCATGACCGTGCGATCTCGGGGGATGTCACCAGCTGTGACAGGGAGGGTGATTGTCCCAATGGGTTCAAGCTTATCGCCATAGTTGCCGGCATAAGTCTGTTTAGGCAGGCGAACATCGTCCCGGGTGAGCCCCAATTTCTGCTCCAGAGTGGAAATGTAGAGAAGATTGAGGTCAAAGCCACTGGTGACAAAGATCTTGTCCAGTTTAGTGTTTGCCACCGTCATGGAAACAACGAGGGGATCTTTGTGCGGGACTTCAAGCCCCTTTAGGTCCTCATTGGAAAAGGATATGCCATCTCTTTCTCCAGAACGATTACAGTTCGACATGATCACCTGCTTATTGAAATGAAAAATACCAAAGAATTACAAAACATAAAAAGAAACCATATGCCTAGATGAAAAATGAAAACCTTGATCAAACCCAACTAGATCGTAATCAGTTTAGCGGTATTTCTTTTTATGACGATAAAAGATGTCCAACCTTGAATCTTCCCTTCTAGTGGCGGAGCCAAAATTTAATCACAATAGGGGTGTGATATATACTGATTACAATATCACTTATAGTTGTTTGCAATGTGTTCTCAAATGAGCGAGGTATACATTGGGCAAAATGAGATCGTATTTGTCTCAATAAGCAGTGTGGAGGGCTTGGTTTTCGTGATATGGAATGTTTTAACCAAGTTCTGTTGGCAAAGAACTGTTCGAGGTTGCTGCATAACGAATCTTCCCTTGTGTTTCGAATGCTAAAAGCAAGGTATTCGAAACACAAGGAAGATTCGTTATGCAAATTTATGTTTACACAGAAGGATAAATTTGATATGATAGGAATGAGCTTGATATGTTTGCAATGGTATGTTGGGCAATATGAAATTATAGGAATGGTAATTTGTTTCAAGGAAGACCTTTTAATGTTATATCAATTGCAGCTTGTCAATTGAAGGATTTTCATGATGCATGCTCAAAGAAAGAGGGAAGTGGTGGGGGTGAGGCTGTGCCAGTTGTTTGGGTTGCACCACCATTAGGCTGGTATAAAATCAATGTGGATGGGGCAGTGCCAAGGCATGGCTCTCAAAGGCGTGTTGGTGTGGTTATCCAGAACGATAAAGGGAATTTCATGGCAGGATGTGCTGTGCAAGTGCAGAAGCACCTGAGCGTTCATGCGACGGAGCTTATGGCAGCGGTGGTAGGGCTACAATTTGCAAGGGACTTGAGCTTCCACAATGTGATTTTGGAAACTGATGCGAAGGGTGTGGCGGACAGATTGAACTCACAGGGATAATTTTTTGAGGTTTATGGAAACTTGCTGCTTGAGATTAAGGAACTGTCTACATGGTTTCGTTCTTTTCATAAGCTTGCCCAATTTGCTTTAAATTATGTTGGTTTTGTTTCTTGGATTGAGAAGGAGCCCATCTAGTTAACTCATCTCCTTCTAAGAGGATGTTATAGTTGAATTTTCAAATAACTCAAGTTCATCTTTATTTAAGAATTTTTTCAAAACACAACTACCTCATTTTAAAGGGAGAAATGAGTAGAATCTTAACCAAGTTAATCAGAGCAGCCTATTTTCCAAATTTGAATTCCCCCTCAATAGTCAATAACTATTTTTTTAATACAACTTCAGTAGTTAAGATTAAGGGAGCTTTTAGTTTAAATACCAAATTCAAAAGAACTTTAAGATAAAATACTATATTTTTAGTTTAGGCACTAGTTGAAAAGTCAAACTAATTTGGTAGTTAAAATGACAATTATGCCCAACCTTACCTTCATAAGGTCATAGCCATTAACCTTCCTAATGAATTGTGACTAATATGCATACATAAGACTTTTTTCAAAAGAAAAACAATTTCACTACGTTAATTGCTTAGAGTGACACATCCCGACCCGGATGTACACGTGGACACCCAAAAGTCGGATGTGCTGGCCGACACCACGTAGGGTGACGAAAGCCAAATTGAAATAAATAAGAATATTAGAATAAATTAAGATCAATGTGTACACAAATGTACGGGCGGAAGAATTAATACAACAGTAATCGTACAAGGTACGGAATACAGAGTATAAACAATACCAAGGAATTTAAAACTTCGTCATACCACCGCCTCGAACGTAGACAGCTCCAGCCACTAAACCTGGAGGGGCGCAAAAACAGAAAGGTGAGTGGGCCAATAATAGTCATTTTTAGTAAAACCCTTGTTTTCTGAAAATAGTAACCCCTCGCCGTCAAAATCAAGTAATTGGTTAAAAACCTTTTCAGAAAACGTACCATATAGTAGGTAGAAAATCGAGGTAAGTACGGAAATATACTTACCGTCCGAAACGGGCGGAAAGCTACCGTTCGGCACACAGTACTTTATCAAAAAGTTCATAAAATAAGGATCTACGGAAAACCCGTAAACCAAATAAATGCACACGTGGCATCAGTGAAAAATCGGTGACAACACCACCACAAAAACTATAAAATAAACGCTCATATACACGATCACGTGAAGCTGGCGCATCTGCGCATCACAACAAGTTCGAGTCGCCCATACGACCTAGAACAGGCTGGCACCTACTATGGATTCATAGTGAGCGTTGGTGCGTGTGAACAATCACGTGAAAGTGGTCCTGGCCCCACAATCCAAGACTACAAGATAAATGCTCGTTTAGGTATTGCAAACACACAAGTTCATACAGATATATTCTGTCATGAACAGGCTGGGTGTATAAGTAACAGTACGCTCGTGTACACAATCACGTGAAGCTGGCGCATATGCGCATCACAACGAGTTCGAGTCGCCCAGGCGACCTAGAACAGGCTGGCACCTGCTATGGGTCCATAGCGAGCGTATAGGTGCGTGTGAACAATCACGTGAAGCTGGTCCTGGCCCCGGACGGTACACTAAACACCGTGTAAGCAACCTAGTTGAGCGTATGAAAACATACTACTGAATACTCTACATAAAACCAGGTGGGGTAATTTCCCTATACGGGATGCCCTCAAGTTAATCAATGTATATATGGTATTCTCGGGGCCGTACCCGAAATACCAAGCGTATAACTATAATACGTGAAATACCAAGAATACGCCACATGGGTACCAAGGCATAGAAATACCAACTTAAAGGCAAGCTAGGTGAACCCAAAATACGGTAGGAATTTACCATATCCAAGGTTCACCCAAATACGGCTCAAGGCCGTCAGACAGGTATAAAACTCATAATCGCAAATAGGTACAAGTAGGGAATTAAAATATTTAATTCCCTAAATTCCCTAAAATATGGCCGAATCGATACTAGCAATACGCGTACAAAACCAATACGGAAATCACCAATTTAATGGTATAATTCCCAAATGGAAATGTGGGCCCATGCCCACTAATTTCCATAGCCTACCGAAATACTGAGCTGAAACTAGTAAACCGAGTAAATACCACGAAGTACTAGGTCTACCAAATATACGAGAGTAAATACCATTTAAAACCACAATAATATGTAGGCATAGTCAAATATATAATTTCCCAAATATAAAACACATTTAAATAATAGGGAAAGGGCCCACTCACAAATACCGAAGCCGGGAAGTCCAAACGTACGTCCTCCGAGCGCCAAGGGTCGCCAAACCTATTTTGGAACACCCAAGATTAATAAAGTAATTGAAAATACGAAGAAAACGGCGTTCGGAAATCCGAAAACGGAGTTTCGGGGTCGGAAACCCCAAAACCGCCGCCGTGTGTCGTCACACACGCCGCCACACGCCGCCATTTGGTCTCACCTATATGAGATATCACCGGTACGGTGATTAATCTCATAAAGGTAACGAATTAACTAATTAAATAAACCTATCCCTTGTTTTCTCAAATTGGAGGTCCAAAACACCTCAAAAATTAACATGCATACTACCCCGAGGTAGTACACGTCGTCACGAGTCGACCCGTGAAAACAGAATTGAATTTGGACCTCCCACGCGCCCTCACGCGCGGCTTGAAGGTCGGAGCCGTCGGCTCCACGCGCAGCTCCACGCGCGGCTCACGCGCGAGCTGGTCAGCTGAGCCGGTGAGCCGGTCAACTCGGCTCGGCTCGAGCCGGTCAACACGGCTCGGCTCAAGCCGGTTCGGTCAATGCTGACGTCAGCAAGTTCGGTCTGAACCGGTCTGCTGACGTCAGCAAGGCCGGTCCAACCCGGTCCGATGACGTCAGCGCCGGTCGACACTGGTCTTTTTCCGGTCGCCGTCGCCGTCGCCGGAAACTGGGAATTTGGCCGGAAAACTTCAATTCGTCCTAGAACACTCATTTCTCAACCAAAATGCATGAAATTTATGTCAAAATGAAGCTGGAGTCAAGGGGAATCGAAATTTACCCACGGGGAGGCCAAAAACTGGCCTTAGATGGTTGGAAAATGAGGAAGTGTTCTCGGGTCCAAGTGGGCCGAGTTCCAGAACCTCGATCCTCGATCGATTTCAGCCATCCATGGCTCGAGCATGATTGCAGGGACCTCGATGAGGTGTTTGGTGGCCAAAGCAGGGATCAATGTGGTCCAAAACGACGAGGAGGCTCGTCGGAAAAGCTCGGGGTGTCCAGAGTAATTTCTGGACTTTTGGGCTGGGTTTTCTGTCTGCGGTTGCTGGGGAAGAAGGCCAGTGAAGATGATGAAGGTGTCTGTGATCTCATCTGGCCAAAGCTTGGCTCAGTGAGATGGAATTTGAGCACGGGTGTGCTGAGAGATTGTGAGGTTTGTTTTTTGGCTTCCTGCAGAGAAGAGGAAGAGAGGAAGAAGGAGGAGAGGGACACGAATCTAAGACCCAGACAACATCCCTGAAAATCTGGGATAAGGCCACATGGCCTGCTGCCAAATGGGCCCCAGCCCAAAATTAAATTACGGGAAACGTCGAAAACCAACGCCCGTAAAATATTCGTTCGGAGTCCGAACGACGTACGGCTCGCGTCTACGCGTTCGTATCGACTAGCACGTCAAGAAAATACAAGTGGAAACGTCGTACAAGTTACGACGTAAAAGTCAACCGAAAGGTCAACCAAGGGCAAAATCGTCATTTTGCACCTCCGGGAATAAAATAATATTATTCCCGGGACGGGATGTAACATAGAGAGTAGGGTCTAGTTCCCGAATTTTGAGCTCCATCCGAGACCTACACCCTAAGACTTAAGCTCCTCCCAAAGATATTCTAAAACCCTAAACCAAAAATGATCAACCCCAAACCTTGAAGAACCTTCTAAAACCCTAAACTTTAAACCCCCACAGTCAACTCCGGGCTCTAAGAGACCTTATAAAATTATAAAAGAAATAAACTTGAGGACAAGATGGTAATCTCCCATGTTTTTTGTTTTTTCATAGGCTCATTTACAATAAAGTTTGTGGCTTATTCTAAAATATTTAATTGAACTTGATATATATTTTTCACCTTTTTTTAACTAAACATCTGTTAGTTTTTAAGATTTGACTAAGATGCTTTTATCAATTTCCACCTTAGCAATTTTTTATTTATTTAATATGTATTCACTTAAGCTGGCCAGCAAGTAGAAGCTAATTTCCTACAATCTAGGAATTTTATTTTTTGTGACTTTTTATTAAAAAAATTAATTTAATTAATTTCTCATTCCTAGTTTTCTTTTTAAAAGATAATTTTCAATTAAATACGTCTATTTAAATTAGTCTCTTTCTACATTAAAATTTTAAATATAGATACATAAAAAATGTAATTAAAACTTATGGTACATTTGAAAACAAACGTACCAACTTTAGGTATATTTAGATTCCAAATGTATCAAAAATTCAAATGTACTATAAAATCAAATGCACCCATATTATAAGCAGATAGGATAGGCTTTGATTCAAACTTCTTGATATTAGTTAGCATGAATTTAGGATATTATATATATATATATATATATATAAATGTACAGTACATTTGACAAGATTTCAAATGTACCAAGGAGCCAAATGAAGTTTTGAACATTATATTCAATTCATTAAAGTAAATATTATAATAAACAATTAAAAAATATGAAATCACCATAAATAAGAGATGAATAATAAAAGCATATGTATCTGTATAGGGATAAAACAATAAAAAAGAAAAAGAAAAATGTCATATAAGAAGTAACGTGAAAAAGGAACTTCTAATAAAATAAAATTAATCACTTAGGAAAATGTTTAATCAAATTTTGAAAAGGAGAGGATGTTTAGTCCAAGAAATTAAAAAATGAAGCGTCAATATTTAAACACCTCTTTTTTTATATTTTTAAATATGGTATTTTTCTTTAAATCCTATGTCCAACTTGGTATTTAATATAAATTTACCTTAAGATTAATTTAGAATTGACTATGCTTATACCAAAAAGAAAGAGAGAGATATGTAAAGAGAACTTTCATTTGAACCCATATAACATTTTTCTACACCCATATTATTTTTATTAAACTATCAATATATCTTTACATCCAAATTTACTACCTAAACTACCCTCACAAACCCAATTCAATATGTAAATTTATCTTTACACTCTCATTTATTAAATATAAAAACCTAAAATCAATGTTTTGCAACCCATTTAAGGCGTAAAGAGGGCAAAGCTGTCAAATGAATGATGTTAATTCTTGGACGCAAAATTTCAGTATTCATTAAGTTATTATACTCTAGTGCAGAACCATCTTCAAAATAATCAAGTGTCACTTATGAAAGCTTGGGGATTACTGGTGCTGCAAACCCTTGAAATCAAAGTTCTTATCCTTCTGGTCTAACACATCAATGACACTATAAATGATTACCTCAAAAGTTGTAAATTGATCAGTATAATCCATTACACATTCTTGTTCAATCTCATTGCATCGATCAGGGCAAAACTTCATGATCGATTCATACCTTAGTGTGAGTTTATTGTTAACTTCATTTTGTACTTGATAATAATTATGCAATAAAATAATAAAGACAATCCACATTTAAGGTTTAAATTGGGTGTAGAGAGAGGTTATATGAGTTCAAATAAAGTTTCTCATATGTAAACTATAACAATATATTAAAACAGGTAAGTAAT
This sequence comes from Gillenia trifoliata, assembly GCA_018257905.1. Taxonomy (NCBI): domain Eukaryota; kingdom Viridiplantae; phylum Streptophyta; class Magnoliopsida; order Rosales; family Rosaceae; genus Gillenia; species Gillenia trifoliata. The sequence goes on along the minus strand of JAEHOF010000424.1, from coordinate 2,789 downwards.
CACAAAAAATAAATTATAAGAGTCCATCCCAACAAAAATTTCTCTATAAATAGGGATTAAGAAGAAGAAAATATACCATATTAAAACGACAAGATGAACTTAGATTGCCATGTAAAATCAATAATACAAATTCATCTCTAACCCTAACACATAAATATAGCTAATCAGTAAATGAGTCCAATTTATCTAATCGATTAGCGTCAGCGTAGGGGCGGGCCGGCCCTTTACCCAAGGCTTAGTTTGGTATTGCTGTGTTTTGAAAAAAAGCTGCTGTGAGAATAAGCGGCTGTGCTGTGAGAATAAGCGGCTGTGAAATAAAGCCAGCAGAGTGTTTGGTAAACTTTTTTGTAAAAGTGCTTTTGGAAAAAAAAGCAGTATGATAGTGTTTGGTAAACTTTTATGTAAAACAGCTGTGACTATATGAAATGACCAAAAAGAGTATAATATTAAATGTGCTATTAATTTAATTTTCTTAACAAATAAAGATGAATTACTAAATATACTTTATTTGTAAAAGAAAAATATTTATAAACTTTATCTTAAATATTAATTAGTATGACAAACTACTTCAATTGAAATATTTTAAATAAACTACTCGAGAAAATATTACATAATCCATGTGAAATCTCTAAAATTATTGAGTTCATTGGAAATATTTCAAACGCAACCCCCTGGCATCAACCGAACAACAGAAATCAAAATCATAAACCAATGGCATTGCCAGAATTCAGATACAAAACTTCTACATCAAAATTATGAACTAGTGATATCAAGGGCCTCCGGTGGCATTGTGGCGGAGAAAACCCCCACCTGAATTTTCGGTGGAAGCAGCTGGAAAATGTCATAGATCTGAGAATATGAGATGGGATTGTTAGTACAATACACCAATTAACCAAAATAGCACGCAAACTAATCAAGCTGCTGCAAAATCCCAGAGCAGAAAGTCGCTGTTTTTCCTGTTCCAGATTGTGCCTGCTGAATCACATCAAGTCCCTTGCAGAAAGGAACAATTCCCCTTTGCTGAATTGCAGAGGGCTTCTCAAAACCTTGAATAAAAGTTTAGATCATATATCAGCTTTCCGTTTTACCACAGGGATGACTTACATTCGTAGAATATGCATACCAACAAACATGCATATGCATGTGTGTGTGTTTGTGTGTGTAAATCAAGAAGAGGCAGTGTTAAATGGTATAGAATTTTTCTTCAAGCAAAGGTCACACCCTACATTTCTCGAGTAAACAATCTTACAAGTCACAACCTAAAATATTACACCCACACTTCATTTTCTGTTATCTAAAACATACACATACACACACAATAACATTGTCAAAAAACCTCAATATGCTCAATTGATGCAAAATGGAGTTTATAAACTTCTATCTTCCTGAAACGTTGATAAACTAAAATCATCTGATCAAGTATATCTAGCCAGAAAAATTTCCCAGCAACAAATTTCAAAAAGTACAACATCAGAAACTCTTAACTTCCAGAGAAAACAAATGTAGCATTGTTTGATTTACCATATGCATAGATGCCCCGAAGCAGGTTCTCCTGCAATCCCATAGCGTCGAAGCTGTCATGAACCTCATCATACGATGTGAAGAACTCTTGCCCATCAGCTCCAAGTCTGCTCCCATCAATTCAGTAAACCAAGAATAAATTTTTATCATTGGCAATGGCAACACAAATTGTGCACCACATTCAAAATATGAATACGGAAATCAAAAGACGTATGAGAGTAAGAGAGAGAGGACAAAATAAAAACTTACAACTCACTCATTTTAGCATCGTACTGACGAGCATCAAATTGGGATCCTTCCGGTGCCACAGCAGCCATAACTGAAAATATCAACCACGAGACATCACGCTTACAATCGTAACGCACATTTCAGAATTAATCTCACTCAACTTATACAGTAATCACATTTAAGTGTTCCCATCATCTTAAAACTGAAAGGTGTATCCTTTCTCCAAAATCAAACTCTTTATACAGGAACCTTCATTTTTCATGATATTTTTTTTCTGGGAATCTTGAAAAATCAAATTCAATACCAACAGGAGAATGAGATCCATTAATTCAACAAAATTAAAAATAGTTAATCTGAAACCGCAATGTTAATCAGTTCATACAATTTCTCCTAAAGTTTCCATCTTTTGGTGCAAAAGAAAAACCCAAATCAATAACAATTACATATGACGATATATCCGATCTACTCGTAACGAATAAATAAATTTTATGCAAAAAGATCGAGAAATTGATATTAAACTTGCTCATAAGGTCCTATTAGGAATTCGGAAAGAAACATTGCAGTAACAAACCCGTTACCTCGGCGGCGACAAGGGAGAAGTTACCGGCATTGACGTCGGTCCTGGCACCGCCTTTGCGCCAATTGATGAGGCGGAGAGCGTCCTCGGAGTCTCTGGCGATGCCGAGGGCGTCGATGAGGCAGGTGGCGAGCACGGACTCCTTGAGGCCGTAGGAGCCGCGCTCGCGGTCGAGGGTGGGAAGAATGAGACGAATCGCACTGAAATAATTGGCGGGTTTGCAAAAATTGTCGAGAAATTTGCGGAATTTGGAGCGCTTAAGGGTTGAGGTTTTGGATTTTTGCATCCAGTCGAAGAGGGTGCAGAGCACGCTAGAGTGCGTTTGGATTCTGGTTAGAACTGAAGAGGAGAAGAGAGTGAGGATGGAGGCTGCCAGAGGAAGCAGAGATGGAGGGCGCAGTGTCGTTGCAGGCGGCTATGACGAACGAGCGGCGGGGAGCGAGCGAGGGAGGGAGGGAGAGAG
>JAEHOF010000280.1:0-20060 GCA_018257905.1 Gillenia trifoliata | reverse complement strand
ACAAAAAAAGATATAAAAAAACCTAACAACTAATACAATTTCATTTTTTCTTAAAGAATCTTGCACTAAATACATATTAAATAGTAGTTTTTATTGGAATTGGTGGGCTATATATAAGTATAATAGGTTAGAGTAGGTTTTTTTTTTAAAAAATTATTTACTTTTTAATTTACTATTATTAACGGGAGGGGGGAGAGTTCGAAACTATTACGATAATTTAGGAGAGGGAAAGTTTCAAACTCGGGATGCATGAGTGGAAACTCAATACCTTAGCCTAATTTTTTTTTCGGTAACTGTTTTAAAATAAAGTTTATGTAGATTATCCTAATTTATTTTTGTGAACATTTTAACCTAAAAATAATTTAATTCCGATAAATAATTTTTTTAAATTGTTTTAGCCGTTGGATTTAATTTTGGGCCGTTAGATCTATTTTTTTACCGTTAGATTTGATTATATTCGATTTAAACCGTTGGATTTAATGTATTTATAAATTTTATTTTATTTTAAAAAAAAAATTGCATCTGGACCGTTGGATCAACCAACGACCCAGAGATCCTGGCTGTCCGTGTGAAATAGCCTTTGGGATTGGCTTCGGTTGGTGGTCGACAAGGCTGCAGACGTGAGGGACCCATGCTGACAGACCTTGCGTTAGCGCCTGCTTTGCTTCCGATTTTTGAGCACGTGTAGGCGCACGGTGGGCCAGACATACTAACCCAGGTGGGAATTCTGGTCTAAATTTGACCCAATTTTAGAATTTATCCCAAACCTAAATTTTAGCCCAGCTGTTGGAAGAGGTTTGGGGGGGAGGGGGGTTTAAGTTCTAAATTTTAGATTTTAACCCAGCTATTGGAGATGGTCTTAGAGGAGGTTAATATACATAGACTATTAGGAGGACTTCAAACTAAATCTCCCTAGGCTACATCCCACCTTAGCCGTGGGTGTAGCTCCGCCAGTGAAGGTATTATTTACAAATTCTTCTTACATGTCTTTGTAATTCTCATATAATGCATTTCTAATTCTTCCTATCTAGCATTTTGTATCCATCCTTTGAAGATATTCCTTGCCCAAGCATAGCCTAAATATATTTCGCATTTGCTCTATTTTTCTATTGTGTAGTTTGCGCTCAAATTTTTTTAGGCATAGTCTTCAATAATCCAACCACTAAAAAGACAGACCAAACAACATCCAAACTTCTATACAAATTGAACCGTTTAGGTGGTCACGTGAAATGGTGCATCATGTGGCTAGTGTTCCCGGTGCATGTTAAATTTCTCCAAATCCACACAACAATGAAATCAAACGTGCGAAAGCAATACCATGACAACTTTTGCAGCAAAAAGTTGTTGCATTATTTGGTCCTCATCGCTTTCCCACCTGTTTTATCAACCAGAACCCCAAAATTCAAAGCAGAGAAACCATGAAAGAGGTAGTGCTTTATTACCATGACAACCTATTCAATAGTACGGATGTGGCCAATGCAACATCTGCTATATATAGCTGCAAACAGAACCAAGCCTGAAAACTTCAACTTTCTGTGATCTCCCCGGCGTTGCAAAATCTCAAGGCTTCTATTTCTACGACTTGAAGGACGACTATGTTAGGAACTTAGATTTGTGATTATCCTAATTACAATCTTTAGTGGGATAATTTAAGTGTTAAGTCTGTATTCCTTTTAATTAGCATATTTGGTTAAAAAATTGTTAGAAATTGCCAGCTGGCAAGCCAGTTGAGTGTGACTGGTTTAAAAGGAAATGAGGCTCTCATTTGTAACGGTCATGAAATTGAAAATAATAAACAGAAGAAAAATATCGGAGCTCAGCTCCTTCTTCTTCCTTCATCCATCCCCATTCTTGTTCTGCATTTCTGGTTAAGGTTGAATCAGAATTTTGGATCTTATCATTGGTATCGGGGCTTAGTACACAAGGGTACACTCAATATTATGGGTGCCGATTTGATGACAGAGAAGACTAGAGATCTTTCAGTGTTTGGGATCACTTTGCAAAACAGCCAAAGTTGATATGGGCCACTTCAGTTTCAGGCCTTTTCGATCGGCATTGGCTGCTGCAGCATCTCAACCTAATTCACACAGGAATCAAAATATGTTTGAGATGAGGATATATAACAAAACCCTAAAAATCACTTACAATTTTTCTTCAAACCATTCTGATTCCTGGACGGCCCAAAATCTTGAACATATTTGGCACTTTCTATGTTTTCTATTGTAAAAAATAGAGCAAAGTACAAGAGTATGTGCTAAAAATTTTAACAAAAAACCGTTCGGCATATTCTTCCATTAAAATCCTCCACTAAAAGGACAGACCAATCAACCTCCAAACTTCAATATAAATTGAAACAATTAGGTAGTTCTATCTAGTAAGACACAACAATCCGATCAAACGTAGGAAAGTAATACCATGACAACTTTTGCAGAAAAATGTTGTTTCCTTATTTTGTTCCTCATTTTCCCATCTGTTTTATCAACCAGAACCCCAAAGTTCAAAGCGGAGAAACCATGCATGAGAATGCAGATGTATTACCACGACAAACTATTTGATGGCACGGTGAAGGATAAGACTAATGCAACATCTGCTGCAGCAGCAAATGCAACCAACCTTGCGCCAAGCTCTCAATTCGGTATGCTTATTGTCTTTAATGACCCTATTACAAAGGACGACAAGTATCACTCTCCGCCCATCGCAAATGCTCAAGGCTTCTATTTCTACGACAGGAAAGACACTTACTCAGCTTGGTTTGCATTCACATTGGTGTTCAACTCAAGTGAGCACAGGGGTACATTGAATATTATGGGTGCGGATTTGATGCCGGAGAAAACTAGGGATCTTTCGGTGGTCGGAGGGACTGGAGACTTCTTCATGGCTAGAGGGATTGCCACTCTTCAGACTGATACTTTGCAGGGTGCATATTATTTTCGCCTCAAGATGGATATCAAGTTGTATGAATGTTATTAATTACGTTAGGATTTGAGAAATGTTGTGTACGATTAATGTGCCAATACAATTTCTAATAACTGGTCACGTAATCTTTACTTGAGGGATGATTGATTGTGAAAAAACTGTTGTATACACCGGCCCGTTGTGTGTAAGAAATTTTCTGTAACGTTATGTTGCTAGTCACATGTCCCCGAGTATCATAGTACTACCATGATAATTTTCTAGCTATTTGCTTGCACTATGTGGCGAGGTACTTCTACTGCAATCTTAATTACTAATAAATATATAGAGAGAGGATTAAGGAAGTTCGTCTAGTGTGCTATGACTAGTCATGACAATAATCTTATGTTTAAGAACTTCTTGTTTGCAGAGGTGTAATTGAACGGAAATATAATCCAAGGGTATAAGAAGGGCTGCGTGGATAGCACAACTCTTTTACTAATTGCATTGTCATTTTATGAGTAAAATTTAGTGATTCTTATTCCATGCTATATATGTATATTATTATATATATATATATATATATAAAAAGGGAGAAGGCAAAAAGGGTTTTCATAATATCCAAGTTGTCCTTTTATCATTAGGATTTAAAAAAAAAAAAGATTAAAAAAAAAAAAAAATAATAACTATGTTGTAGATAGTATTGACATGTGATAAATGTGATTGTGTAAATCCTACGTAAATATAGATTGGGATATTCTCATCATCCTAAAATCCTTATTCTATTATGATTGTACTTGTTTCACTATAAATAAAGGCATCACTATGAGGAAATAACACACCATAATTTCCCCCATCCCTATTTCTCTCTATTCTCTCTGTGCCGCCGGCCATCCTTATCCTTGTTCTTAAACCCTTCAATAAAATAGGCCACAACACGTTATTAGCACGCTTCTGACGCTGCGCTACGAAATCTAAAGGGCGTTCCTTTGCAAACAAATTGTTCCACCATCATCATCAGCAATCCAAGTACTTCTAAAACACGGTCTCAATGTCGATATTTTTTCAACCTTGATTGCATGAACCTTCACCATGATGCATGAACCCAATTTTTTGCTTTTAACGAATTATAATCTTCTGCAAATATTGTGTTCGCATTAAATTTAATATATATGTTATATATTAAGTGAATTGATGATGGTGTGAACGAAGGCCTGCAGCCCCTACAACCCACATCCCTTAGCTGGCCTAAAGCCCACCTATTTATTGGTTGGGCTTGCAGCTCCAACTCCGATCCACCCAAATTATTTAGGTTGTGATTTTCACACCCCGTAGACTGCGTGGACCTACGTTCATCTACCTGTTTATGCTATATATGTTTTTTTTTTATTTTTTTCTTTTGTTTGTTCTATATGTGGCGTTTGCTTGCAAGTATCCATGAACTTGAAGTTCATAAATTCGAATCCGAAGTTTCGAATAAGTGCCATGAAACCCAAAGTTTCCTTAAAAATTAAATACCCATGAAACTCGTAGTTTTCATAAAAATGTAAACCAAAACATGTCTAATAGAACCTGAATGTTCTACTCCATGTTTATGAACTGTTTTTCATAATACTGACCACAATCTTGTTCCCTTCGTTACAGCGACATGTCAAATTTGAACAAACTTTACTTTACCGCTTTGGAAGTTTCTGAAAGGAACTACCTCAAGTGGGTACAAGATGTGAAGCCCCGCCTCACTACAAAGAGTCTTAGGGCTACCATTGAAGTTGACAAAGCAACCGCCATGATCTTCATTCGAAGACATATGCACGACGCACTACAGACCGAAGTACCTCGCTAAAGAGGATCCAAAAGCTTTCTGGCTCATTCTGGAAGAGCACTTTGACCATCAAAGAGATATTTTCTTGCCTGAAGCAAGACACGACTGGTAGCATTTACGCTTCCAAGACTTTAAGTCTGTGAATAAGTACAACTCTGAAGTTTGTCGAATCCTATCACTTCTCAAGTTTTGCAAAGAAGACTTCACTGAACAGGATCTCCTGGAGAATATATATTCAACTTTCCATGCCACCAATATTATCCTGCAGCAACAATATAGGGCACAGAAATTCACCAAATTCACGGATTTGATCTTTGTCTTACTACTTGCTGAAAAGCAAAACCAGCTGTTGATGAAAAATCATGAAGCTATACCTACTGGCTCGACCGTTGTGCCTAAAGCACACTCTAGCGCAAATCGAGGCCAAAACCGAGACCAGAGGCGTGGTGGGAAAGGCAAGGGTTCTAACCCTAAGCCACAAACCCAAGGTCGACAGAGTGTAGGCTCATCCAAGGGAGGAAATAACGCCCCGAAGCACACTAATTTAGCTCTCAAAGCCACAAACTTCAAGACTAAGAGCAAAGCAACCAAAGAGGCGAGTCTGTGTTACCACTGTGGTTCTCAGAACCATTGGTCCCACACTTGCAGAGCTTCAACTAACGTTGTTGCTGAGTATCATTCAAGTCGTAAAGCCGTAGAGACTAATCTTGCTTAAGTGGAGAATCCCGAAGATACGACACTGGAGATTTCTAATTTTCAAGAAGCGTCTACTCCGATGGAAAATTAGATTTTAGACATGGGCCTATATGTTGGCCGAAAATCACCACTAGTGGCTGAAAACCACTAAGTGGCCGAACCCCCTATCTTTTGGTTTAAGTTTTGAACAATTTTTCCTTTTTTTTGGATGATTTGTTTGATATTTGTTTTAATTTTTTGGATATTATTTTATGGATATTATTTCTCGAATGATTAATTGAATGAATGATCTTTTAATTTCCTTATACATGTGACCAATTCAATTAATTTATTTCTAGGTATGTCTTGTAGGGAAGTCAGTTGTCTGGCAGATAGTGCAACTACGCACACCATTTTGTGTGAATGCATCTATTTTACTAACTTCATACCTAAAATATCACCTCTGACAACCCTTTCAGGCTCACCCAACCTGATTGATGGGTATGACACTGCCCACCTAATGTTGTCCAATGGTACTAAATTAACCATTAAAGAGGCACTTTACTCATCCTGTTCCAGAAGAACGTTGTTGAGCTTTAAAGATATTCGAGATAATAATTACCACGCTGAAACTTCTTAAGAAAATGGAGTTGAATTCCTTTGCATCACTTCCTATGAATATGGCAAGAAGCGTATTCATGAGAAGGTGGAGCGCCTTCCAAATGGCTTGTATATTACAACCATTCGCTCCGTTGAGGTCCACCATGTGGCCGGCCCTAATAGTGGGCTTGCAATGGAACATTTGCTTTGGCATGATCATTTGGGACACCCTGGACGAATTATGAGGTGCCGTATCCTCAGTACTTCACACGGACATCCCCTTACCCACAGTAAAGACTTCGTTCTTCGCACTTTTCCATGCCAAGCATACTCCCTGGGTAAGCTAATGACTCACCCATCCATGCACAAGATCCAAATGGATTCTCCCAAATTTCTTTAGAGGATTCAGGGGGACATTTGTGGACCTATTCAACCATCTTGTGGACCATTTAGATACTTTATGGTATTAGTTGATGCTTCCAGACGTTGCATCGACTAAATAATGCTGGAGAATTTACATCAAAAACTTTCGATGACTATTGCATGTCTATTGGGATTGATGTTGAACATCTTGTACCCCATGTTCACACCCAAAATGGCCTAGCAGAAGCGTTCATTAAGCGTTTTCAAATGATCGCTCGGACTTTGGTAATGCTAACCAAACTTCCGATATCTGCTTAGGGCCATGCAATACTTCACGCAGCAATGTTGATCCGCCTGAGACCCGTCATGACCCAACCTTATTCTGCGCTACAGTTGGTGACTAGATACGAGCCTAACATCTTGCATTTGTGCATTTTTGGTTGTGCGGTCTATGTGCCAATTGTGCCGCTCTTACATACCAAAATGAATCCTCAACGAAGATTGGGAATTTATGTCGGTTATAAGTCTCCTTCGATCATTCGTTACTTAGAACCTTTGACAGGTGATCTCTTTACCGCTCGCTTTGCGGATTGTCACTTTAATGAGATAGTCTTCCCGATGTTAGGGGGAGATAAGAACATAGTTGTTCCTAAAGGACACCGCGAATTGTTGTGGTTTAATCCCACTATGCCCCATTTAGATTCTTGCACTGCTCAGTTTGAAACTAAGGTGCAACGTATTTTAGATCTACAGAGCATTGCTCAAAGCATGTCAGATGCTTTTACTGATCTAGCGAAAGTGAAGAGATCACATATACTAGTTGCAAACGTGCCTGCAAAGATAGATGTACCAAACGTACGTCAAGCCATCGCCCCTGAAGGACGAAATGCCCTCGAAGGAGGTGTGGCGACATTTGTTGTGCGGCCCAGTACCCTGGCTGCTAGCCAATCATCTGCTCCTACCTTGAAGCGTGGCAAACATGTTGGTTCAAAGGATTCACAACCCCGGAAGAGGAAACCTACGACACCAACTAGTGAGCCTAGTTCGAATCCTACCATCACTAACTCATCATTTCCAACGCATGAGGTTATTCTAGATTACGGTAGTGTCATTGAAGAGACCAATCCGCCTCCCGAGAATCGTGAGATTTCAGTCTATTATGCTAGCTTGGATGTACTTTGGAATAAGAATGAGATGATAGTAGACGATGTATTTGCACATGTAGTGTCAACGATGTATTTGCACATGTAGTAGCTACTGATATCATGATGAGCGATGACATTGAACCATGTTCCGTTGATGAATGTTGGCGTAGAGCTGATTGGTCAAATTGGAAACAAGCAATCCAGGTCGAACTTGATACACTTACGAAATGTAAAGTGTTTGCACTACAAGAAAACATGGCTTTTGTGGCGACAAACATTCGTCACATAAATATGAAAAATCGTCACATTTGACAATATGTGACAAAATTCCAGCGTCACAATTATCGTCACCTATACAGAGTCACCGATAGTTTATGTGACGAATGTTAGATTCACCACATATTGTCCTTTTACGTGACGCAGATTTTGTCACATATTAGATTTATAAGTGACGGAATACGTGTCACAAAATAAAAAATACAGTGACCTATTTTGTTCGTCTCATTTTAGACTTATAAGTGATGATTGTTTTGTCACCCAATATGATCCCAGGATGATATGATTTACACTAAGTGACGCTGAAATCGTCACATATTCTTTTGATATGTGGCGCAACTTATGTCACACATGTTAAAATCAAATACCTATTTAGGAATAATATGTGATGGATTAATTACTTATCCTTGTTTCGTAATCTAGAATTGCAATTCATAACAATTATAAAGTAGTAATTCACATTTTCATTAATCAACAATTAAAGCACATAAGTCGAATACATTCACCAAGTGTACATCCCACAAAATAACATAAACATCCCAAAATCAATCTAACTCATGGTGACCTATCTCAATATTAGCAATTCATCATGAAGGGCACCAACACCTATACAGACAGCTTGAGGTGCTAACAAAAGAAAAGTTTAAGACACATTGAGGTGCTAACAAAAGAGGTCTACCATGTGCATGCTTTAAACTAACAGCAAAAGACATAATTATTGAAAGCATTCCTCTTCTGAGTAATGTTCTTCCAACTCAGGATAAACATTTTCACCAGATGAAATATTACCATCAGATTCCTTCGAGTTGTTGATGGTCTGCCCCTGACTTCCAGCCAAAAAAGCCTTAATTTTTGATACCAGACTTTCATCATCATTTTGTAAATCCAATCTAGCTCTCAATTGTTCATTCTCCTGTTGCAATTTGAGGAAACCATCTGATAGAAGCTTGATCTGATCTCTCATATCAGTTAACTCGGAACTTGAATCCATAGAAGAAAAGCAGCCAGAGGTATCCGTACGAGGAAAAACACCTACACCATTAACAGATTTTCCCTTCCTTCCAAGGTTCTCAGCCATGATTCCAAACTCATCATCTAATGACACTTGTATGGAATCCGATGGAGTACCTTCATGTGCTTCTTGGATTAGCTTCTCCCTAACTTCATCCTTCTTTTTCTTCATGTTATCCTTTCATAATAAAATAGAAATATATCAGTTTTTTTTTTTTTTCAAACAGATCAGCTACAATATGCTTAAGAAAACTCAACTTGACTACTTGTATGTGATCCTTAACCGAGGTAAAAGCAAACCACCAAGTATAACCTGTCTTTACATATGATTTTGTAGTTTCTGTTTGAATGTGGATTAAACTGAACTAGGCACATACAACATTTTGCTCAAAAAGTAACAAGGAGCATCAATAGCATAAGGATATATTGGTGGGACAAACAAAATGAAGAGAAACATAAACTAATTAAGAACAAAATTGTAATATAATTCACAAGGGCTAACTCCAGACCTTTCAGCTTCTAGCTAGTTATATCAAGTTTTTTTTTTTCTTAAAGTCAATCTTGCATGTTCACTTTATTTGTGTTTCCTAAGTTGTATTATATCAAATGTGACTTTTAAATCTTTAGCTCCCTTGAAAGGACACAAATGACAAGCCTATGAATGACTTACATATTTGTCTCGAGCAACATCATTGATCCACTGGCCATTCTTGTCTTTATGGAGAGCCCCCCAATTGTCAATCACAGATAATGGAGCTCCTTTCTGCTCAATAATGCAGAAACATACATTAGAATATGTAAATTACATAATGAGTATAATAAGTAAATTAATTTCATTACCTTGTGAGCCTTCCTAGCATGTTGGATGAATGGCCTTGCCCCTCCCTTGTGGTGATACTTTTGTTTCTTCCTATTATCAGCATTTTGCTTTGAAAGCTCCTACATTACACAAGTGGCACATGACATACAAAAGAAGATTTAGTTAACTAGACATGTGTACAATTTGGAAAGTTCCAAGCTCCCAGACTTGTAATATACAACGTCAAGTATTTCAATTGAACATATTCATTCAAATTTTCATAAACATTATATAAAATGCTTTCAGCTCTAGTACTCTTGTAGCAATTCTCAAATTTTACCAATTTGAAATGCATAACTAAAAGCGATGAGAAGCATAACGAATGCAAACAATATATGCACATGATTATGCCTATTGTTAACAAAATACTTGTAAAAGCACTTCTATATTACTCTATGACAACATTATATAGATTATCATAGCTTTATTACAAAATCAACTCTTAATAAAAAATTGTTGTTTAACTATATAAGAAAAATTGGTATCTAACTAGACTTATACTGAAAAGATTGTATAGAATACATACCAAAAAGAGTGTATTAGTGTAAACATTATTGCATAACCAATCCCAATGACTCTTTGGTCTTCCATTCCACATCAGATCGTTTGGCAGCTTAGCTCGTCCTCTCGCTGGTGTTCCACATGACAAGTAGTGTCGATGCAACCTATGCCTAAACTGAGAGTACAACTTCGCCATCTTCTTTTCAACATATTCAATAATCTTCGGATGGGATAGGTCCACCACAAATAATACCTATTATTAAACATAAATATATGCAAGTGAGTACTTGAAATTACTATGAATAAAATTAAATAAATTCAAACTCACAAGCAACTTCTCCCGTAGTGCCTTCTTTTCTAGAGCTGGGACCTTCATCCGTCTCTCATAGCAAACTGGTGAATAAGTCCGAACAATATTCCCTATCTCGGATGTGAAAAAACCTGACACAACCGGATCACTCGGAACTTGATATTTGAAATCAAAGATGACTGGCATTTTCTGCCCTTCATTGGCCTCTGAAATATCATGGACGCCTTTCCCACATGACTTTCCACATGTCATCTTTTTTGCCAAAAAGTCAAAATTTGTCTCTAGAAATGAAAACAGTACATACATATATCTAATCAATGTTATGACTTGTTTAAAACTATATTAATAAGAAAAAATTAAATAACTGTAATTAGCCTTTCTTACCTGGGTTAATGTTTGTTGGCAGCGGTGCAAGTGGTGATGGAGGAGGTGGTGGCGGAGGAGGTGGTGGTGGAGGAGGTGCAACTGCATCATTTGGAGGAGGAGGTAAGGGATCCCTCATGTGTTTCGCCCTTTTTCCTCGCTGCGTAGAAGTTGCCATCTAAAATATGAAACAGAAAAGTAAATAACATGACTAAAATGTTAATATAAACAAACCATTATAAGCATAATGACTATTTGTAAAATTATAAACAAATAGATTTTACTATTGTAGGATATGAACATTAATTTATCATGCACAGATCTCACCATAGTCATGAATCATAATCACTATTAGTATCACTGGTTGCAACATCCTCCTCGTCCTCCTCGTCTTCATCCTCCTCGTCATTCTCGTCTTCGTCCTCCTCGTTATTCTTGTCTTCGTCCTCCTCGTCTTCGTCCTCGTCCTCATCTTCCTCCTCCCTCTCTAGCCTTAGCATTCTTCGAACCTCCTTGTCGTTTATATCAAAATATTCAGGATCAACATCATCTCTACATAATGATATATCAACTTCATCATCATTTGGGACCGGTCTTATAGAATTTTCATTTTCATCAACATACTCATCATCATCTTCGTCATTGTCGTTGTCATCATCATTATCGTCTTTCTCAGGAACATCCCAAACGTGTCTATGCTGAATCTTCTGCACAACTTTCCAAGGATGACCCAACTTTAAGTCATCAATGTAAAACACTTGATGTGCTTGTTTAGCCAACACATACGGATCACCATCGTACCAACCATTATTTACATTCAGTGATGTAAGATGATAATCCCGAATAACTTTTTTACCTCTTGTCTCTGTATTGTACCAATGACATTTGAAAAGAATCACCTTAAAACCTCTAATAAATTGTACTTTAATGACATTAACTAAGATGCCATAAAAGTTACATGTTTCACCATTGTGCGACCCCGACGTCATTATCCCACTGTTTTGTGTTGTGCGGTTTTGATCAACATGTCTGGCCAAATATCGAATGCCATTCACAATACAACCTGTGTATTGGACAGTGCGTCGATCCGGGCCTTGGGCTAATGAAAAAATCTCTTCACCAACCAATCTAGGCTCTTGATAATACAATGACGTGACTCGCTGCCTAAACCATTCAGGGAACAACTGCCTATGCCTTTGTTGTACATTAGCATGACTATCTCTTTCCAAAATCTGGGTATGTTCACTGCATAAATAAAAAAAATATAAGTTAAAGTTGTGGAATTATAAATATTTAAATAAATGTTCAACTATTACTATCACATACTTCCTAAAGTCTTCTATTTCGTCACAATTGTCTAAGATATACCAATAAGCCACTTCTATATCTTCCCTCGAAAGTTCAACCATTCCATGAGCACCAAATGGACGTGCTTTTTGAGCAAACACTGAAAGAAGCGCATTGGGATCACCACCGTCATCGTTTCTTTCTGGTCGGGTGAATTCCGTCTCCACATCACATAAATACATTAAGCAAAAAGTTGAAGACTCGTATGCCAAGTGTGCTTCCACAATAGAGCCTTCTGGACGAGCTTTGTTACGAACAGATTTCTTGTACGAACCCAACAATCTAGATAAATGAACAATTTTTAGTACGTAGAAAGACAAACTTAATGCAACTGAAGGAAACATCATGGCCATTTACCTTTCTACAGGATACATCCATCGATATCCTACTGGTCCTGCTAATTTTGCTTCGCGTGGTAAGTGCACTGTTAAGTGAACCATGGGAACGAAGAATGCAGGTGGGAAGATTTTTTCTAGTTTGCACAATATGAGGACAATGTCTTCTTCCAACTTATCAAGATCAGTAACAGTCAGTGTCTTTGCACATATTTGTTGGAAGAAACTGGACAACTCAACAAGTGGACCATATATATGCTTTTTCAAATGCTTTCGAATTCCCACTGGAAGCACACGTTGCATCAACACATGACAATCATGGCTCTTCAAACCCAATAACTTTCCTTCATTTACACTCACTTTATGTGATATATTTGCTGCATAACCATCTGGAAATTTAATTGATTTCAACCAGTGCAAGAAGTCTTTACGCTCATGTGGCTTAAATACATACTGAGCCAAAGGCTTATCCAATATATTACGTGCATTTAGTTTCAAATGCAAACTCTCCCTGATGTTCATGTCTTTTAAATCCATCCGTGCCTTAAGGGTATCCTTCGACTTCCCTGTATTCAGCAATGTCCCTATCAAACAGTCAAATATATTCTTCTCAATATGCATAACGTCAAGATTATGCCTAATCTTCAATTTGGACCAGTATTCCAACTCGAAAAAAATACTCTTCCTTGTCCAATTTAATTCTTCGGCATTCCGCTTCCTTTTCCTATCTTTATTAGTAAGATGTTTACCAAGCTTACGGGGTACAAGGGAATCAAATTGATCAAGTATGTCATCGCCTGAGAATTCTCTTGGACGATGCCTCATCTCTCGGCGACCATTAAAGAGTTGAGTATTTTTGCGCCATGAGTGATTCATAGGCAAGTAACGACGGTGCCCAATATGACAATACTTGCCTCTCAACTTGGTGTACAGTCCATCCTCATTGCACACTGGACATGCCAACTTACCATGAGTGCTCCAACCTGATAAATTTCCATAAGCAGGGAAGTCATTAATGGTCCACATAACAGCTGCACGCAAATTAAATGTACTCCCTATCATCTTATCATGGGTTTGAACACCATTTTCCCACAATTCCTTAAGCTCATCAACCAATGGACGTAAATACACATCAATCTCATTTCCAGGTGCTTTTGGTCCAGGAATTAATAAGGTTAGAAAAGAAAAGGATTTTTTCATGCACTTCCATGGGGGCAAATTATATGGAAATACAACAACTGGCCACATACTATACGGCTTACTTATATCCGAAAAAGGAGTAAACCCGTCACTTGCAAGGCCCAATCGGACATTTCGTGGGTCTTGAGCAAAATTAGGGTACATTTGGTCAAACTCTTTCCAAGCAATAGAGTCTGCTGGATGCCTCATTGTGTTCCCATCATTGACTTTTTTCTCCTTGTGCCACCTCATGTCTTCGCTCGTATGTCTCGACATGAACAACCTTTGTAGCCTTGGCTTAAGTGGAAAATATCGCAACACTTTTCTTGGAACTTTCATTCTCTGCTCATAATGACTATCCTTATACCTTGGCTCATTACAGACTGGACATCTATCTTTCTTTTCGTGTTCTTTATAAAACAATACACAATCATAGTAGCAAGCATGTATATTTTCACACCCCAATCCAAGACTTTTCAATATCTTCTTGCACTCACGAAATGAGTCAGGAACATTGTTGGGCTGGGGACACATCTTCTTCATCATTGCTAACATCTTATCAATTGCCTTGTCCGTCATGTGGTTGTCAACTTTATTGTGAATTAACTCCACGACATATGTCAAAACTGTATATTGATTACATCCAGGGTATAGTTCCTTTTGAGCTTCACGAAGCAACATCTCATAAGTATCAACATCTATTCGAGCATTGGTCATATCACCACCCCACATGGTATCTTGGTCCCCCATTGTATCTTGATCATCATTTAATCCTTCAAAGACATCCTCAATCATATTAAACATGTTGACATTAGAATAATTGATTGGCTCATTGTTTATAGATACCAAACATTCTCCTTGCACTTGATGGATATGCTCCCCATGATATATCCATTTATCATAATTCATATCCATACCGGAATTCAACAAATGGAGATGAACATCTTCAACTAAGTGAAAAAAGGTGTTATGGCAAACTCTACAAGGACATGGTATTTGATTATTCTCGTTCACATGATGACTAGCAGTGTCAATAAATGATCTGACCCCTTCTCTATATTCGAAACTAAGGCGATCCCGACTACGAATCCATTGTCTATCCATGAAGTCAGATCACTTCAGTCCTAGTATTGGTTGCACACTGACATATTTCAATAGGTTGTCATAACAAAATATATGTAAAATTATTAAGACATACATATAATATAAAAACCAAAAACGTCAAGAAACTTAATTTAAAAAACTCACATATCTCCAGCTCAAGAGCAACTAGATGCTAAAACAAATGTACTAGAAAATAGCAAAATCACACAAAAATAAAGCATGCTAAATGCTAAAGTTTTCAATAATCTAATAGAAAAACTAGCATGATTTCAACATATCATGCACAATACTTCATACTTATTATTACTATTCACATACAATAATAATTTTGGCTGGGGTAGCATGAATACTATGTCATTAATAAATTACAAGTATTAAAAGACGGCATACTAACTTGAAACTTTGGTCTTGTACTTAATTAATTTCAAGCTTGAGCACCTTCAATCCTGAAAATCATGAAAGTATATGAATTTCATATATGAGTATACAAAGGTAAATGCACATCGGAGCATAATTAGATGAGAGCATAATTCAATCATTTACTAATTTCGGTTCCTATCCTCCCAACAAAAGATTTTGGCTTAGTTTCCAATGTTAATCATTGGCCTACTTTTTATGATATGGAACCCACTTCAACCCAAGATGTGTCTTTCTTATTATCTATATCCCTCCATTAAAAAATAATTTAAATCTTCTATTCTCTTCCTCTATTCTAGAGCTCTGACATAAATTTACATCTAATAAAACTTATATTGTCCTACTACACCACGAAAAAACGAGGAGAAAAAAAAAAAACTTAACGGCATGATCATGCTCAAGCATTATAGATCAAGTTGCATTATTTGCAAAAAATGAGAAGAGTTGTATTTTGCGGGTGTTTTGAACTCATGGAAAATTTTGATAACTTGTCATTTACACTATACTTGTCATTGTAGCTAGTATAATCTTCTTCAACTACCAAAAACTATTCCTCATTTTTTTCCTCCTGTTCGGTTCTTCTTATTCTTCCCTCCCCCTATGTTCTTATTTGTTATGGTGTAAAAAAAGACATGAAAGTTGTTATTAGAAGTGGATTTGGCCACTATAGCCGAGAGATCTTGTAGCTTTTATCGTACCTTATACAATTAACTATGCAACTAATTAAGAGCTTAAACAACTGGAATAATTGTGTTCTAACTAAATCAAAAATAAGAAAATTACAACCCACCAAATGATAGTGTTCACAAATGCAATCAACTACAATCACCATTATTCATTGATTTTCGAAGAAAGGAAATTGATAAGCTGATTATTCTAAGCAGCAACCAAAAACTTATTGAAGAAAATCCAAACACAATTAAAGAAATATAGGGAAACAAATAAGTACCTTGTTGTCATTTGAAGAACTCGATATAAAAGCAGATTTGTTGTGTTGTGTCGGAGAGAGGGAGAGAGTTAGAGAACGAGGCAGCAAAGCGTGAGAGAGTGGTCGAGGGAGGCGAAGAGGAGGCCGTGGTGGTCGCGGGTCGGCGCCAGCCACCAAGTGAGCACAGTCATTGGAGTCGAGGTGAGAGAGTAGAACGTAGGAGAGGCGAAGACGAGATGGGGTGAAGCAAGACAAAACAAGTTTTACAATTTGGGGGTTTTGATGTTATTGTTAATTTTATTTAATATTATATATGATGAATTGCCTAGCACATTGGCCTTCTCTCTTTTGTTATGTGATGAATCTTAAAGTTTTGTCACATATTAATATTTCATTTGGTAAAATTTCCCGCCCAATGGTTTGTGGCGAATCTAAAATGCTATGTGACGCAAAATATTTTGGTGCCAACGAAAATTCTTATGTGACGATTTCTAAAAATGCCTCACTTATTTTACCCAAATGTGATGAATTTTTAAGTGCCACAAAAAATTTCGTCACCTAATCCATGTTTTCTTGTAGTGGTTTTTGTAGAATTGGAATTTGGAATTCCTCCTTTAATCGAATTAGACATCAACTTCTTCACGGTGATGAACGTCATCTTATTAGCATTAACCCACTTGTCATGCTTGGTCTTCAAGTCAACAGAAATATTCCTTCACGCAGAACTAGTTCATCTTCAGTTAATGCAATATCGAAATCGGAATATCCTAGAGTGTACTTTAAATCTTGTTTCCACTTTTTGAAATTGTTTCCAGTTAGGGTTTGAATTGTGTTCATGTGAGTGTTGAGAACTTGAGTTGCTGGAAATTTAAACGAAAAACGCTTTAATACCCCAGGTTTTATAATTAACTTCATAAACATATACATAGACTCACACATTTATGGCAAGAGAGTTTACAACGTGTTTGTAGTTCTAGAACAAAATAAATATGAACTTACTGTATAAATGTTAGTCCGCACCTTTGTGGCAAGAGGAGACTTTTATGAATTCACATAATCTCATTCTATACTATGTCATTGCCTATTAATTGAACCATGTATGGAGATCAAAACTGAAGCTTTGTTTGCTGGATCTATCATGCATGTTATAACGTGACAATGCAACTGATCAATTAACTTTGAATTTCTATAAACCTTTTACACCAAGCCTTTGCGTTTGTTGTGCCAATATTGATACAAAAAACCATAGAAAAACATTGATCAGATCATTAAGTTTGTTTCAATGATTTAAACTTGATATTGAAACACTTTAATTTTACTTAATTGGTGTTTGAATTAGTTTGTAAAATTGCACATGTGTTTTAGGTTTTGCTATGCAAGATTAGGGTTTTAGAACTTGAAGGTTTTGAGTGAAAACCGAACCCTAAGGCCATATCAAACTAACCTAAAACAATTCCAACATACAATCACATATATCAGATTAAAACAAATTTGCAGCAAGCATATATATATATATATAATTTATCAATCGACAATATATATGCATATAAGTAACTGTATTGCAAACCATAATTCATATACAAAAAAATCCATAAAACATATATGAATGTAAACTTGAATGGAAATTGCAATAGCAAAGCAAAACATAATATGATATAACCTGATCGAATTGTTATAACAAGATATATGGTGTTATAGCAAACAAACTAATTCTATGACTAAGTCGAGTAAGTTGCAGTAGTATATAAAAACCATATCATATCAAATAGAACTGAAGGCAATCAAAACATGATATGGCAGAGGGGTTCATGATCTCATACATGTATATACAGAGCCGGCCCTGTAGGAGTGCAGGTGGTGCACCTGCACATGGCCCCCGATTTTGAAGGGCCCCTGAATTTTTAATGTGTATGTATTATATATATAGGTTATGTATATATATTTTTGAGCAATAAATTAATTGAATTTACGCTTAGCGAATGTGGTTTTTGCAGTGCAACTTTCACGTGAGGTTGTGTGTTCAAACCCTGCTGGTTTGCATTTTGATTTTTTTTTTTTGCAAAATTTTAAGAAAGAAAAAAAAAATCCGAAACAAAACCAAAGCTGCTCAAACCCAGGACTTTTTTGGAGAATTCAAAATTTATTTCCAACTCAACTAATTGTATTTGATATATTTGTATTCGCATGAATTAAATTTATATAAATTTGAAAAATCAATAACTTTAATTTATGATGAATTTTTTTTCTTAGTAAGGGTTTCGATTAAACTTTTGCACAGAGCCCTCGAAATCTTAGGGCCGGCCCTATGTATATATATATACAAACATGAAACAAAAGCGCATATATATATAGACAATTCTTATGACAGTCGCATATATGTAAAACCAGAAATTACAGAAGAACATATATATGGCGACTAATTCCTTTATGGTCTTAATAGCACGAAACTGTGCTCTGATACCACATGTTAGTCCTTCTTAATCTAACACTTTAGATTAAATTAGTGGGTTTTGTACCGCATCATTCGTTGTTAATTTCATGTTTACGTCGTTCAATGTTTACATTGTGTTTGTAGATGTGATACCACTTTTGCCATGCTTGCGGAGATGAAATTAAGTTCAGTCGGTGACCATGTTCTTGTTGGTGATCCTTCAATCGACATAGTCTTCTTTGCAGAACGAAATGACGATGCGAGTAACATTACTCTCATCAAAAAGAGAAGAATGACTTACATGGAACGAGTTCACCGTCACGTGGCGTTCCGTATTCAATAATACATTGACAAGTGCAAGTTTTTCTCCACATGACAATGTATTATTGGATTGGTACGCCGCGTGGTGGTAAACCCGTTTCATATAAGTTGTTATCCAAAAAGTGGTGAATGGAGAATGTTGAGTTGGAGTTGGCTCGTTGCCTGTTGTAGCAAGTGGTGTTGACCTTCGCATGAAGAAAGTAAAATACTTTTACAGACCTATGCGGGGACATGAAATTACTTTTCAAGATATTTTTTATGTTTTCCAAATCCGGCACAAGTATGACCCATTTATTTTTGCATAATACTTGGCTACTCAAAGATAAGTAAGAATTCTTACTTCAAAATTTTTGTGACTAACTTTTATTGATTTGCTATAGTTGATTGACTAAACAATCTTAGTTTTAATTGATTTTTTGCATGGATGACGTTTACATAGTGATTTATAATATGACCGACTCTAATCATAAGCATAAAGTTTTGCTTCAGCCATGAAGAATTTTGAGTAGAAATTCCTACTTATCTAATAGTGACTTGGGGCATCTCCAACCCTACTTCAAAACATCAATTTGATGCATAAACTTCCTCCAACCCTACTCTAAAGCACAATTTGATGCATACTTGACTCAAGTAGGGCTGGGTTCGGGAACCGAACCGAAACCCCAATATCGAATACCGAAATCAAATTTTGGGGAGGGAATTTTGTGTACCAAAACAGAACCGAATTTTTCAGTATACCGAAAAATTCGGTTCGGTTTCGGTAATGGGCCTCCCCGAAATGTACATAAGCCCAACAAATTTTGACAATTTTTTGGCCCATATTATTCCAATCCATTCACATATTCATACATACACACATATTAACTCTAAATTCTAATGACTCTAATACATTAAATCCATTCTTAAATTGAAAAATTCTAATCCATTCACATATTTACATACATACACATACATACACACATATATATACATACCGAATGAAATATTAGTTTTGCAACAATTATACAACCCAAAAGAAATAAAGTAATCCAAATAAGTTATAGTACAAATTTGTTAGTTAAGCACTTAAACTTCAACCCTTCCCTTATACAAATAAGTTCTACAAAGTAACCCAAAAGAAATGATTAGTTAAGGTTCAACCCTTCCTCTCTTTCGGCCCCTTCCCCTAGTAGAAGTAGAAG
>JAEHOF010000083.1:23214-72975 GCA_018257905.1 Gillenia trifoliata | reverse complement strand
TTTGGTCCCAGAAATTGAAAATCGATCAATTTCGTCCTTGAAATTGATCTAACAGATCAATTTAGTCCCTGTCGTCCAATTTCGTTAAATTTTCCGTTAGTTGGTTGATGTGGCATGATGTGGAGGTCACAATAACCAATGATATGATGCCATGTGAAGGATATCATTTTTCTAAAACCATTAGAAATAAAAAATAAAATCAGCATTTAAAATCATCCACACCTCCATCGAGTTGCCATCTCATCAGCCCCATTTGCCATTTGCCACACTCTACACTTGGAATTCTGTTGCGACTTTGATTGCTTTTGTTTTTTTTTTTGTTCTTACTTCTTCACTTTCATTTAGCAATTATGGTATTTAAATTTTAAAATTGTTTAAAAATTGATTTTTTTTTTTGTTTACTCCACGTGGCAATACATGAGTGATATTCTGACCTCCACATCATGCCACATCAACCAACTAACGAAAAATTTAACGAAATTGAATGGCAGGGACTAAATTGATGTGTTAGGTTAATTTTAGGGATGAAATTGATCGATTTTCAATTTCAGAGACCAAAATGATGAGTTAGGTCAATTTCAGGGACCAGTTGTGATAAAAACTTTTTTTTTTTATGATTAACCCATGTGGCACCATATAATTGGCTATGTGAGACCCACTTGTGTGTCACATCAGCATATAACAAAAAAATTGACAGAAATGTAACTGAAGGACCAAATTGATTTGCGAGACCCAATTTCAGGGACCAATTGTTGGATTCTCAATTTCAGGGACCATTTTGATTGAAAGGTTCAATTTCAGAGATCAACCGTGATAAAAACCCTAACAACAATGATCGTAATGACAAAAGCGACAGCGAGATAAAGAGGTGGTGGCACCCGTGGTCTAATTCTAATGTCATATTTTTATTATTATCAATAAATTAATTGTTACATATTATCGCTATCACATGAGTTGTCATTTTTTTTGCTTGTTAAACATGCTCCTTAATCTCCAAATTGCAATCCTTGAATCCTTCTGTAAGTTTTTTAAACAAGGAAATAGAAGTGTTTCATTATTAGGAAATTATGTGTTCCAAAAATATATAATTTTCATTGCAATTTTCACTCTAATTAAACTACTGCAAGTGGTGTATTGCCCTGATGGTTAGAATTATTATCTTTCGCTTACTGCGTTTCTGGTTTAAATTCTCCCTCATCCTTAGCTAGTTTATAGGAATGTCGTATGTGTTAAAAAAAAAAAAACATAATTGAACAAAAACAGATCATTCTAACTGATCAAGGCACATCTAGAGCTTAGTTAAATACGAATTCAATATTAAAAAAATTATAACCTAGCTGGGGCTAGGTGATATAAATTACAACTTCCAAGAACAAATTGAAATATTTGTTTGTATCATAAACAATAATAACATGGCAACATCAAAGTTAACTCATACATAGTCGTTTTGCGAAACATCAAGTACACTCGCCTTGTCGCTTCGATAAATTTTCATTCGGCCACTCAGTTTTCCATTCCATAAGTTTTATAACGTTGCTGTCATGAGCATGAAGTGCAACACCATAAGCAACAAGAAGACTTATATTGGATTACTCAAATATTCAATTTGTTGAAACTTTCCTTCTTAAACTCTTCCGATACAAGATTTCCCCGGCCCTAATTCTATTTTGTATCACGACTTTTGGAATTTATATATGTTTTGTTTCACCAAAGGTTAGACCTTTGAAGAAGGAAATAGAAGTCAAATTAATATACACATTTATAACCGTATTAGAATGATCCATGTTGGATTATCTAATATATTACTTATTTAGTTAGATGCGGATCAAAACTGCACATTCACAAATGACTCTTTTTTATAAGCCGTCCTTATTCACAATAATACACTCACAATCATAATTTATATATTGTTGTAGACCTAAATTTACTAAAGGTAAAGAAAGAGGAGTGTGGCGGCAAGGAGAGAGAAAAAAGAGAGTAGGGTAAATTATGTGATGTATGGTGCCTATCATTTTTGTCTTTATTTATAATAAACTTAATGGGCTTCCTTGCCTTGCAAGTAATACAAGCCTATAGGAATAGAATGTACTAGATTACATAAGAATCATAATCACAATCTATTAAGGATTTACACAATCACACCTGTACTAGAATATTAACTATAACACCCCTCCTGAGTGTGTAAAATACTCAAGTAGATGTCACATCAGATCTTCAGTGATGATGTAGAAGCAGTTGATGAAGTCATATCATCTAATTGGCACAATGAATGAATGCGAGTCTCAAAACAAACAAAAGAATGCATAAAGAAAGTAAAACTCACAAAACCTGGCTATGGTAAAACCCATAATAGGACAAAACCCTTAGTCTAAAGAGAAAAGTGAGAGAATGCATAAGTCAAACTGAGCCCAATTTTGAGGGTGAAGCACTACATCTCGGTGTTACCTTTTCATACATCTCAAATCGAGCCCTCACAGGATTGACTATGCTGGTCTTTGTTGACCTCCCAGTTTTGAGCGTTCACAATAGACAATTTGGATAATTGAAACAACATTCTAGAAGAGACCTGAAAAGGTTACCTTCAAATAAGGTTATTAAGAAATATCTCAATAGAAAGGGGATACATACATATAAGAGCTCTCAATAGCTAACACTCTAGACCCACTCCATAAAATAATCTCATGATCAGAAGCATTCACTTTTAGGTACTCATTCATAGATCATCTTTACAAAAATTCACTCAAATAAAAAATCATTTAGTCCTTTAATTATTATTGGGAACATTTTATGATTTTATCAACAACAATGTGTTCGTATATTTATCAAGTTACAGCTTAATAACTAAACATCTCTTAATGTTCATGAAGTTTTCCGGGGATGATCTTTCACTGATAAGCTAAAAAGTGGTTAGTTCAGTTTATGCAAAATATCGTGGAGCGGACCTAGACAAGTGGTTAATGCCGTACTAAATTATTAACTGGTTTGTGCTACCAAATATATATAAATGGGTTCAGTTCACTGTGTGTTAAACAGTCAAAACTATTCATTTTGTGTTAAATAGTCAAAACTATTCATTTTGTAGGTCTTCCTTCAAATATCATCTTTACAAAAAATTACTCAATAAAATCAATTACTAGTTATTAATACAATTAAAGAGATAATTTAATTGACATTGGAACCATTATCAACAAAGTCGATTGATATGTCATATACTTTAACCACAATAACACTACCCCACATATGTATTACACACACTACACCCGTTTTTTAGGCAAAAAAATAGCAATTTCATTATAATATTAAAAAACAAAACAAAACAAAACAAACGCCAAAGAGAACACTACAAATAAAATTTGGGAGACCCTCAAACCAAAGGGACTTCAACGCAATAGAAAATGCCAACTTGTTCAAACTGAAAGTCAAGTCTCGAGAAAAAGCAAAAGAACACAACCAAATCCTAAAATCACCAACCACCAAAAACACACACGATCCTTGAGAGAGAACAATCGGGTAAAACAGTAACATTTCATATATTGACTAATCCAACCACCACATTCATGGTTTACTATATAAATCTTTACTTAATTCTCATTTAGTGGTATTTATAAATCAAGAGGCAACCTGTGAAGTTGAAGAAATCAGGTGACTAGAGCTTCGAGAAGTGTCAACTGCCATGTAAAAGTTAGTTACTTTAAAATTTTATACATGTGGTATCATGGTATTGGAGTTGAACCAATATAATTATCTAATATGATCTAGAAAAGTGGTGTTAATAATTAGGAACTACTAACTCGGATAAATTCATGACAGTATAGGATGCTTCGAAAAGGCTTTTTAGTCAAAATGATCTTTGATATTAGCATAACTCCTCATTTTAGTTTTTGATAATGAAAATTAATAGAAGTGGTCCCTGAGTTTGTCCACCGTAAATTATTTTGGTTTTTCTGTTTAGAATTTCGTTAACTTTTCTATTAGTGTATTGACGTGGCACACGGGTGGTCTTACCAATATAATCATATGGACCAACAATAAGAAAAAACTAAAACTGATATACAAAAAAACTAAAAAATGTTACAATTATTGTTGTCATAGTGTGATTGTGTAAATCCTAAGTAGAGAGAAATTAGGAATCCTTCGAGATCTAGAAGATATTTCCTTGTACAACTTGTATTACTTGGAGAACAAGTTTCTCTCCCTCTTATTACTATAAATATAGGCACTAGGCATGAGAAATAGGTACCACAATTCCTCAAACCCTTCTCTCTTTCTCTCTTCCCTCTTGCCGCACCCCTTTTCTTTTCTCTCTAAATTTAGGTCACAACACGTTATCATCACGTTCTTGACCCAACGCTAAAGAGAGTTCAACCATCTTCAATAATGGGGAGTATTACTTTCAATCATCTTTTTATGATTTACTTTTAAATTTATTGAATTAATACACTTTCTATTGATTCAATTTTCTCCTTGTTATTTTATGTTAAACGAGATTCAACCCATTGAAGATGGAAATCCAGAGTTGAAGGCAATTCCATTACAAATCGGTCTACCATCATCATCTGTAATCCAAGTACTTCTAAAACAGGGTTTCAATTTCGATATTTTTTTAGCCTTGATTGCATGAACCTTCACCATAATGCATGACCTAATTTTTACGCTTTTAAAAGAATTATAATGTTCTGCTTATATTGTGTTCGCATTTAATTTTACATATTTGTTATATATTATTATAGTGAATTGAATTTGTGAGAAAAGAAAGAGAGAAAAAAAATCGAAAATTACATTCGAGCCGCTTCCAGAAGTCGAGACTAAGCCAAGACGCCAAGCTGGTTGAGCCAACAGCTCTTGGCACCAGTACACAAGGAAACGACGACGTTTCAGTCGTCTTTCAAGTCTAGCCTTCTGCTCCTCAACGGAATCGAGGGCCACAGCGCCTGCAACCACACCTCATCACTAATTCTTGATGGTTGATGAACAATGACGACACTAGAAGACGTCACCCATGGCTAGATCGTCGCTCCTGATGACGGTGAGGGAGAATCTCATTCGAATTCTCCATGGGTTTTCTGTTTTGGACACCCATACCACACCCACTGTGCGATCTTCCCCCTTCTTCGTGCTGGATATCGCGATCGCCACCTCCCTCGATTGAAATCACAACATGCTCTACTACAAGCTGCGGTCTGTGTCAGATCGACGACTTCGAGCTTCGTGCTCGGCCCTACTTCCAACGCCACTGTCAGTAACGACATTAGGGTTTAGTTAAACCTAGCCTAGACTTGGTCTTTCGGTCTTACAACCCAAAATCTGGGTTTATTTGGTTTTTGGGCCCACAACCAATTTGGGTCTGGGTTTTACTCTATTGCAGCCCTTAAAGGCCCTGCCTGACTCACCCCGACCTGGATATCTTGAAGGGTACCAAAATCGAGGCATGCTGGCTGACATCTCGGAGGGTGACGAAAGCCGTGTCATGCAGACTAACTAGAATTTCTAAATAAAATAAAACCAAAGTCTGGAATTATTAAAATCATGTAGCAGAGTACGCAGAAGTACGGGTAGAACCCTTGATACATAACATGAGATGTTTAGAGTATAGATAAATACAGTAAAGAAAGTACGAATTATTCCCATCCTGAAGAGGATGGATAAAACATACTAGTAGGAGGAAGAAATCCTACATTTATCTGGTGCGGAAGTTGTAAACACCAGAATGGTCGCGCTCACCACTAATCCAGCTATTACATCCTGGAGGGGCGCAAAACAGAAGATCTGAGTGGGCAAAAATAAACATTTCTAAAACCTTTATTTTTCATAACATAATAACCCGTCTTTTAAAATTCCTGTATAGTTTCCCAAAATCATACTACGTATAATATGAAAACTGTCAAAGATGTGGATAAACACCTTTATCTCAACATAATATAAAATTCGTCGTCAAAACAGTATAAAGGCAACAAGGCCAAATGTATCAGTAATACCAAAATCTCCTCAACATAAAGTATGCTCAACGACATAGAAATATATAATATGATATGCTCATCGACATATGCAATCACACAAGTCCATGCAGAAAGTAGCTACATGGAATAGGATGGGTGTAATGGATATATACTACGATCACATGAAGCTAGCGACAATCGCATCACATACGAGTCCTAACTGCCTAATGCAGACTAGTACAGGCTGGCACCTACAATGGATATAAAAGTGAGCATAACAGTGCGGATGTGAACATACACGTGAAGGCTGGTTCTGGCCCGGACGAGTACTAGACACCGGTGAATGCATGTATGATGAGCAGATAAAATACACATAATCATGCCATTGCAGTTTCACAAGTCTCAACATAAAATAATTTCTTTGTACTTAACTCATAAGTAAAAGCATGGCATGATAGAAAATAAGTCACGAAATTGCATTGAGAAATAATATAAATAATATTAGTTTCCCAAAATAAAGCCCAGTCACTGATACGTAGTTGGGTCATAGCCGCCTTGCCTTGCCTAACCCCTGTACTCCTCGTGGTAAGTCTCACCTATATGAGATATCACTATAGTAATGATTAAACTCATAAAGATTACTAATTAAATTAATAAACGACATTAATCCTTGGTTTGCTCAACACGGAGAACACTCCGAAAAATACCATACGTACTGTCTCGAGGTAGTACGCGTCGCCACGAGTCGCCTTGCGTCGACGGAAGTCGAAAAAGTGCACCCACGCGCCCACACGAGCAGCTTACGCACGCCACATGCACGGCGGTGGCGTCTCCGGCAGCTGGCGCAGCCAGCCAGCTCGTTGGAAAACCGGGAAATTTTCTAAAATTTAGTTCTTCTTCATTTCTCAACCATTTTACACGATCCACATGTCAAATTGAAGCTAGAGAGAAGGAGCACGCAATTTTACCTATTTGGAGTCCAAAAAGTGGTCGGAAATGGCCGGAAATTGGCCAGAAAACCTTGGTTTATGAACGAAGTCCGATCTACCTCAAAACACAACCAATTAACAAGATCTTAGTATGAAAAACTATCTACTCAACACGAGGAAACTAAAGGTGGTGGTTAGGAACCTCACCTAGGTCAGTATTTTCGAGAAACTCGCCGGAAAAGTCCGGTTCTTCCGGGTCCAATTCCCACCAAACGGTGAAGAATTTGGGCAAATGGCTTGCAGCGTTGAACGTTTTGAGTTATAACGAATAAGATGGTGGTGGTGGTTTGGCTCGGTTCGACGGATTTTGTGTGGCCATTGTGTGCATAGTGAAATTTCTTACGGGGAGAAGAAAGAGACCAGAAGAAAAGAAAATGAGGGGAAAAGAAAAGTCAGGGGGGAAAAGAAAGAAGGGATTTTTCCCAAACTAGCTGGGCAACTGGGTACCCGCACCACCATATTTCCATAACAGGAAATAATATTTAAACATGCGTAACTTTTTCGTTACACGTCAGATTTTCGTCCCGTTCGAGCTCATGCACTCGTAGGAAAGAGTACTACATGAATACTACAAATAAGAATTCAAAATTCATAAAGAACTCAAAGGTCCACGTAGGACTTCCACTTAACCCGTTCAACCCGTTCAAGGGCATTTTGGTAAATTTACACGTTCAAAAAATAAAATACAATAAAATTTACACTGCCTTCTCTTTTCTTGAGCTTACTAGCCCATTCATCTTCTGCTGGCCAGCAACCTAGAACGAAACAAAACAAAGACTTGGGCCAGTAGCTCCAAATACCTTTTTGGGCCTACCACCCATCTCTAGTCAACCCCAATTTTTGGCTCGTGACTTACCTCACACCATGGGTCTTGAAGTTACCCACATTTACTATACTTGTTTTCAATTGCTTTATATATATGTATATATATATATATATTGTTTGCAGATACCATGAACCTAAAGTTCATGTTTTTAATTCAAACCCAAAGTTTCAAAAAGTGCCATAGAAACATTTTTATGTTTCCTAAAACTCACCACTCATGTAGAGATTTGAAGTTATTCAAGATTAATCCACTAAACCAAACCATGTCTTAGAACCCCGAATGTTCTAACCTAGATGCTTATGGAGAATTTATTTTCCATAAGCACCAACCACAATCTTGTTCCCTTCATCTAGTGGATTGTCGAACTGTAACAAGTTCGATTTTACTGACATGGAAGTTTTTGGCAGAAACTACTTTATGTGGGCACGAGTTGTGAAGCTCCACTTGACTATCAAGAAGCTGAGAAACCATTGAAGCCAACAATGGCGTGGATGGAGCTGAATAAGCCCCCGTTATGATCTTCATTCGAAAACTTATTCCTAAAGCATTACAAATGGAAATACCTCATTAAAGAGGATTCCACGGCTCTTTGGCTAGCTCTGCGGACCTTTCAATCATGAAATATGATCTTGCCCGAAGCAAGACATATCCTACCTGAAGCAAGACATGATTGAAACTCATTCGTGAATAGGTGCAATTATGAAGCTTATAGAATCCGATTGAATTTTGACTGGAGATGATTTTTCTCATCCTTCCATGCTTCTTAACATGCTTCTAAAGTCGCACTGTAGGGAGTAGAGGTTCACTAAATTCTCCGATCTGATTACTACCACATTACTCACTTAAAAGCACAACAGTGATAGAGAGGTACCTTAGTGATTCGGCTAGGAGGTACCGCACGGTATAGACCCAGCTTCAGTTGGAGTCCACCGAAAGGTGTGACACATCTTTGGTTGGAGTCTACCGAAGTACAAGCCTTGCTTCGGCAGAGACGTACCGAACCCAGACTCTAGTCTCGGCTGGATCCCACCAAATGACATGCCCTGCTTCGGTAGGGATGTACCGAAAGACATGCTTTACTTCAGCAGTGGTGCACCCAAAAAAATTTACTCATCCATCTTCGGCTCGAGAGTACCGAATAGTGGTAGAATCAGAGCTTACTAAAGGGGTGGCATTACGACCAAATGCGTGATCCCTTGGCATCTAGACCCAAAACTTCAAGAATAAGGGACAGTATTCCTGAACCTCAACCGTGCAGAATCTACTTCCATTTTGATGGAAGAGATTATTGGTTATGCAATTGTTTGTGCTTCTACCAATGTTGTTGAGGAGTACCATTCCCGTAGTCAATCTATGAGACTAATTTTGACATGAAAGGCTAGGTTGGCCAAAACCAATATCCAAATTTGGTTTACTTTGTGAACAATTTCCTATGTTCCTGGATTCAAGTTTGGTGTTTGTTTTAGTGATGGATACTATTATGGATACTACCCTCGAATATGAGTTAATTGAACCATGTTTCTTATATACATGTGACCGAATTCAATTAACACGTGATTAGGTATAAATGTGGGGAAGTTAGTTGTCTAGATAAATGTGCTACTACGCACACTAGCTTCATACCTAAATTACTCCTCTAGCAACGAATTCAGGTATATCCAACCTGATTAAGGACTTTGGCACCGCTCTTCGTTGTATTAAGGGGCCTTATATTCTCTCCATTTCGGAAGAACATCATTGAGTTTAAGGATATTCGAGAGAACAATGATCATGTAACCATTGTAGAAAATAGAGCGAAGTATCTTTGCATCACCTCCAAAATATGAAGCCTGAAGCTATGTTTTGGGGTCAATGGGCTGCCTCCCAACTAGGACGTGCCACATATAGGCTGGCCTGAAGCAGGGTGATTCTAGCAGTTTACTTGCTATAGCAAGACCGTTTAGGACATTCAGGTCAAAACACGATGCAACGCCTTACACAACGCATCACATTACTTGGAGTAAGGATTTTGTGTCTACAAGCACACTTTGCCAAGCCTGCTCGTTGGGAAAATTGGATTTCTATATCATCCCCAGCAAAGATACTACATACCATCTTTTACACAATGGATTAAAGAGAATAATGTAGACTAATCAAACCAAAATGCAGACCATGTAAATATGGTTTTGGTTGATAGATCAACACAATGGTCAGATGTTTGTCCACATGGATAATGCCAAAGGGTTTATATCGAAGATTTTTCAATACGTATTGCATGTATTTTAAGTTTTTGAACATTGAATTCCCCATGTTCAATCCCCAAACAGCCTAATAGAAGTGGTCATAAAATCACCAAGCTTTTGATTTTTGCCCAGGTCTATGCAATCTTATATGCAGCTATGTTGGTCTGCCTGAGGCCCATTGTCATCCAATACTATTTTAGCAGTACATTTGGTACCTGGGTACGAACCTGACGTTTCGTACTTACGCATTTTGGGTGTGCGTTATTGTGCCAATATGTGCCCTATTGTGTCGCCACAATGTACCAATATGGGTCCTCTAAGATGGATGTGAATCTTTGTCTATTATGATTCTCCCTCCAATTGGCTTTTTAGAGCCCTTGCACGCGATCTCTTTACCGCCAGTTTGTGGATTGTCACTTCAATGAGACAGTCTTCCCACCGTTCGGGGGAGATAAGAACGTCAACATTCTTGAAGAACAGTGCGAATTATGATGGACGTCCCCATTATGTCTCATCTTGATTCTCGTATTCTAGATTCTAGAGTGTTGCTCCAAACGCTTTCTTTGGTCTAGCAAAAGTGATGAGATCACACATACTAGCTGCAAACATGCCTGTAAGGATAGATGTACATAACGAACGTCAATCTGTTCTCGACCTGAAGCGTGACATATCACTCGATTCGAATGATTCACCTCCATAGAAGTTGAGAAACATGGCACAAATCGAATTCCTTCCTCGTTCGCTATCTCAACCATTCCACCTCATGAAATTAATCTGAATTATCTCGAGACCTGTAGTCTTGGTCCATTATGCATGCATGGATGAGTTATGAAATTAGAATGAGATTATTATCGATGATATTCACATAAATGGTAGCCACCCAAAATAGTGAAAAACGACGATATCGAATCATGTTTTGTTGATGAATGTCGACGTATAACTGAATGGTTAACTAGAAACAATTCATGTCAAATTAGATTCCTTGGCAAAACGGCAAGTGTTTGAGCTGGTAGTTCCAACACCATCCAACGCAAAAGGAAGCGTAATGAGATGAATGACATAATGCAATGTAACGCCGCCTCATGGGGCAAGGCTTCTTTCATACACCTTGGATTGATTGCAGTTTATAAACATGGTTGTATCATATCTATAGGGATCGTGATACAGAAACTACATGGAAGTTTCCAAAGAAGTTTCATGGACTGATTCAAATAGTTCTAAATCACAGAACACCATTTCTATTGAGACGTTCACTTTATGAATTGGAACAATCCAAGTGAATGTGGTATACCTGTCTAAGTAAATATTTGATCAGTTAGGGATGTGTGAATAAACTATACCCCTGCGTGTAGAAAACTTAATTTGTTAGAGTTGCAGTCTATGTCAATTACATAAATCTCCCTTAGACTCTGGAAGAGCTTGAGAAAACTATCTCGCACCTGAAATCGGAATTTGACATGAAAGATCTTGGGAAAACTCGTTTCCGTCTTGACATGAAGTTTTGAGCATAATTCAAATTGTATTCTGGTCCACCAGTCGAACTACACCTAGAATGTGTTGCCCTTGACTACACCCGTGATCGTCCATACGCTAGATGCAAATGAGACCCTTGAAAAGGTTATGGAACCTGAAGTTCCATATCTAAGTTTAATTAGCGCTTTATTGTACTTAGCTTATTGCATTAGGCATGAAAGCTCCTTCGCTGTTGATCTTTTGGCAAGATACAACACTGCCCTTACACGTTACCACCAAATAAATGTTAAAGACAATTTTCCGTTACTATGGATATGGGCTTATTCTATCCCTACGCATCATAGAATTAACCACAACCCCTTGGTTATTGGAATGATTCCTATCTTGTGGGATACGCTGACACGGACTATCTGTCTGATTCGCACAAGGCACGTTTCCAAACGAATTATGTCTTTACTGTTAGGAACACCGATATATCTTGGAGGTCAACCAAATAAACCTTAGTTGCGATGTCTTCGAGCTCATTACCATACACGTAGCTAGGGCTGGTTTCTCGGTTCCTGAATTGAAACAAGAGAACCAAATATCGAATCGATTTTTTCTGTTTGGGCAAAATTCATACCGATACCGAACTAAAATTTTTGGGATCCCAAAAATTGGTAATACCAAAAATGAATTCAGTTTCGGGGAAATTTCAACCCCCAATTTGACAAATTCTTACCCTCTAATTCGACAAATTCTACCCCCAATTTGACAATCAAAAACCCTAATTTGAAATTTCATAATTTCTAAGACTTACCTCAAATCCTTGATATAATTGAAGGTGGAAAATTGAAGTTGAGGTGAGGATCCCCCTAAACCAAGATTTGTTTAGTTTTGGAGGTGGACGAAGATGTTGTAGATTGAGGGAGAAACAGAGGTTTGGTGGTGGTGCAACGGTGTTGCGTCTCAGATCGATCCCAAAAAGAGCAGTTGTTTGCAATGTCGAGCACCATGTCTGCGACTGCAGAATCCTAGCTAGGGCTGGGATGGGTTGGAGGGTGTGACAAATGAAGAGGTGCGATTGGGTTGGGCTACTAGGATGGATTAGAGTCTTGGAGAGTGTGGAAAAAGGGCAACAGAGGGGATTTGCATGTGTGTATATATATATATATTCGGTTCGGTATTACCGAATATATGATAATACTATCTCGATCCCCGTACCGAAACTTTGGTATTTTTTCGGTATCGGTTACCGAATTATTCGAGGGCATTCGGTTTCGGGGGCTTTGGTATTCTGTTCGGGTTTTTTTCGGTTTGATTTCGGTACAAAAATCACAGCCCTACACCTAGCCACAGTGTACACCGCAATATCGTTGAGTCCCAACGATGATCTATGAAGACAACGCCGCATGTATCCACCAGGCCATAACATAATACATCCAAGAAGTCAACACCAAGCATATTGCATTTATAGCATATCAGCATAAGCATCAAAAGATTGAAGTCAAGCAGATCTTATCTAAAGACAACCATGTCGACCTCTTCACGAAGTCACTGCCGAAGTCAACCTTTTAGAAACTTGTTAAAGGATTTGGTATGCAGATATTTTCTTATATGCAATGCTTGTAGTTCTAAATGGGAGTTTTATCGAACTCAGAAGGAGTATTTTGAAGTATAGTCACTTGACCTTAGTTGTGACATCCCACATCGACCAACGGAGAGGGGGTGATGTGCCTTATATGTACAGCCCACGTCCATTTAGCACTGAGGCCTGGGGGAGCTCACCGGGTTTTGGATTCCATTGGAACTCGGGTTAAGCGAGTTTGAGCCAGACCAATCCTATGACGTGGGTGACCCATTGGGAAGTTGCTCTGAGTTCCTAGAAACAAACCGTGAGGTGTAATACCTAAAGCTTTAATAATATCGTGCTGATACAGAGCCGGCCTAGGATGACAAGATTGGTATCGAGCTGTGTTGCCGTTGCTGCCTGACAAAGCTGCCAGGACGTCTGCCCTTATGGGGTGGATTGTGAATCCCACATCGACCAACTGGAGAGGGGGTGATGTGCCTTATATGTACATGCCCATCAGTCCATTTAGCACGTAGGCCTGGGACCTCACCGGCTTTGATTCCATTGGAACTTCGGTTAAGCGAGTTTGAGCCACTAACCAAGTGATGTGGGAATCTATTAAAGCGGTTCGTGAGCGTTCAAACAAACCGTGAGGGTGTGGCCTAAAGCGACAATATCGCAAGGCTACTACAGAGCTCTGCCCGGGATGTGACAGCATTGGTATCGTGAGCTGTGCTGCCGTTCAGACGGATGTGCCGACGAGGACGATGTGTTCCCTTAAGTGGGGTGGATTGTGACATCCCACACTAATTAAATTGTGACATCCCACATCGAATTAACAGAGAGGGGGTCATGTGCCTTATATGTACATGCCCATCTTTATTTAGCACGAGCCCTTTTGGAAGCCTTCCATTGGCTTTGGATTCCATCTAACTCCAAAGTTAAGCGAAGTTTAGGCTAGAGCAATCCCAAGATGGGTGACCCATTAAAGTTGCTCGTGAGTTCTAGAAACAAAATCGTGAGGGTGTGGCCCAAAGAAGACAATATCCTCGCTGTTTCTATGAGCTTCTGGCCCTGGGATGTGATTGCATCGGTATCGAGCCAGGTTGCCGTTTGGTACGATATGCCGCTAGACGCTCTGCCCCCTTATGGGGTGGATTGAGACATCCCACATCGACCAACGGAGAGGGGTGATGTGCCTTATATGTACATGCCCACCTCCATTTAGCACGAGGTCTTTCGGGAGCTCACCGGCTTCTGGATTTCATTGGAACTCCAAAGTTAAGTGAGTTTGAGCGAGCAATCCTACGACGGGCGCCCACCTGGAAGTTGCTCGTGAGTTCCCTAAATAAAACCGTGTGGGCGTGGCCCAAAGCGGACAATATTGTGCTATGGGGCCGAAGCCGCCCGGGGATGTGACATTAATGTGCTCTTTTTCCTACGATCAGATCATTTTTCCCATTGGGTTTTGTTACTCTGACGAGGTTTTGATGAGGCACCTACATTGGGATGGTCATACCCTTGTGTGTTTTCTACTATTTACAACTTGAAGATTGTTATAATTACATTGCATTAACTCACACATTTTTCTCCTTAGACTATGAGTTTTGTCCTACCTGGGTTTTACTATAGCCATGTTTTTGGGTGGAGACTTATTGTTATGTGCGCATCCCTATTTGAGACTTATTTCAGACTGCGTTAATAGACGACTTCATCAACTACTTCAACTTTCAACATGAAGATTTGATGCCTCCCCACTGGAGTATTTACACGCTCATGATGAGTGTTACAATTAATATTGGCATAGTGTGATTGTGTAACCAAGTATATATAAATTAGAATCCTTCGGGATCTAGAAGATCTTTCCCTGTACAACTTGTATTACTTGGAGAGCAATTTTCTCCCTATTGTAACTATAAATAATGCACTAGGTACGAGGAATATGTATCACAATTTCTCAAGCCCTCTCTCTTCTCTCTTCCCGCGCACCCCCTTTCTTCTCTCTCTAAATTTTGGTCACAACAAAAACAAAAAATAAATAAAAGTTAAAGACATCATTGTCTTCTTCGAATTCTAATGCCTCTGCAGCTTTTCCATATCCTTCCTCACATTGTGCCCATTACCAACTTCCTAAAGAACTCCTCATCAAACTTCTCCTTCAATCAAAACCCAACCAAAGATTTCCATAGACATCACCGCTCCGCCGCCTCCCTGCGCCCCGCCACTACCGTTTGAATCTCCATCCATCTACGCCTTCCAAGTATCGCTATCCTCGCCGCTCTCTCTCCACTCATGCTCCCGAAAATCAATCTCTTTTGCACGGCGCATTGGTCTTACTCTAGAAACAAAGCCCGAACTAATAGCCCACATGCCCACCGCTATCGATAACCCCCACTTAGCGTTGGAATCCAAAAGCTCTTCCAATGCATCACACGAATCTTGGCAAGACCACGTACTTCTCAAGAATCAGCCAAGACAATCTACACCTCCGCGATATCGACTCCTTTCACTTCAAATGATGAACTCACCAACCCCGCGAGTCCATTTTCTTGCAAAACGACTCTGCAGTCTCCTATAAATCCAAATCCTCGAAATGTTCCTCTCCACCTAGGCCTTCGCTCCTTGATTCAGTAAAGTGGAAGAACGAGGCCTTGCTCGGGGATGGTGTCATGATGAAGACGATGATGTCTTAAGCTTCTTTTATAGTTTTTTATCATATCCACGTGGGTGGCTTAGTGATTGGATTGGTAAGACCACTCCGCAGCCACGTCAAGACACTCAATTAAAAGTTAACTAAATTCTAACCCAAGGACCAAAATAATTTACTATGGACAAACTCAAAGAACCGCCTCTATCTATTTTCATTGTCGTGACCAAAGAGATAAGTTATGCCAATCTCGTAAAACCATTTTAGGTAAAACCTACAGAAAATAATCATTATTCTCACTTTTTATTGCTTAGCTTTTGTGATAAGAATTGCTATAGAAACATTTTTGACTATATGAGACATGAATTTTTTTTTTTTTATGGATGGGATGTAACTCTAAGCTACACAATTTGTGATCCACAACCAATGACAAATCCAAGAATATATGTGATAACTTTACCATGATCTAGCTTGAAAATTGCTACACAACATGAAGCGATGGCATGGACCAAACACATGGATCAACTTTAGTCGAGCACCTGATATGGGCTGTCAAGTTCCGCCCGCATATGCCGACAGATGCACACAATGCCTGCCAAGAGCTGCGACATCTGCCAAGAGATGCACACAATGGTGGTGGGGTTGATGGTGGCGGTGTGGTGACAGTGGTTGGGTTGGTGGTAATGACAATTGTAGTGGTGGCAGTGACAATAGCAGTGACAATAGTAGTGACAATAGCACTGATAGTGACAAAATCAAAACCATTTAATCTTTTTTTTTGTCAAAAAAACCATTTAATTACTTAAGTAATTGGTGGTTATTTTAGTATTTCCAGGAAGTGTTACAATTAATAATAGCATAGTGTGATTGTGTAAATCCTTGGTAGATAGGATTATGATAGTATTGTAAATCTAGTGATTCTATTATATTAGGTATGTACTTACTTGGAGATCAAGTTTATCTCTCTTTACAGTTTACTATAAATAAATGCACTAGGCATGAGAAATATGTACTATAATTCCTCAAGTCCTTTTCTCTTTCTCTCTTCTCTTTGCCGCACCCTCTATCTACCTTCTCTTTAAATATAGGTCACAACACGTTATCAGCATGCTCTTTTCGTTGTGCTAAAGAGAATTATACTAGAATTTTGGTCATATTCAATCATGGGGAGTATTATTTTCAATAATTCTTATTTTGATTTTCTTTTTATTGAATTAATATATTTGTTATTGATTCAATTTTTTCCTTGTTATTTTATGTTGAATGAGATTCAAAGCATTGAAGATGAAAATCCGGAGTTGAAGGCAATTCTCCTACAAATTGATCCACCATCATCATCTGCAATCCAAGTAATTGTAAAACACAGCTTCAATTTCAATATTTTTTCAGCCTTGATTGCATGAACCTTTATCATGATACACGAACCCAATTTTAACCTAAGGGCTCACCACTCTGATTATCCCATAAAGTCTAAAAGACTGGATAATGGCGAAGAGTTTATATCGAAGAATTTTCGATAAGTATTGCATGTTTTTTGGGTTTGAAATTGAACATTGAATTCTCCATGTTTAACCCCCAAACAGCATGAAAAAAGCGATGATAAAGAGCATTATCAATTGATCGCCCGGACTTGGTGAACGCACCAAGCTTTCGGTTTCTGCTTAGAGCTATGCAATCTTGTAAGTAGCCATGTTGGTTTGCCTGAGAACCGTTGCTACCTGACATTTTTTAGCATTACAGTTGGTCATTGGGTATGAACCTGACGTTTCATACTTATGCATTTTAGGTGTGCACCTTTTGTGCCAGTTTGCGGATTGCCACTTCGATGAGACAATCTTCTCGCCATTAGGGGAAGATAAGAACGTCAATGTTCTTGAATAACGCCGCAAATTATTGTGGACGTCCCCATTACATCTCATCTCGATCCACATATTCTAGATTTCAGAGTGTTGCTCCAGACGCTTTCTCTGATCTAGCTAAAACGACAAGATCATATATACCATATGCAAACATGCTTGCAAGGATAAACGTACGTAACGAACGTCGAGTTAACATCCCCGAAGGGTGTGCTGCCCTTGAAGGATGGTTGGCCGCTCTTGTTGGACGGCACGGTACGCCGGAGACTAGCCAATCAATCACTCGGTTCGAAGGATTTGCCTCCTTCGAAGTTGAGAAATATGGCACAAATCGAATTCCTTCCTCGTTCACTATCTCAACCATTCCACCTCATGAAATTAATCCGGATTATCCCGAGACCTGTAGTCTTGGTCCATTATGCATGCACGGATGAGTTATGGAATTGGAATGAGATTATTATCGATGATATTCACGTATATGGTAGCTACCCGAAATAGTAAAAAGGGACGATACTGAACTCCGTTCCGTTGATGTAGTCGATGTAGAACTGATTGGTCAACTAGAAACAATTCATGTCGAATCAGATACCTTGGCGAAGCAGAAAGTGTTTAGGCCGGTAGTTCCAACACCATCTAATGCAAAAGGAAACGTAATGAGATGAATGAAATAGTGCTAATCATGCCTCACGGCGCAAGGCTTCTCTCATAACGCCCTAGATTGATTGTAGCTTATGAATGCGGTTGTAACGTATTTATAGGGATCATGATATGTAAATCTACATGGAAGTTTCTGAAGGACTTTCATATATTGAT
The DNA here is from genome assembly GCA_018257905.1 of Gillenia trifoliata. Lineage (NCBI taxonomy): Eukaryota > Viridiplantae > Streptophyta > Magnoliopsida > Rosales > Rosaceae > Gillenia > Gillenia trifoliata. The sequence goes on along the minus strand of JAEHOF010000083.1, from coordinate 54,661 downwards.
TCAAATAGTTCTAGACCACAAAACACCCTCTCTATTAAATTGAGGCTTTCATTTTATGGATTGGAACAATTTGGGCGGATGTGGTATACCCGTCTAAGTGATTATTTGATCAGTTAGGGATATGTGAATAAATTATGCCCTTGCGTGTACAATACCGAATCTGCTAGAGTTGCAGTCTATGTCGATGACATAAATCTCACTTAGACTCTGGAAGACCTTGAGAAAATTTCCTCGCACCTGAAGTCAGAATTTGACATGAAAAATCTTGGGAAAACTTGTTTTTGTCTCGACCTAAAGTTTTGAGCATAGTTCAAATGGTATTCTGGTCCAGCAGTCGAATAACACCCAAAAGGTGTTGCTTTCGAGTACACCCATGATCGTTCATACGCTAGATGCAAATGAGACCCTAGAAAAGGTTGTGGAACCTTAAGTTCCATATCTAAATTCAATTAGCACTTTATTGTACTTAGCTCATTGCATTAGGCATGAAATCTCCTTCGCTGTTGATCTTTTGGCAAGATATAACACTGCCCTTACACGCTACCACCAAATAGGTGTTAAAGACGATTTTTCGTTACTACACATCTCATAATTAACCACAACCCTTTGGTTATTGGAATGATGCCTACCTTGTGGGATACGTTGACACGAACTCTCTGTCTGATCCGCACAAGGCACGTTTCCAAACGGATTATGTCTTTACCGTTAGGAACACCGCAATATCTCGGAGGTCAACCAAATAAACCTTAGTTGCGACGTCTTCGAGCTCAACACTATACAGGAAGCCACATGTGTACATGGGAGCATATTCGAAGCACCTGCGGTTTTCATCCATCGTTGAGTCCCAATGATGATCTATGAAGACAACACCGCATGTATCAACTAGACCATAACATGATACATCCAAGAAGTCAACACCAAGCATATTGCGTTTATATCACATCAGCATGAGAATCAGAAGATTGAAGTCAAGCAAATCTGATCTGAAGACAACCTTGCCGACCTCTTCACAGAGTCACTGCCAAATAAGCTTGTTCGAGGATTTGGTATGCGCAAATTTTCTCATTTGCAACGCTTGTAGTTCTCATGGGGAGTTTTGTCGAACTCGGGAGGAGTATCTTGAAGTATATTCACTTGACCTTGATGTACTCTTTTTCCCTACGATCATAATCATTTTTCCCATTGGGTTTTTGTTGTCTGACGAGGTTTTGATGAGGCACCCACGTCGGGGTGGTTATACCCTTTTGTGTTTTCTTACTACTTACGTCTTGAAGATGTTAAGTATTGACATTGCATTAACTCACATTTTTCTACTTAGACTATGGGTTTTGTCCTACATTGGGTTTTACCATAGCCGGGTTTTGGTGAGAGTTACTTTTATGTGCAAATCCCTATATGAGACTCGCGCATTCTCTATTGTGCCTACGAGACGACTTCATTAACCATCTCTACATCATCTTCAAGATCGGATGCGATATCTACTTGAGTATTTACACACTCAAGGGGTAGTGTTATAATTAATATTGGCATAGTGTGTTTGTGTAAATCCTAGGTAGATATGCATTACGATACTATTGTAAATCTAGTGATTCTATTCTATTAGGTATGTACTTACGTGGAGATCAAGTTTATCTCTCCTTGTGGTCTACTATAAATAAAGGCATTAGGCATGAGGAATATGTACTACAATTCCTCAAGCCCTTCTTTTTTCTCTCTTCTATTTGCCGCACCCTCTCTCTACCTTCTCTCTAAATATAGGTCACAACAGGAAGCATATTAATCGTCTATTTATGCACTACAATTTGGTGTCTTATTGAGTTTCGAATTTGTCTAACTTTTTATAAAAATAATATATAAACTGATTAATTAAAATATAAATAGTTCGAATGTTAAAAATATACACAGCTCATTATGTGCCCCTCAAATATTCAAAATTAATTGAGAATCTCTTAATTTACAAGTATGGGACACGAGGACCATCTAAACAATTATGTATAAACGCATGAGTGAACCACGCCCGTGAACGTTTTATCAATGTTTGTTTTTCTGCACACGAGGACCATATAAACAATTATTTTACTTTTTTGGGTTAAGAAACAATTGTTCAATCGAGGGTAAGGGCCAAAGGCTTCTTCCTAAAATATTCAATCAAGAAAGTATGTGGTTTGCTACCTAAGGAGAATGATCCTCAGAGATTCCGCATAATCCACCTAGCATTATTTTCATATTTCTTAGTTGGCATGTAGCCATGTAGTATTGTATAGATCTATTAGGGCCACTTAGCATGTAGCCATGTACAGTATTGCATAGATCTATTAGGGCCACTTAGTATGAATTTGTATTTAGTCTAACATGTTATGTTGAAATTAAATTATACTAAAATCAAATTTTATCAAATACTTTGACACATTTTGTCTCTTTTAATGAGTTATTGTTAAGGAACATTACACTTCGACGTATTTTGTTTTGAAGCAGTTTGATAATATGACAACTCTTAGTTATAAGTGAAAAAGTTGTTAGCGCTTTCTTGACAATATACCAAATTATTTGTCAGAAAATAATTACCATGTAATTAATCAAACTGGTTAGAGAGATTAAAGATTGGTTTCTAATAATTAAGGATCATCGAAAGAAAATATTCAAAATTTTTGAAACCCTAAATCACATCAAAAGGAATATATATTATGCTCAAAACTTGAAGCTATATACGATTCACATCACATATTGTTTAAGGTGGTTGAGGTAGCAATAAGCTCCCTCCAACTTGTGACACACCAAAAATCAATATAAAACTTGATTACGGGATTTACCTAATTTAGCAATAATAGAAGATAATGAAATTTAATTTGAGAATGTGATTTGTCATTTGTCAGCAATTTCATCACATTACTACAAAGACAAAATCTGGAAAAGAAAAAATAAAAAGTTGATGGAGGAAGGTGAGTCATGAATGAGGTCCTAAAACTCTGACTCAGCCATGACCACGACTCGGAATTGCTTGGCCACTTTCCTTTCCAGATGTCGCCATTTTCCTGCTGGTCCCCACACATACATGGATGACATGACAATGGCATACATGCATGCATGCAGTGGATCATTGACATACATGATACATGACATACATGATCCATTGCAATGCAGTGGTTTGTGCTAAACTTATGATGACGTTGTGGGTCCTGAAGAGTTTGAAAAGGGTTTAGGGTTTTTAAGGATCGGGTGGGCGCTAGGTATATTGACCTGACCCATCATCCGAATTATGTAGTTTAGCCTCCGGACAAGACGGGACCTGTGGGTCCCACTCCGCGTCAGCTGCAGAAAGCGCCGTGTTGGAGTTTGAATTTGCACGCCACGAAGTGTGGGCTAATTTGGTCCATTCGAATACGTCTCTTGCATGTTCTCAAACCCTATTTCTTAAAATTTCTTAGCACGAGGGAAGAATTTAATTGTTGACCTTGTTGTATCGATATTTGCATTAACGGTTAGGGTTTTATAAAAGAGACTACAAATTCTCTCGTTAGGTTTTGAGTTAACGCCATTTTTCGAATTAACCGGTCTACTGGTTGTTTTATATTTCACAAATGAAATCATCTTATGAAGTTATCTGATTAAAATGTACTGTAAAACTGTAACATTTTGATGTGCAGATTAGGTGCTGGGTATAACCCGCTTGCTGAAGATTTAACCCACCCACCTATAACATAACATATATGACTTTTGGCTCTTTGTTTTTGTGTGTTTAACCTGAAACGGTTTCCTATTAGTTGTCTTTAAAAGTTTCAACCTTCAACTAAGTAGACAACCTCTAGACCTTTCGACTTGAAAATTTGAAATTTAGTTTTCGTAATGACTCTGCATGCTCAATGAAAAGTGAGTTAAACATTGTTTTGTTTGTCTTGGCAGCCACTACCAATTTCGCCTGATAAATTGTTATCGCAGTCATTTGGTTGAAACTTTGAATACCTCACTACTAATAAATATATCAGACAAATGACTTAGCTGCGGCAGCCGGCATTGCAATTGTCTTATTGTTGTACACAAACAAGCTTATAAAAAAAAGTCCAAACGTGAGATATGTTTGAAAAAAACAAGTTACAAACAAGATAAAGTTTGTTTGATTTTTGAGTACATGATTACTGTAGTACTCTAACATGGAGAAGAACATACGTAGAATGGATATATTGTCAGCAGGCACGGATCCAAGATTCAAATCTTGAGTGGGCTAAACTTTGAAGCCAAACTTCAGTAGTAAAATGTTTTTTTTCAAAATTTTGGCAGGGTTTCATTTATTTTTTTGACATTCCTCAAATATTATAAAACCTGTTAATGACTTCAAGTATAACATGTATAAATAACATTTTATAAATAAAACTCGACGGTACGAGTGAATTTCATTAATAAGAAAAAAGAGATACACTTAGTTAGGAGGGCGTAATGAGCCTTACCCCTCAAAATGCATAATTGTACACAAATAAAACCTACAATAAGTAACAAGAAAGATGTGGTATTGGGCTATAAAATTATGGGGTGGGCTACTAGGGCTAATATAGGTACTTAGTAGCTAGGAAGTTTAAAACTGGGATGGGCTGAAGCCCACCCGAGCCAGGCCCAGGCCTGTGCCTGATTGTCACGTGACGTCCCGTATCTAATAATGCATTGTTAAGTACAAAATTTTTTCCACATGATAATATATTATTGAATTGTAAAACCACGTACCGATAGACCAATTCCATGTAATAAGTTGCATACTTGAGTTGGGGAGATACCAACGTGCGCATACTTCAGCTTTTTTTGACATTTGAATTCGATGCTGCTTTTTTTCTCTTCTTCTTATCTAATAATAAAGAAAAATAATAGTTTTTTTATTTTTCTGTAGAATAATAGATCTAGATCAATTTACCAAACCCTACATAGCAATTATAAAGATCAAACATACTTGTTCATCAAAAAATAAATAATAAATAAATAAAACATCAAACACACTTTAAACAACATATTGCACAAAGCAATGTGCAAAAGGAAAATAATTATGCCTTACATTATCTTTTAACTATTATAACAGTAAGTAATAGTTAAAAGTTAGTTAAGACATAAGGATCAAGCCACTGTTGAATTTTATTAGGTGTAGTATTTAGGATTGTTTCATCGTGAATATGTTACTTCGTACTTACGACGTTGATTATACATTTGAATGACTAAATGATTTCTGAATGATTTTTTAGGGGCGATCTTCAAATGAAAATTAAGAAATTAAACGGTTTCGATTATGAAATTTGTACGGTCAAAATACGTTATTCGTAAGAGAGAATGCAAGTATTATCTTTTTCCTTTTATATGCTTAATTTTTAAGATTTAGGGTTTAGGATGACAACTTTTACCAACCTTTTCTGTACCAAAAGGAAAAGAGAAAAAGAGGAAACAAGACTTTTACCAACCCAGTTTTAATTAACTTGTTTTTTTTTTTTTTTGGTTTAAAAAAAATTAGGGGGGGGGGGGGGGAGGCTATCCTATTTTAGGGTTAGGGCATACCACAAGTCTCTTTGAGGACTTACAGAAGGGGTCTTAGCCTCTTTTTTGGTTTTTACAGATTGCTCATCAAGAGGGATTGCCGGCAGCGAGATTCGAACCTAGACCTTGGTCTAGCGAAGAGAACGATACTTACCAACCGAACCAACCCTTGGTAGTTTTAATTAACTTGTTAATTACCTGGTTTGCACGTTTTGTATATTTAGAATATATATGATATGAACTTTAATATTATAAAACCAATACAATATCAAAACACAAAATACAAGTAGATGGTGAATTGGTGATATGAACTTTAATATTATAAAACCAAAATATATTACTTTTGGCGTGTGTTTCTGTTTGTTCAACCTGCAAATTCTTTGTTGAATTAGTAGTCGTTTTAAGTTTCAAGCTTCAACTAAATAGACAACATCTAGACATTAATTAGACTTGAAATTAGTTTTTCGTATGACTTTGTAGGCCTCATGAGACCCTTAGGCCTTAGCTTGCTTGATGACAAAGTGAAAGAGAAACATCGTTTTATTTGTTGATTAAGCAGCCATTAGTTTCGCCTGATGAATTATTCACAGTCATTTGTTTGAAACTTTGAATTCTTCAATTCTATATATTGAAACTGAATAGACAAATGACTTAGCTGCAGCAGCCGGCATGGGAATTGTCTTATTAATTAATTTTATATGTACATAAGCTAAAAAGTCCAAACGTGAGATATGTTAAAAACAAGTTACACGCCCGAGAAAGTTAGCTTGATTTTTCAGTACATCTGACTGGAAAAGCCTAATAATATGGGGGAGCCACCCAACGTGCGCATAGTTGAGTTGTTTTTGACATTTGAATTGTGGATAATGCGTTCTTTTATTTCTTAGTTTTTATAAAGAAAATCCATCGGTTTCATTCAAATGGTTGATAACGTGGGAAAATTACGAGGTCTATCTTGATCAAATTACCGAAGAAAAATAATAAACAAACACTTTTTTTAGTGTAACATTCCGTAAAAAGTTTGTTATAAAATAATTCCTGGAGGATATTTTCTACATGTGCGTGTTTATTTCGTACATGTGAGCGTGTAAGTTTACTGTTTTGGTGGGTGCACAATACCCCCAAAACCCAATTTTTCCTTTTCTTTTTTCCCTTTTCCTTCTTCCCCGTCACTTTTCTTTTTCCCCAATTTTTTTTACTTTTTCTCCCTTTCTCTCACCGTGTGTGCACAGTGCACACCGACGAAAACCCGTCGAATCGAGGCGAACGAAAATCACCACCTTCTTCGTCTCGACGCCGTGGACTCAACGGTGCAAATCGTTCGTCCAAACTCCCAACCGTTTGACGGGAAACGCAACTGGAAGAACTGGACCTTTCTGACCATTTTCTGGCCAATCTAGACCGAGGTGAGGTTTCTAACTACCACCATTGTATTCATCTCGTTGAGTAGATGAATTTTCATAGGTCGTTTGCCTGATTTGGTTGAGTTTTGACGTAGATCGACAAAGCTACAGTGAACCGCAACTTTCGAGGCAATTACAAGCCATTTCCTGAGCTTGTACGACCAATCCAAAGGTACACCGTGATTCTACTCTTCTCCAGCTTCATTTTGACATATGGCACGTAAAATTTGGCCAAGTAATGAAGAAGATATGGAGCTTTAAAAATTTTCCAGAAACCGGCCAAAATTCCGGCGACGGCGACAGCGGCCGGCAACCGAAAAAAGACCACAGGTGACCGACCGGCTGACGTCAGCGATGATGTCAGCAAACCGGTTCAGATCGACGCTGACGTCAGCAACCGGTTCAGACCAGCGCTGACGTCAGCAACCGGTTCAGACCGGCGCTGACGTCAGCGATGACGTCAGCAACCGGTTCAGACAGGGCTGACGTCAACGATGACGTCAGCGTTGACCGGCTCGGCTGACTCGCGCGTGAGCCGCGCGTTGAGCCGCGGCTTCCCGCGTTGAGCCGCGGCTTCCCGCGTTTGAGCCGCGCGTGGGGGCACGTGGAGCATCTCTTTCCGATTCCGTCTTCGCGAGGCGACTCGTGACGACGCGTACTACCTAGGGGCAGTACGTATGATATTTTTCAAGGCATTTTGGACCTCCTGGTTGAGTAAACAAGGGATAGGTGTAATTAATTAGTTATTTAATAACCTTTATGAGTTTAATCATTATTACAGTGATATCTCATATAGGTGAGACTTATCCAGAGGATTACCGAGGCTACCCAGGACGGGGAGGCTACGACCCGGCTACCTACAGGTGAGTGAGTGGGTCTTTGTTTTGATAAATGTATATGTACGTATGGTTTTTCAATGCTTTCTTCAAACTGTTAGCATAACTCATATCATATACGTTTGTTGGAGGTAGAACATTTGTATTATATTGCCATACATGTTTTATACTGTTGCTCATTAGTAGATGTATAACACCCCAGGTATTAGTACTCAGTCTTGTGGCCAGGACTAGCCTTGACGTTTGGAGTAGTCACTACCAGTACCGTTACGTAGCTTTGGATCCATTGTAGGTACTAGCCTATTCTAGGTTGCACTAGGCAACTCAAACTTGTGTGACGCACTTTGTGCATAGCGCTTAGCGTTAGACTCGCGTCATTGTAGTACTCAGCGTATTACTTTTATACCTAGCATGTTCCTTGTAGTTTAGCTACTTGGACTTGTGTGTTTACATATGGGTGAGCATGTCAGTAATCATTATCGGGGAGTACCCGTATATTTTTATTATAGTATTTTGAGGTTCATGCCAGAGGGTATGACATGTTTTCAACTATACTTGTTTTCCAGCGAGGGGTTAGTATACTCTTGAAAACAAAAGTTTTATCAAACTTTGCTTTTTGACCCACTCACCGTTTTATGTTTTGCGCCCCTCTAGGACCTAGAGGCGGGTTCTCTTATCAATGACACGAGGATTTCCTTGGCGGTGGTCGACGGTTCTGACATTGCTTCAGTTTATGTAGGATTCACTCCTACTTGTAGTAACTTTTATTTATCCATCCTCACGGGGATGTGAATAATTTATACTCTTGCACTATTTACTTTGCTCTGACTGTTATGCATCTTGTATTATGGGTTTTTAACCCTCACCACACTTCTACTTCTGCACTCAACTCTTCTTATTCTTACTCTTTCACTTATTCATGCATAATTGGCTTTCGTCACCTAACACGTGTCGGCCAACACTTCCCGACACCTGGTGTGTCCGGGATCGGGATGTGTCATTTAGTCTCTCACACACACTCATGTTTAATCATATTTATTGTTTTCATTTGATTTATTCAATTCGATGATTAAAAATAAAAATAGTTGTGCGAGAAGTTAAGAGGTGTGTGAAAATCACATCCCATTACTAAAAAATTATGGAGTAGGGTTCACATGATTACAAAGTTTAAACACTTTCACAAAACAGTGAGTACATAATGTATTATCTGTTAACTATTATAAAGAAAAACAGTCGTAATTAAGGACTCATTTGTAAGCGTTTTTAAAATGGTTAAAAACGTTTTTGGTGAAATTATTTTTGGACTCAATTTTTATTAAAAACGCAAGTGAATCATGGAAAAGCATTTGAAGTGCTTTATGGAAGAATCACATAAATGATGATTCTTGCATAAAGCTCTTCAAGTGCTTTTAGAATTCAAAAATATTTTTTCTAAAAGCATTTTTAGTTATTTTAAATGCATTTCCATGCGATCCATAAGAGATGAGCTTTTGAGCCATTGTTGAATTTCATTATGGTGTACTATTAGGGAGTGCGGTTTTTTTAATTTCTGTTTTCTTTTTAGGTATGAAGTAAGTTTTCATATAAATCATGAAAGGGTACGACGAGTTTCTTTTTAGCAAAAGCATGAAACACTTTTACCAAACTTTTTTTTTTCCTGTAGAAAAAGAAAACTAAGACTTTACGAACCTAGTTTTAATTACCTGGTATGCACGTTTGTGTGTTTAATCTACACTATTATTAAAAGAACACACCTTGACAATCATATTTTGAAAATAAATTAAACTTTTCCCCATTTTTTTTTTCAAACTTCTCACTTTGATTCTCCATATGTTTGCATGTGTGAACATATGAACTATGTATATATGAAGGTGCAGCAACTTACAAGCTTAATGCTTTCCATCCTTAAAATTCAAAAGTTAATTATAAGTATAGGCTCCTTAATGCATGCATGTAGATGTTATCATTCCTTTCATACAATTCGCAATTTCAATTTGATGTGTGCAAAAAAATTTCCTTTTATGTTTTCAATAAATCATTTCTATACAAGTATCAGTATGTGATTCGCAGGTAATAAGCATATATGACGCCTTAGCACAGTAAAAAGCCCATCATTTGCACTTATATATACAATAGAAACCCAAAGTATATTTCAAAGATTTCCACCATGCTACCCTGATCGAATTTTGTTTTTTTTTATCACTTTAAACCTATAAACGAAAAAGAAATTGGAGGCCAGTCTTATTTTAGTTTTTAGTTCTTTTTTCTCTTTAATCATTATCGTGTGCCCATGATGTAATAGGTATAATCAGTAATAAGTAGCTGTAAACGTAATGTAGAGAATTTCTGCAATACTTATATATATTTAATACAATATTTATATGTATTTTATAAATATGTATTTGTTGGAAGTATGCCCACAAAGCCACTCATTTGATGTAATAGCTTTTGGAATACTTATTGTATTAAACTATTATTTGTTTAATGAAAGGGCAAAACTTATTGTTAATCACTATTTATTGTATCATGTGTTTAAGCAATGAGAGAATCCAAGGAATGTATTTAATCTAAGAGAGAAGTGATCTAAGTAAGTTAGATTAACGAGACCTCTCTCTTATGTTCATTCCTAAAACGTTCCTAGCCATAGGATTGCCAATTGAGCATTGACAATCCGCTAAGGTTAGTATGTGTTATGTTAACTCAAGCTTGAGTATGAGTAGTCTCAAGTCATTTAGTGTTAGACACTGAGACAAACACATAGGTGCTCAAAAGGTAATTGAGTACACGAACAACGATCAAAAGAGAGTTCGAGACATACATGCTGCGTAAGAACTTGTAAGTTGCAATATGCAAAGTAGTCCTTTGACCCGAGGCATCATAGATGTCTAATGATTAGGTCCTTGATCTTTGATCATGTCAGCATTCCATTGAGAGTGTCCACGACATTGTTGGGGCCGCTGCACCAGTCATGTAGGCATATGAATGCACAACAAGGATCTCTAACCTTCCATGGTGGAAGGAGAATAATTAGATATGATTCGAGAGTCTTTAAGCCAAAGCATATGAATATGACTTAGGAAGTTTGTTTCAAATCTCATATTCAAAAGAATCATATAGAAAAGTATCACATTGGGATAGTAGACATGAAACTATCACTCAAACAATGTGATTAGGAGTATTGTATTAGAGAACTATCTATATTACGTTGTAATTGTAACTGATAGGTTCTCCAACCACTTGCTTAGTCAGCCATGACATACTCGCTAGGTGTCACTCATGGTCAGAAGCCTGAGATTAGCAAACACTAATTATCAAAGGGAGAATTGAATGAAGTTTCAATTCACAATCGACGTTAAGAGTAACAATCACCCACTCGCCCCGCTTAATTAAACCTAATGGATCGTACACCGAGTAAGGATGAAAGGAAGATAAAGGATGGATAAGCAATTAAATTGTTTAATTGAGAATGGTCAAGATTAATTAACTAGTTAATTAATTATACAAAAGGTTCGTATTGGGCTTTTAACTTCTGGTTTTGCCTGGGCCCAAAAGGGTTTTTGGTCCACAAGGCCCATTGAGTTTAGGGTTGTATGGGACAACCAAAACTAAATGGAAATTAACTCAAAACAAAGTCAGAAATCGCCTAGGTGAGTGGAAGCAAACTTGGGTTAATTACAAGTTTGCCACTACATGTGAGGTGGTATAAAGGCAACTTTATAGCCATTATCACTTAAGGGGTTTTTCTTTGAGGAAAAGAGTTGATTTTTTCTCTCCTTTCTTCAAGGAGGCCGCCACTTAGACAAAATAGCTAGCAATCGCTTTTGCTTCTCTAAGTCATCCATTTCATCTTCACACCTCATCCTTGCGTGGAGACTAGAGACACCAAACCTTGGTGTTTGTGAGATCCTTTCTCATATCCTCAAGAAGCAAAGGAGCATTAAAAGGGGAAGGAAATCACAAGGAAAATCCAAGCGAGCTAGGAGGTGACTTGAAGGCCCTCCACTTGGGTGAATCCCTTGTGTAAACAAGGATGAGTTTCAAGGGTAATGAATCTCAAAACTTTCTTCTCTTTTTAATTTTGTTAAAGAGTCTTGTGATTCACCATTCTCTAGGCTTTTGAAAGTCATGGGTTTATGAATTCGTTTTTGAATGCATGCGTACTTTAATTGTTATTAGTTTGCATATGTGTTCAAATATTCTCAAATGTTCTTAGTTAGGACAAATTTTTCCTTTAGTTTATGCTATATATATTTATTTTGTTCTATATATTGCGTTTGCTTACAAGGTGTACCCACTAACCCAAAGTTTTTCATGGAAATTTAAACTAAAACATGTCTAATAGAACCTCGAATGTTCTACTCTTATGTATGTGGACCGTTTTCCACATAAGACTAACTACAATCTTGCTCCTTTCGTTATAGCTTACATGTCGAATTTAAACAAACCCGACTTTACCGCTCCGGAAGTCTTTTGAAAGAAACTACCTCAAGTGGGTTCAAGATGTGGAAGCCTCATCTCACCGCAGCAGTCTTAGGTCTACCATTAAAGCTAAGACGCACAAAAGCAAATCGCTATGATCTTCATCTTCAAGACATGCACAATGCATTGCAAATCGAGCACCAACAAGAGGATCCAAGAGCTTTATGGCTTACTCTAGAAGAGCGCTTTGATCATCAAAAAGATATTTTCTTACTCGAAATAAGACACGCATCAAGCGCATTTACGCCTAAGACTTTAAGTCTGATGAATGAGTAAAACTCAAACGCTTTTGTCAAACCGATCACTTAAGTTTTACAGAGAAGACTTGGCTAAACAGGATCTCTTGGAGAAGATCTATTCAACTTTGCATGCCACCAATATTGTTCTATAGCAACAATATAAGGCACAATTCACCAAATTCTCGCATTTGATCTATGTCTTACTACTTACGAAAAGCAAAATCAGCTTGTTGATGAAAATCATTAAGCTAGACTCACTGCTTCGACCGTGTCGAAGCACACTTCTAATGCAAATTATGCCAAAACCAACGCTGCAGGTGTGGTGGGAACGCCATGTTCTAACCCCTAAGCCTCATGCCCAAGATCAAAAGAACGTAGGCTCATCCAAAGGAGAAAATTAAGCCCCAAAACGCGCAAATTTAGCTCCTCTCTCAAAGCTTCAAACTTCAAGACTAAGAGCAAGGCAACCAAAGAGGCCACTATGTGTTACCTTCCGTGGTTCCTAAGACCATTGGTCCCACACTTGCCGAGCCACACCTAATGTTGTCAGCTGAGCATCATTCACGTCGTAGTCGCAGAGACTAATTTTGCTCGTTGGAGGATCCCAAAGATACTACCATGGAAGTTTTTGATTTTCAAGAAGTATCTATCCCGATGAAAGATTAGGATTTAGACATGGCCCACATGTTGGTCTAAATTCACCACCGTACAAAATTAACTATTAAAGAGGCACTTCTATTTACCCCTGCTCCTCGGTTAACGTTGTCGAGCTTTTAAATATATTGAAATAATAATTACCACAACGAAACTCTCAAGAAAATGGAGTTGAATTCTTTTTTGCATCACTTCTTATGGATATGGTCGAACGTATTCATGAGAAGATGGAGCACCTTCCAAATGGCTTGTATGTTACAATCATCGCTCCACAGGTCCACTACGTGACTAAATTTCCTAATAAAGGCTTGCAATGGAAACTTCTGCTTGGCATGACTGTACTGGGGACACCCTCGAATGAAATATGATGTGTCGTATCCTCGGCATTTACACGAGCATTCCCTTACCCACAATAAGGACTTCGGTTTACGACTTTCCATGCCAAGCATGCTCCTAGGATAAGCCAATTCACTCGCCCATCTATGCACAAGATCCTGAATCGAATCCTCCAAAATTTCTTCTTCACTTGATTCATGATATTTGTGGACCTATTCAACCATCTTGAGTGAATTTTCATTTAGATACTTTTTATGGTATTGGTTAATGCTTCCACATGTTAGTCACATGTGTGCCTTTTATCCACTCTACACGACGCATTCTCCAAACTCCTAGCTCAAATCATTGCCATGGCCTACCACGCGATATCCGATTAAGTCGATTCTATTGATAATGCTAGAAAAATTTACATTGAAGACTTTGATGATTATTGCATGTCTATTGGGATTGATGTTGAATATCATGCACCCTATGTTTACACCCAAAACGACCTAGCAAAAGCGTCTCATTGCGCCTTATTTGATCTCTCGAACTTTGGTCATGCAATGCTTCATGCAGCCATATTGGTCCGCCCGAGACCCATCCCCCGACCCAACCTTATTATGCGCTACAATTAGTGATTGACACGAGTTCGATATCTCACTTTTGCACGCTTTGGTTGTGGGTCTATGTGCCAATTGCACCGCCCTTACGCATAAAAAATGGGTCATCAAATGGCGATTGGGAATCTATGTTAGTTATGATTCTCCTTCGATTATTCAAGTTACTTAGAACCTTTGATAGGCGATCTCTCTCTAACACTCGCTTTATAGATTGTCACTTTAATGAGACACTTCTCTCCGTCGATAGGGGAGAGTGAAGAACATAGCTGTTCGCTTTGCCATCATCGCGAATTGTCGTGGGGTCTAACCCCACTATGTCTCAGCTTAGATCCCTGCACCGCATAGTCCGAAATGGTGCGACGTATTCTAGATCTTTAGAGCATTGCTCAAAGCATGTCGGATGTTTTTACTCCATCTACGTAAAGTGACGAGATCACATATACCAAGCTTGCAAACGTGTTTAAAGATAAATGTACAACGTGACAATAAACATCGCCTATGAAGAACGAAATGCCCTTAAGGGACGTGGTGGTCACATTTGCCGTATGTCCCAGACATTGGCGGCTAGCCAATCATATGCTCCTACCCTCGGCGCAAGGCACTGTTAGTTCAAATGATTCACAACCCCAAGAGGAAACCCACGTCATAAACTAGCACTAGTCTTTTCCAACACATGAGGTTATTTTAGATTATGGTAATGTCCTTGAAGAGACCAATTTGCCTTATGAAAATCGTGAGATTTCAGTCCATTATGCTGATTGGATGTACTTTGAATAAGAATGAGATGATGGTCGATGATGCATTCGCATGCAAGAGGTGAGAGACTTATATCATGTCGATCAACGATATTGAACTCGTCTGTTGATGAATGTTAACGATAACTAATTCACAACCGGAAATAAGCAATCCAAAACAACTTCACTCAATTGCGAAATGTAAAGTGTTTGGGCATGTAGTTCTACACCACCACATGTGAAGCCCAAGCTACAAGTGTGTTTTCTTAAGAAAGCGTAATGAGAAGTACATGAGATAGTGCAATGCTAAGGCACGCCTCGGCGCAAGGCTTCTCTCAATGCTCCCGGGATTGATTATTCCTTCAATGAACATCATAACGCCCGGCCACATTATCGGGCCAGGTTTTCGAAAACTAAATACGCACTTTTACGATGTGGTAAATCGCGTATCTTTGCGAAAATCTTGATACCGAAATCTACATGAAAGTTCTTGAATGACTTATATTAACTGATCAAATAGCTCTAGACCACAACACCCTCTCGATTAGATTGAGGCGTTCATTCTACAAATTGAAGCAACTGACTGATGTGGTATAATCGTCTGAGTGAGTATTTGATTAGTTAGGATATGTGAATAATGAATTCGTGCCCATGCACCTATGTCAGACATGAATCTCATTAGACTCCAAAAAACTTGAGAAAATCGCTCGCACTAAGCTTCCAAATTCTGAGATGAAAGATCTTGGGAAAAACCTCGATGACGCGATTTCTAGAGCTGAGCATCGTCGGATGATATTCTGTCCATCAATCGAACTACACCCATAAGGTGTTACGTCATTTTAATGATAAAGCCGAACCTTCGAGTACCCTATGATTGTCAAAACGTGGAACTTCGAAGTTAAGCGAGTTTGAGCCAGACCAATCCTATGATGTGTGACCTATTGGGAAGTTGCTCGTGAGTTCCCAGAAACAAAACCGTGAGGGTGTGGCCCAAAGCGGACAATATCGTTCTACGGCAGAGCCGGTCTGGGATGTGACAGATTGGTATCAGAGCCAGGTTGCCGTTCGGTAGGGATGTGTCGACGAGGACGACAGGTTCCCCTTAAGTGGGGTGGATTGTGACATCCCACATCGACCAATAGAGAGGGGGTCATGTGCCTTATATGTACATGCCCACCTCTATTTAGCACGAGCCCTTTTGGGAGCTCATTGGCGTTGGATTCCATCGGAACTCCAAAGTTAAGCGAGTTTAGGCTAGAGCAATCCCAAGATGGGTGACCCATTGGGAAATTGCTCATGAGTTCTTAGAAACAAAATCGTGAGGGTGTAGCCCAAAGAAGACAATATCCTGCTACGGCGGAGCCGGTATGGGATGTGACATAATGGTATCAGAGCCAGGTTGCCGTTTGGTACGGATGTGCCGGCTAGGACGTCGGGTTCCCCTTAAGTGGGGTGGATTGTGACATCCCACATCGACCAACGAAGAGGAGATGATGTGCCTTATATGTACATGCCCACCTCCATTTAGCACGAGGCCTTTTGGGAGCTCACTGGCTTCGGATTCCATTGGAACTCCAAAGTTAAGTGAGTTTGAGCTAGAGCAATCCTATGATGGGTGACTCACTGGGAAGTTGCTCGTGAGTTCCCAGAAATAAAACTGTGTGGGCGTGGCCCAAAGCGGACAATATTGTGCTACAGCGGAGCCAGTTCGGGATGTGCTCTTTTTCCCTACGATCAGGATCATTTTTCCCATTGGGTTTTTGTTACCTGACGAGGTTTTGATGAGGCACCTACATTGGGATGGTAATACCCTTGTGTGTTTTCTTACTATTTACAACTTGAAGATGTTAAGTATCGACATTGCATTAACTCACATTTTTCTCCTTAGACTATGAGTTTTGTCCCACCTTGGGTTTTACTATAGCCATGTTTTGGTGAGACTTATTGTTATGTGCAAATCCCTATTTGAGACTCGCGTATTCTCCATCTGTGCTTACGAGACGACTTCATCAACTACTTCAACTTTCAACATGAAGATTTGATGCGTCTACTACTTGAGTATTTACACACTCAAGGAGGAGTGTTACAATTAATATTGGCATAGTGTGATTGTGTAAATCCTAAGTATATATAAATTAGGAATCCTTCGGGATCTAGAAGATCTTTCCTTGTACAACTTGTATTACTTGGAGAGCAATTTTCTCTCCCTATTATAACTATAAATAAATGCACTAGGCATGAGGAATATGTATCACAATTTCTCAAGCCCCTCTCTCTTTCTCTCTTCCCTCTTGCCCCACCCCTTTTCTTCTCTCTCTAAATTTTGGTCACAACAAAAAACAAAAAAATAAATAAAAGTTAAAGACATCATTGTCTTCTTCGAATTCTAATGCCTCTGCGAGCTTTTCCATATCCTTCCTCACATTATGCTCCATTACCAACTTCCTAAAGAACTCCTAATCAAACTTCTCCTTCAATCAAAACCCAACCAGCATTTCCATAGACATCACCGCCTCCGCTGCCCCCAACGTCCTGCCACTACCGTTTGAATCTCCATCCATCTACGCCTTCCAAGTATCAGTTATCCCCGCTGCTCTCTCCACCATGCTCCTGGAAAACTCTGACCCTTTTGCATCGGCATTGGTCTTACTTTGGAAACAAAGCCTGAACTAATAGCCCACATGCCCACCGCTTATCGATAACCCCCAATTTCTTAGCGTTGGAATCCAAAAGCTCTTCCAATGCATCAAGCACGAATCTTGGCAAGACCACAGCCTCTGCAATCGCCAGTACAATCTACACCCTCAGCGATATTGACTCCTTTCACTTCGAAATGATGAACTTCACCAACCCCTGCGAGTCCATTTTCTTGCAAAACGACTTCAGAGTCTCCGGCAAATCCAAATCCCCAGAAATGTTCCTCTCCACCTAGGCCTTTCTGCTCCTTGATTCAGGCAGCGGCAGAGGCCTCGTGCTCTAGGATGGCGACCTCGCGGGATGAAGACGATGATGTCTTAAGCTTTTTTTTTTATGGTTTTTTTTTATTGTTGGTCCACGTGGTGGCTTATGATTGGATTGGTAAGACCACTCGTGTGCCACGTCAGCACACTAACAGAAAAGTTAACGAAATTCTAACGGAAGGACCAAAATAATTTACGGTGGACAAACTCAGGGACCAGTTCTATCTATTTTCATTGTCAGGGACCAAAGAGAGAAGTTATGCCAATCTCAGAAACCATTTTAGGTAAAAAACCTACAGAAAAATACTGTCATTCTCACTTTTTATTGCTTAGCTTTTGTGATAAGAATTGCTATAGAAACATTTTTTGACTATATGAGACATGAATTTTTTTTTTTATGGATGGGATGTAACTCTAAGCTACACAATTTGTGATGGAGTCCATCGTTTACTGCAAAAACTCTAAACCATAGCGATAACTCTATCTACATAGAAAGAAATATATAATTTTGAAGAAGATGAGCGTGCGATAACGTGTTGGAAATATAGTATAAGAGTAGAGGGAGACAAGAGAGAAGTAAGGGAGAAATCAAGTGTGTTCATTCTTCTCATTAGATGAAAAAAGCCTATTTATAGGCTTAGAGTTTCCCTATTTACATTAGTAAGTGTTGACGAAAAATTGTCATTCAACATAATTTCACCCACCATTCTTGTGTCGGTGGGGTTTTATTAATTTCGAGTTCGACTCATACAAAACAAATATATCTCTTAATTACACTCTTTTACTTCAAGAGAAAACCTTTTGATTCTAGTGAAAAGGGATGGTGGAGTTAATTTGATTTTGCAGTGCACTGAAACCAAATTGCCTACGTATCCAAGATGGAACCAAGCACTCGTAGTTCTTGAAAATTGGGTTGGAGTGTTTGAGTGAATTTGGCTTGGAATAAATCCAGGGATTCAATTTGGTGTTTGGACTTTAGTTGCATCTAGACTTCTGCCGTTGCCCTACGTACCATTGCGGGATCAAACCGGACGTAGTTAAGTAAAAATTTTGGATTTGATTTGTGGGGTTTGTACCATTTTGGAATTTGGAATTTATTAAGTCTTTGGTGTTAAAGAGCGACCATTTGATGTATTTTTGTATCACATATTTGTCATATGATACATTTATGCTTTGGATAGACTACTTTAACTTGAAAAATTGTCAGTGAGCCTTCTCTCATTTTTATACCAAATATTTGCTAATTGGTATTTGACTTTGCTTATGGCCATCTTGGTAGCTTTCAGTCAGCTTCACTTTTGACAGAAGACTTGAATATTTTAGGTGCCATGTCAAATTCACTAGATTCTTCTTGAGGCATAGCCTTGATTTTGAAAGGGAAATTTGGTGCTTCTTTTGACTTGTCTTACTGCACTTTCTTTTCTCCATTTTTATTTGGTGGCATTGGGCTCCAAGGTCTCAACAGTGATGTTAGCTTTCATCTTCTTCTTAAAGCTTTGGTAGAGTTATTCGTGTGGAACTTCTGCTATGGCTGGAGCAGGATTCTTTTGTCTTATGAAGGAATATATCTGAGAGCTTCTTTTCTACTTATTCACTGCGGTTTCGTAGCTTCTTTCTTACAAGCGTGATCGGTGTAGCCAGCTTCATGCTCATTTTGTAATTGCTTTTGTTGCTGTTTTTGCTTCAGAGGCTTTGAAGGGCTCCACTTTTAATCATGAAAGACAAAATCGATTTCGGCTCTTCCAAAATTATCGACAGCACACTTAATTCTTCTTCCACTTGATCCTTGCTCTTCCTTTTAGACTTTCATGTTCCATCACTTATTTTATTGCTTTGATATATTGTCAGAAAAGACTCACATAGGTTTGCCAATATGAGACTTCTTCGTTGCAGACTAGCTTTCTTGGAAGGCACAAGAATATGTCACTTTGATGCTAATGGTAGGAAAGGCATTAGGATTTTTATTTTCATGCTGGAAGGTACCACAGACTTGTATTTAAAGAGTGAACGACATCTCCTTGTTTGCTTTGTCTTTGGTGCTCCTAGGAGCCTTACTTGGTGAGCAGTCTTCTTATCTGATAACAACTGCATTTCTTTGCTTACCCCACATAGCAAGGCGTACCACGAACACCTTTTTTGTACGGTCTTCTAGTCTTCCGTCATCAGCTAACCAATGCCATTGAGGATCAGCCTTCTTCCTTCTTAGTTTCTTTTTTCAGCCTTCCAGCCATCAACTAGATCAATGACTTCCTTCCGACCTTGAAAAAGGCATGTGATCAACGACGAGAAAATTGCAGCTTCCCTTTTAACTTTTTTATATCGAACCACTCAGTGCCGGGAGAGCCTTGTGATGATTTTTTTTAAGTCTGACTTCAGAGAGGACATTTTTTGGAGTGTCTTGACAGCGGAGGGCAGGACCTTATCTTTCACCTTTGTCCTTGCTTGCTGCATAAGGAAATTGTCTACCAAATTTGCTTGTTGACTCTTTCGGAGAGCATCACATGAGAAAACATCGCAAGTACGCCAAAGGGAGTGAAATCGATGGGGCTATTTCTCATCTTTCTTGACTGTGACTTTCTTCTTGTAGCGACCGGTTGTTGGTGAATGGATGAAGCAAAACGCTGGAACCCTTGGCATTGACACTTGATGGCACTAAGGGCTTCTTCGCAAAGAACACTTCTGCACAAAACTATGAAGAACAGAAAAAAAATAGTTTATACATGCGGCTTCTGCAAAGACAAGCTTCACCTAGTTTATTCTTACAACTTGATGTTGTGCTTCTCTATGTAGCTGCAGGGATATGAAATCCGTATTTCTTCGTCCTTCTATTTTTGCTTTATGGTATTTTTTTCAGCTACGTTTTGGTTCTTTTCCTCTCATTGTCCTTGAATTTTAGCAGCACTTCATCCCTCCTTTGATCTCTCTCAAACTTTCTCAGAGTTCTGCCGTCTATGTTCTCCTCCTTCTTTTACTCTGCTTTGAGTCTTTATTTATAGACAAGGAAGCCAACCCTTGCAGATTGGATGGAGGGACTTCAAATTCAAAATTTGAAGTGAGTTGATCTTCAAATTTGTTGAAACAATCCCGTGTTTATCTCATGTTTCTTTTCCACTTTTACTTTTCATATTTATCACAAGAGTTTCAAGCGGGGTTTAGCATTTTAGATCAATTGGTTGTTTTGTATATTAAACTTATATTCCACACACTTCCCACAGCACTTTCAAATTGGCTAGGCTTGTTTGGATATGCCATCTTTATCTCTTCTTTTGTTTTAATTGAAATATTTTGGTGTAAGAATGCAAATACTTTTCTCTTGACTAGTCAGGGGGGCCAATATGAATCTAATATGGGCTTTTATTTGTTCTTCTATATTGAACTATGTTGGGTCTTAACCCCCCATTTGTTGTTGAGCCTTCGGCACTTTTGATTTTATGCTTCGTAGTAAGTAACTATAATATTATGATATTACATATTGTTCTCAAGTGGGCCACACAATTAACAATATTTATAACATATTTAAAGCAAACTCTTATTTATTGTAGTTTTTGTCTAACTTATTTTATTGTAGTTGACTCGCATGTTAAAAGTAAAATTATTTAAAATTACCACTTAATTTTAAACATGCCTTTTCTAAATTATTAATTTTTGTTCAACTCTTTTTGCCTTACATTCAATTGGGAACGTGGTGTTACTCAGCAGTCGGGGATGTGACATTATAATATACGCATTGTCAATAGAACGTGGCCCATTACGTGCTCAAGCAACTTACATGGAACGTCTTCACCGCCACGTGGCGTCCCAATCCAATAATACATTGCATGTGGAGAAAAACTTGCACTTGGCCATGTGTGGATACGAAACTACATGGCGATGAACCCTTCCATGTAAATCCTTCTCTTATCGAGGGCGTGACGCTATGGTGTGACCAAATATATTCCTTATAATAAATTCACCAGATGTTGAACCATTTTCTTTAACAAAACCATCAAGAGTTGAGTTTATAAATATTCATTAGATGAGACTAACCAATTTCACAGTATTGTAAGCATAAAATTCGACTAGATATCTTTTTAATCTATATATATAAAGGGAGCACACCAATTTGGTAACATTCGTAATGCAAATTTGCCCCTCCTTACATATAAGTATTGGAAAAACTAAATTAATTATAAAGGAATAAGAAAATAAAATTTACTAATGTTTTTGTAATTTTGAATTAATAAATATAAATTATTTACTTTTAAAAATTTTAATTACAAATACGTGTGTGTGAAATACATATGAATATGCTTCCATTTGCATTATGTATATTTTGCTCAAATATTCCAAATTTTCAATAGCAGTTAAATTCTTCCATACTACGTAGTATGGAATCTAGACATTGGATGGCGTGGATTGTTTTGGATGATATGGGTCCTAGTGGGTCAGTGGATCCAAACCATCCAACTGCTCGTAGTATTTGATACCTAAACAAGTATGAGATGAGACCCAGGCGAGTGTTCTTTTCTATCAGGGTCGCCACGTATGTCATTGTGGTAACACTTAAACATTACCGTATTGGAACTTCGAAGTTAAGCGAGTTTGAGCCAGACCAATCCTATGATGTGTGACCTATTGGGAAGTTGCTCGTGAGTTCCCAGAAACAAAACCGTGAGGGTGTGGCCCAAAGCGGACAATATCGTTCTACGGCAGAGCCGGTCTGGGATGTGACAGATTGGTATCAGAGCCAGGTTGCCGTTCGGTAGGGATGTGTCGACGAGGACGACAGGTTCCCCTTAAGTGGGGTGGATTGTGACATCCCACATCGACCAATAGAGAGGGGGTCATGTGCCTTATATGTACATGCCCACCTCTATTTAGCACGAGCCCTTTTGGGAGCTCATTGGCGTTGGATTCCATCGGAACTCCAAAGTTAAGCGAGTTTAGGCTAGAGCAATCCCAAGATGGGTGACCCATTGGGAAATTGCTCATGAGTTCTTAGAAACAAAATCGTGAGGGTGTAGCCCAAAGAAGACAATATCCTGCTACGGCGGAGCCGGTATGGGATGTGACATAATGGTATCAGAGCCAGGTTGCCGTTTGGTACGGATGTGCCGGCTAGGACGTCGGGTTCCCCTTAAGTGGGGTGGATTGTGACATCCCACATCGACCAACGAAGAGGAGATGATGTGCCTTATATGTACATGCCCACCTCCATTTAGCACGAGGCCTTTTGGGAGCTCACTGGCTTCGGATTCCATTGGAACTCCAAAGTTAAGTGAGTTTGAGCTAGAGCAATCCTATGATGGGTGACTCACTGGGAAGTTGCTCGTGAGTTCCCAGAAATAAAACTGTGTGGGCGTGGCCCAAAGCGGACAATATTGTGCTACAGCGGAGCCAGTTCGGGATGTGCTCTTTTTCCCTACGATCAGGATCATTTTTCCCATTGGGTTTTTGTTACCTGACGAGGTTTTGATGAGGCACCTACATTGGGATGGTAATACCCTTGTGTGTTTTCTTACTATTTACAACTTGAAGATGTTAAGTATCGACATTGCATTAACTCACATTTTTCTCCTTAGACTATGAGTTTTGTCCCACCTTGGGTTTTACTATAGCCATGTTTTGGTGAGACTTATTGTTATGTGCAAATCCCTATTTGAGACTCGCGTATTCTCCATCTGTGCTTACGAGACGACTTCATCAACTACTTCAACTTTCAACATGAAGATTTGATGCGTCTACTACTTGAGTATTTACACACTCAAGGAGGAGTGTTACAATTAATATTGGCATAGTGTGATTGTGTAAATCCTAAGTATATATAAATTAGGAATCCTTCGGGATCTAGAAGATCTTTCCTTGTACAACTTGTATTACTTGGAGAGCAATTTTCTCTCCCTATTATAACTATAAATAAATGCACTAGGCATGAGGAATATGTATCACAATTTCTCAAGCCCCTCTCTCTTTCTCTCTTCCCTCTTGCCCCACCCCTTTTCTTCTCTCTCTAAATTTTGGTCACAACAAAAAACAAAAAAATAAATAAAAGTTAAAGACATCATTGTCTTCTTCGAATTCTAATGCCTCTGCGAGCTTTTCCATATCCTTCCTCACATTATGCTCCATTACCAACTTCCTAAAGAACTCCTAATCAAACTTCTCCTTCAATCAAAACCCAACCAGCATTTCCATAGACATCACCGCCTCCGCTGCCCCCAACGTCCTGCCACTACCGTTTGAATCTCCATCCATCTACGCCTTCCAAGTATCAGTTATCCCCGCTGCTCTCTCCACCATGCTCCTGGAAAACTCTGACCCTTTTGCATCGGCATTGGTCTTACTTTGGAAACAAAGCCTGAACTAATAGCCCACATGCCCACCGCTTATCGATAACCCCCAATTTCTTAGCGTTGGAATCCAAAAGCTCTTCCAATGCATCAAGCACGAATCTTGGCAAGACCACAGCCTCTGCAATCGCCAGTACAATCTACACCCTCAGCGATATTGACTCCTTTCACTTCGAAATGATGAACTTCACCAACCCCTGCGAGTCCATTTTCTTGCAAAACGACTTCAGAGTCTCCGGCAAATCCAAATCCCCAGAAATGTTCCTCTCCACCTAGGCCTTTCTGCTCCTTGATTCAGGCAGCGGCAGAGGCCTCGTGCTCTAGGATGGCGACCTCGCGGGATGAAGACGATGATGTCTTAAGCTTTTTTTTTTATGGTTTTTTTTTATTGTTGGTCCACGTGGTGGCTTATGATTGGATTGGTAAGACCACTCGTGTGCCACGTCAGCACACTAACAGAAAAGTTAACGAAATTCTAACGGAAGGACCAAAATAATTTACGGTGGACAAACTCAGGGACCAGTTCTATCTATTTTCATTGTCAGGGACCAAAGAGAGAAGTTATGCCAATCTCAGAAACCATTTTAGGTAAAAAACCTACAGAAAAATACTGTCATTCTCACTTTTTATTGCTTAGCTTTTGTGATAAGAATTGCTATAGAAACATTTTTTGACTATATGAGACATGAATTTTTTTTTTTATGGATGGGATGTAACTCTAAGCTACACAATTTGTGATGGAGTCCATCGTTTACTGCAAAAACTCTAAACCATAGCGATAACTCTATCTACATAGAAAGAAATATATAATTTTGAAGAAGATGAGCGTGCGATAACGTGTTGGAAATATAGTATAAGAGTAGAGGGAGACAAGAGAGAAGTAAGGGAGAAATCAAGTGTGTTCATTCTTCTCATTAGATGAAAAAAGCCTATTTATAGGCTTAGAGTTTCCCTATTTACATTAGTAAGTGTTGACGAAAAATTGTCATTCAACATAATTTCACCCACCATTCTTGTGTCGGTGGGGTTTTATTAATTTCGAGTTCGACTCATACAAAACAAATATATCTCTTAATTACACTCTTTTACTTCAAGAGAAAACCTTTTGATTCTAGTGAAAAGGGATGGTGGAGTTAATTTGATTTTGCAGTGCACTGAAACCAAATTGCCTACGTATCCAAGATGGAACCAAGCACTCGTAGTTCTTGAAAATTGGGTTGGAGTGTTTGAGTGAATTTGGCTTGGAATAAATCCAGGGATTCAATTTGGTGTTTGGACTTTAGTTGCATCTAGACTTCTGCCGTTGCCCTACGTACCATTGCGGGATCAAACCGGACGTAGTTAAGTAAAAATTTTGGATTTGATTTGTGGGGTTTGTACCATTTTGGAATTTGGAATTTATTAAGTCTTTGGTGTTAAAGAGCGACCATTTGATGTATTTTTGTATCACATATTTGTCATATGATACATTTATGCTTTGGATAGACTACTTTAACTTGAAAAATTGTCAGTGAGCCTTCTCTCATTTTTATACCAAATATTTGCTAATTGGTATTTGACTTTGCTTATGGCCATCTTGGTAGCTTTCAGTCAGCTTCACTTTTGACAGAAGACTTGAATATTTTAGGTGCCATGTCAAATTCACTAGATTCTTCTTGAGGCATAGCCTTGATTTTGAAAGGGAAATTTGGTGCTTCTTTTGACTTGTCTTACTGCACTTTCTTTTCTCCATTTTTATTTGGTGGCATTGGGCTCCAAGGTCTCAACAGTGATGTTAGCTTTCATCTTCTTCTTAAAGCTTTGGTAGAGTTATTCGTGTGGAACTTCTGCTATGGCTGGAGCAGGATTCTTTTGTCTTATGAAGGAATATATCTGAGAGCTTCTTTTCTACTTATTCACTGCGGTTTCGTAGCTTCTTTCTTACAAGCGTGATCGGTGTAGCCAGCTTCATGCTCATTTTGTAATTGCTTTTGTTGCTGTTTTTGCTTCAGAGGCTTTGAAGGGCTCCACTTTTAATCATGAAAGACAAAATCGATTTCGGCTCTTCCAAAATTATCGACAGCACACTTAATTCTTCTTCCACTTGATCCTTGCTCTTCCTTTTAGACTTTCATGTTCCATCACTTATTTTATTGCTTTGATATATTGTCAGAAAAGACTCACATAGGTTTGCCAATATGAGACTTCTTCGTTGCAGACTAGCTTTCTTGGAAGGCACAAGAATATGTCACTTTGATGCTAATGGTAGGAAAGGCATTAGGATTTTTATTTTCATGCTGGAAGGTACCACAGACTTGTATTTAAAGAGTGAACGACATCTCCTTGTTTGCTTTGTCTTTGGTGCTCCTAGGAGCCTTACTTGGTGAGCAGTCTTCTTATCTGATAACAACTGCATTTCTTTGCTTACCCCACATAGCAAGGCGTACCACGAACACCTTTTTTGTACGGTCTTCTAGTCTTCCGTCATCAGCTAACCAATGCCATTGAGGATCAGCCTTCTTCCTTCTTAGTTTCTTTTTTCAGCCTTCCAGCCATCAACTAGATCAATGACTTCCTTCCGACCTTGAAAAAGGCATGTGATCAACGACGAGAAAATTGCAGCTTCCCTTTTAACTTTTTTATATCGAACCACTCAGTGCCGGGAGAGCCTTGTGATGATTTTTTTTAAGTCTGACTTCAGAGAGGACATTTTTTGGAGTGTCTTGACAGCGGAGGGCAGGACCTTATCTTTCACCTTTGTCCTTGCTTGCTGCATAAGGAAATTGTCTACCAAATTTGCTTGTTGACTCTTTCGGAGAGCATCACATGAGAAAACATCGCAAGTACGCCAAAGGGAGTGAAATCGATGGGGCTATTTCTCATCTTTCTTGACTGTGACTTTCTTCTTGTAGCGACCGGTTGTTGGTGAATGGATGAAGCAAAACGCTGGAACCCTTGGCATTGACACTTGATGGCACTAAGGGCTTCTTCGCAAAGAACACTTCTGCACAAAACTATGAAGAACAGAAAAAAAATAGTTTATACATGCGGCTTCTGCAAAGACAAGCTTCACCTAGTTTATTCTTACAACTTGATGTTGTGCTTCTCTATGTAGCTGCAGGGATATGAAATCCGTATTTCTTCGTCCTTCTATTTTTGCTTTATGGTATTTTTTTCAGCTACGTTTTGGTTCTTTTCCTCTCATTGTCCTTGAATTTTAGCAGCACTTCATCCCTCCTTTGATCTCTCTCAAACTTTCTCAGAGTTCTGCCGTCTATGTTCTCCTCCTTCTTTTACTCTGCTTTGAGTCTTTATTTATAGACAAGGAAGCCAACCCTTGCAGATTGGATGGAGGGACTTCAAATTCAAAATTTGAAGTGAGTTGATCTTCAAATTTGTTGAAACAATCCCGTGTTTATCTCATGTTTCTTTTCCACTTTTACTTTTCATATTTATCACAAGAGTTTCAAGCGGGGTTTAGCATTTTAGATCAATTGGTTGTTTTGTATATTAAACTTATATTCCACACACTTCCCACAGCACTTTCAAATTGGCTAGGCTTGTTTGGATATGCCATCTTTATCTCTTCTTTTGTTTTAATTGAAATATTTTGGTGTAAGAATGCAAATACTTTTCTCTTGACTAGTCAGGGGGGCCAATATGAATCTAATATGGGCTTTTATTTGTTCTTCTATATTGAACTATGTTGGGTCTTAACCCCCCATTTGTTGTTGAGCCTTCGGCACTTTTGATTTTATGCTTCGTAGTAAGTAACTATAATATTATGATATTACATATTGTTCTCAAGTGGGCCACACAATTAACAATATTTATAACATATTTAAAGCAAACTCTTATTTATTGTAGTTTTTGTCTAACTTATTTTATTGTAGTTGACTCGCATGTTAAAAGTAAAATTATTTAAAATTACCACTTAATTTTAAACATGCCTTTTCTAAATTATTAATTTTTGTTCAACTCTTTTTGCCTTACATTCAATTGGGAACGTGGTGTTACTCAGCAGTCGGGGATGTGACATTATAATATACGCATTGTCAATAGAACGTGGCCCATTACGTGCTCAAGCAACTTACATGGAACGTCTTCACCGCCACGTGGCGTCCCAATCCAATAATACATTGCATGTGGAGAAAAACTTGCACTTGGCCATGTGTGGATACGAAACTACATGGCGATGAACCCTTCCATGTAAATCCTTCTCTTATCGAGGGCGTGACGCTATGGTGTGACCAAATATATTCCTTATAATAAATTCACCAGATGTTGAACCATTTTCTTTAACAAAACCATCAAGAGTTGAGTTTATAAATATTCATTAGATGAGACTAACCAATTTCACAGTATTGTAAGCATAAAATTCGACTAGATATCTTTTTAATCTATATATATAAAGGGAGCACACCAATTTGGTAACATTCGTAATGCAAATTTGCCCCTCCTTACATATAAGTATTGGAAAAACTAAATTAATTATAAAGGAATAAGAAAATAAAATTTACTAATGTTTTTGTAATTTTGAATTAATAAATATAAATTATTTACTTTTAAAAATTTTAATTACAAATACGTGTGTGTGAAATACATATGAATATGCTTCCATTTGCATTATGTATATTTTGCTCAAATATTCCAAATTTTCAATAGCAGTTAAATTCTTCCATACTACGTAGTATGGAATCTAGACATTGGATGGCGTGGATTGTTTTGGATGATATGGGTCCTAGTGGGTCAGTGGATCCAAACCATCCAACTGCTCGTAGTATTTGATACCTAAACAAGTATGAGATGAGACCCAGGCGAGTGTTCTTTTCTATCAGGGTCGCCACGTATGTCATTGTGGTAACACTTAAACATTACCGTATTACTACACTTAAAAAAGTTATTGTTGTAAAATATGTCTTAATTATGTGGTTATTAGAGGCCAGGGTGTGGCCTAAAGCGGACAATATCGTGCTACGGCAGAGCCGGTCTGGGATGTGACAGATTGGTATCAGAGCCAGGTTGCCGTTCTGTACGGATGTGCCGACGAGGACGACAGGTTCCCCTTAAGTGGGGTGGATTGTGACATCCCACATCGACCAATTGTGACATCCCACATCGACCAACAGAGAGGGGGTCATGTGCCTTATATGTACATGCCCATCTTTATTTAGCACGAGCCCTTTTGGAAGCCCATTGGCTTTGGATTCCATCGGAACTCCAAAGTTAAGCGAGTTTAGGCTAGAGCAATCCCAAGATGGGTGACCCATTGGGAAGTTGCTCGTGAGTTCTTAGAAACAAAATCGTGAGGGTGTGGCCCAAAGAAGACAATATCCTGCTACGGCGGAGCCGGTCTGGGATGTGACAGAATGGTATCAGAGCCAGGTTGCCGTTTGGTACGGATGTGCCGGCTAGGACGTCGGGTTCCCCTTAAGTGGGGTGGATTGTGACATCCCACATCGACCAACGGAGAGGGGGTGATGTGCCTTATATGTACATGCCCACCTCCATTTAGCACGAGGTCTTTTGGGAGCTCACTGGCTTCGGATTTCATTGGAACTCCAAAGTTAAGTGAGTTTGAGCTAGAGCAATCCTATGATGGGTGACCCACTGGGAAGTTGCTCGTGAGTTCCCAGAAATAAAACTGTGTGGGCGTGGCCCAAAGCGGACAATATTGTGCTATAGCGAAGCCAGTTCGGGATGTGACATTAATGTGCTCTTTTTTCCTACGATCAGGATCATTTTTCCCATTGGGTTTTTGTTACTTGACGAGGTTTTGATGAGGCACCTACATTGGGATGGTCATACCCTTGTGTGTTTTCTTACTATTTACAACTTGAAGATGTTAAGTATCGACATTGCATTAACTCACATTTTTCTCCTTAGACTATGAGTTTTGTCCCACCTTGGGTTTTACTATAGCCATGTTTTGGTGAGACTTATTGTTATGTGCGAATCCCTATTTGAGACTCGCGTATTCTCCATCTGTGCTTACGAGACGACTTCATCAACTACTTCAACTTTCAACATGAAGATTTGATGCGTCTCCTACTGGAGTATTTACACGCTCAAGGAGGAGTGTTACAATTAATATTGGCATAGTGTGATTGTGTAAATCCTAAGTATATATAAATTAGGAATCCTTCGGGATCTAGAAGATCTTTCCTTGTACAACTTGTATTACTTGGAGAGCAATTTTCTCTCCCTATTATAACTATAAATAAATGCACTAGGCATGAGGAATATGTATCACAATTTCTCAAGCCCCTCTCTCTTTCTCTCTTCCCTCTTGCCGCACCCCTTTTCT
Source organism: Gillenia trifoliata (assembly GCA_018257905.1). Lineage (NCBI taxonomy): Eukaryota > Viridiplantae > Streptophyta > Magnoliopsida > Rosales > Rosaceae > Gillenia > Gillenia trifoliata. The sequence goes on along the minus strand of JAEHOF010000083.1, from coordinate 24,298 downwards.
TCTCTCTCTAAATTTTGGTCACAACAAAAAACAAAAAAATAAATAAAAGTTAAAGACATCATTGTCTTCTTCGAATTCTAATGCCTCTGCGAGCTTTTCCATATCCTTCCTCACATTGTGCTCCATTACCAACTTCCTAAAGAACTCCTCATCAAACTTCTCCTTCAATCAAAACCCAACCAGCATTTCCATAGACATCACCGCCTCCGCTGCCCCCAACGTCCTGCCACTACCGTTTGAATCTCCATCCATCTACGCCTTCCAAGTATCAGTTATCCCTGCTGCTCTCTCCACCATGCTCCTGGAAAACTCTGACCCTTTTGCATCGGCATTGGTCTTACTCTGGAAACAAAGCCTGAACTAATAGCCCACATGCCCACCGCTTATCGATAACCCCCAATTTCTTAGCGTTGGAATCCAAAAGCTCTTCCAATGCATCAAGCACGAATCTTGGCAAGACCACAGCCTCAGCAATCGCCAGCACAATCTACACCCTCAGCGATATCGACTCCTTTCACTTCGAAATGATGAACTTCACCAACCCCTGCGAGTCCATTTTCTTGCAAAACGACTTCAGAGTCTCCGGCAAATCCAAATCCTCAGAAATGTTCCTCTCCACCTAGGCCTTTCTGCTCCTTGATTCAGGCAGCAACGGAGGCCTCGTGCTCTGGGATGGCGGCCTCGCGGGATGAAGACGATGATGTCTTAAGCTTCTTTTTTTTATAGTTTTTTTTATTGTTGGTCCACGTGGTGGCTTATGATTGGATTGGTAAGACCACTCGTGTGCCACGTCAGCACACTAACAGAAAAGTTAACGAAATTCTAACGGAAGGACCAAAATAATTTACGGTGGACAAACTCAGGGACCAGTTCTATCTATTTTCATTGTCAGGGACCAAAGAGATAAGTTATGCCAATCTCAGAAACCATTTTAGGTAAAAAACCTACAGAAAAATACTGTCATTCTCACTTTTTATTGCTTAGCTTTTGTGATAAGAATTGCTATAGAAACATTTTTTGACTATATGAGACATGAATTTTTTTTTTATGGATGGGATGTAACTCTAAGCTACACAATTTGTGA
>JAEHOF010000083.1:0-23114 GCA_018257905.1 Gillenia trifoliata | reverse complement strand
GGGTGTGGCCTAAAGCGGACAATATCGTGCTACGGCAGAGCCGGTCTGGGATGTGACAGATTGGTATCAGAGCCAGGTTGCCGTTCTGTACGGATGTGCCGACGAGGACGACAGGTTCCCCTTAAGTGGGGTGGATTGTGACATCCCACATCGACCAATTGTGACATCCCACATCGACCAACAGAGAGGGGGTCATGTGCCTTATATGTACATGCCCATCTTTATTTAGCACGAGCCCTTTTGGAAGCCCATTGGCTTTGGATTCCATCGGAACTCCAAAGTTAAGCGAGTTTAGGCTAGAGCAATCCCAAGATGGGTGACCCATTGGGAAGTTGCTCGTGAGTTCTTAGAAACAAAATCGTGAGGGTGTGGCCCAAAGAAGACAATATCCTGCTACGGCGGAGCCGGTCTGGGATGTGACAGAATGGTATCAGAGCCAGGTTGCCGTTTGGTACGGATGTGCCGGCTAGGACGTCGGGTTCCCCTTAAGTGGGGTGGATTGTGACATCCCACATCGACCAACGGAGAGGGGGTGATGTGCCTTATATGTACATGCCCACCTCCATTTAGCACGAGGTCTTTTGGGAGCTCACTGGCTTCGGATTTCATTGGAACTCCAAAGTTAAGTGAGTTTGAGCTAGAGCAATCCTATGATGGGTGACCCACTGGGAAGTTGCTCGTGAGTTCCCAGAAATAAAACTGTGTGGGCGTGGCCCAAAGCGGACAATATTGTGCTATAGCGAAGCCAGTTCGGGATGTGACATTAATGTGCTCTTTTTTCCTACGATCAGGATCATTTTTCCCATTGGGTTTTTGTTACTTGACGAGGTTTTGATGAGGCACCTACATTGGGATGGTCATACCCTTGTGTGTTTTCTTACTATTTACAACTTGAAGATGTTAAGTATCGACATTGCATTAACTCACATTTTTCTCCTTAGACTATGAGTTTTGTCCCACCTTGGGTTTTACTATAGCCATGTTTTGGTGAGACTTATTGTTATGTGCGAATCCCTATTTGAGACTCGCGTATTCTCCATCTGTGCTTACGAGACGACTTCATCAACTACTTCAACTTTCAACATGAAGATTTGATGCGTCTCCTACTGGAGTATTTACACGCTCAAGGAGGAGTGTTACAATTAATATTGGCATAGTGTGATTGTGTAAATCCTAAGTATATATAAATTAGGAATCCTTCGGGATCTAGAAGATCTTTCCTTGTACAACTTGTATTACTTGGAGAGCAATTTTCTCTCCCTATTATAACTATAAATAAATGCACTAGGCATGAGGAATATGTATCACAATTTCTCAAGCCCCTCTCTCTTTCTCTCTTCCCTCTTGCCGCACCCCTTTTCTTCTCTCTCTAAATTTTGGTCACAACAAAAAACAAAAAAATAAATAAAAGTTAAAGACATCATTGTCTTCTTCGAATTCTAATGCCTCTGCGAGCTTTTCCATATCCTTCCTCACATTGTGCTCCATTACCAACTTCCTAAAGAACTCCTCATCAAACTTCTCCTTCAATCAAAACCCAACCAGCATTTCCATAGACATCACCGCCTCCGCTGCCCCCAACGTCCTGCCACTACCGTTTGAATCTCCATCCATCTACGCCTTCCAAGTATCAGTTATCCCTGCTGCTCTCTCCACCATGCTCCTGGAAAACTCTGACCCTTTTGCATCGGCATTGGTCTTACTCTGGAAACAAAGCCTGAACTAATAGCCCACATGCCCACCGCTTATCGATAACCCCCAATTTCTTAGCGTTGGAATCCAAAAGCTCTTCCAATGCATCAAGCACGAATCTTGGCAAGACCACAGCCTCAGCAATCGCCAGCACAATCTACACCCTCAGCGATATCGACTCCTTTCACTTCGAAATGATGAACTTCACCAACCCCTGCGAGTCCATTTTCTTGCAAAACGACTTCAGAGTCTCCGGCAAATCCAAATCCTCAGAAATGTTCCTCTCCACCTAGGCCTTTCTGCTCCTTGATTCAGGCAGCAACGGAGGCCTCGTGCTCTGGGATGGCGGCCTCGCGGGATGAAGACGATGATGTCTTAAGCTTCTTTTTTTTATAGTTTTTTTTATTGTTGGTCCACGTGGTGGCTTATGATTGGATTGGTAAGACCACTCGTGTGCCACGTCAGCACACTAACAGAAAAGTTAACGAAATTCTAACGGAAGGACCAAAATAATTTACGGTGGACAAACTCAGGGACCAGTTCTATCTATTTTCATTGTCAGGGACCAAAGAGATAAGTTATGCCAATCTCAGAAACCATTTTAGGTAAAAAACCTACAGAAAAATACTGTCATTCTCACTTTTTATTGCTTAGCTTTTGTGATAAGAATTGCTATAGAAACATTTTTTGACTATATGAGACATGAATTTTTTTTTTATGGATGGGATGTAACTCTAAGCTACACAATTTGTGATCCTGACAAATGACAAATCCAAGAATATGTATTAACTTTACCATGATCTAGCTTGAAAATTGCTACACAACATGGGGCGATGGCATGGACCAAACACATGGATCAACTTTAGTCGAGCACACGATATGGGCTGTTGAGTTAGCGCATATCTTGGCTGAGATGCACACAATGCACTTGGGTGCGACATGCGCAGAGATGCACACAATGGTGGTGGGGTTGATGGTGGCGGTGTGGTGACGGTGGTTGGGTTGGTGGTAATGACAATTGTAGTGGTGGCGGTGACAATACCGATGACAATAGTAGTGACAATATGCTTGATAGTGACAAAATCAAAACCATTTAATCTTTTTTTTGTCAAAAAAACCATTTAATTACTTAAGTAATTGGTGGTTATTTAGTATTTCCGAGTGTTACAATTAATAATGGCATGTGATTGTGTAAATCCTTAGTAGATATGGATTATGATAGTATTGTAAATCTATTGATTCTATTATATTAGGTATGTACTTGGAGATCAAGTGTATATCTCTTTACAGGTTTACTATAAATAAAGGCACTAGGCATAGGAATATGTACTACAATTCCTCGAGTCAGCACCTCTCTCTTTCTCTCTTCTCTTTGCACTTCCTCCCATCTGCAACTCTCTTTAAATATAGGTCACAAACACGTTATCGGCATGCTCTTTCGTTGTGCTAAAGAGAATTATACTAGAATTTTGGTCATCTTCAATCATGGGGGTATTATTTTCAATAATTCTTATTTTGATTTTCTTTTTATTGAATTAATATATTTGTTATTGATTCAATTTTTTTCCTTGTTATTTTATGTTGAAGCGAGATTCAAAGCATTGAAGATGAAAATGTCGGGAGTTGAAAGGCAATTCTCCTACCAAATTGATCCACCATCATCATCTGCAATCCAAGTAATTGTAAAACACGGCTTCAATTTCAATATTTTTAGCCTTGATTGCATGAACCTTTACCATGATACGAACCCAATTTTAACTAAAGGGCTCACCACCCTTTGATTATCCCATAAAGTCTAAAGGCTGGATAATGGCGAAGGATTTATATCGAATAATTTTGATAAGTATTGCATGTTTTTGGGTTTGAAATTGAACATTGAATTCTCCATGTTCAACCCCCAAGCGACACGAAAAGCGATCATAAGAGCATTATCAATTGATTGCCGGACTTGGTAGAACGCACCCAAGCTTTGATTACGCTTAGAGGTATGCAATCTTGTAAGTAGCCATGTTAGTTTGCTTGAGAAACTGGGTGCTACGACATTTTTAGCATTACGGTTGGTCATTGGGTATGAACTGACGTTTATTACTTATGCATTTTTAGGTGTGCACCTTTTGTGCCGATTTGCGGATTGCCACTTCGATGAAGCCGGTCTTCTCGCCATTAGGGAAGATAAGACGTCAATGTTCTTGAATAGCAGGCGCAAATTATTGTGGACGTCCTCATTACATCTCTCTCGATCCACATATTCTAGATTTAAGTGTTGCTCCCAAGCGCTTTCTCGATCTAGCTAAAGCGACAAAGATCATATACCATATGCAAACATGCTTGCAAGGATAAGACGTACGTAACCCAGACGTCGAGTTAACATCCCCGAAGGGTGTGCGCCCTTGAAGGATGGTTGGCCGCTCTGTTGGACTGACACGGTACGCGGCGGCGACTAGCCAATCAATCACTCGGTTTTGAAGGATTTGCCTCCGCCCGAAGTTGAGAATTATGGCACAAATCGAATTCCACCTCATGGGAAGTGTCGGGGATTATCCAGAGACACCGTAGTCTTGGTCCATTATACACATGCCTGCGGATGAGTTATGGAATTGGAATGAGATTATTATCGATGATATTCACGGTATATGGTAGGCTTTACACGAAATAGTAAGCGACGATGCGGGCCTCTAGTTAGTTGATGTAGTCGATGTAGAGCGGATTGGTCAACTAGAAACAATTCATGTCGAATCGAGATTCCTTGGCGAAGCGAGGTATTTAGGCAGTGGTTCAACACCATCTAATGCAAAATGAAACGTAATGAGATGAATGAAATAGTGCTAATAAATCATGCCTCACGCTGAGAGGCTTCTCTCGTACGCCACTAGATTGATTGTAGCTTATGAATGCGGTTGTAACGTATTTATAGAGATCATGATATGTAAATCTACATGGAAGTTTCGAAGGACTTTTCATATACGATTCAAATAGTTCTAGACCACAAAACACCTCTCTACATTAAATTGAGGCTTTCATTTTATGGATTGGAACAATTTGAGGCGGATGTGTTATACATTTGTCTAAGTGATTATTTGATCGAGTTAGAGAGATATGTGAATAAATTATGCCCTTAGCGTGTACAATGCAAGATACGCTAGAGTTGCGGTCTATGTCGATGACATAAATCTCACTTAGACTCTAGAAGACCTTGAGAAGGGCCCTTTCTACTTTGAAAGTCGGGTGACATGAAAAATCTTGGGAAAACTCGTTTTTGTCTCGACTGAAGTTTTGGAGGCATAGTTCAAATGGTATTACAGTCCAACGGTCGAATAACACCCAAGGTGTTGCTTTTTCGAGTGCACCCATGATACGTTCATACGCTAGTGCCAAATGAGACCCTAGAAAAGGTTGTGGAACCTTAAGTTTCATATCTAAATTCAATTAGCACTTTATTGTACTTAGCTCGTTTGCATTAGGCATGAAATCTCCTTCGCTATTGATCTTTTCGCAAGATATAACACTTCCCTTCTACGCTACCACCAAATAGGTGTTAAAGGCGATTTTTGTTACTACACATCTCATAATTAACCCATGACCTTTGGTTATTGGAATGATGCCTACCTTGTGGGATACGTGGCACGAACTGCTCCTGTCGATCCACGCACAAGGCACGTTTCAAGCGGATTATGTCTTTTCTGGGTGGGAACACGGCCAATATCTCGGAGAGTCAACCAAATAAACCTTAGTTGCGACGTCTTCGAGCTCCCGACGCTATACGAGGAAGCCACATGTACATGGGAGCATATTCGAAGCACACAACGGTTTTTCATCCATCGTTGAGTCCCAATGATGATCATAAGACAACATAGCATGTATCGACCAGACCATAACATGATACATCCAGAAGTCAATACCAAGCATGTGCGTTTATATCACATACGGCATGAGAATCGAGGAAGATTGAAGTCGAAGCAAATCGATACGAGACAACCTTCTTTGAAACCTCTTCCACGAGTCCTTTGCCAAATAAGCTTGTTCGAGGATTTGGTATGCAAATTTTCTCATTTGCAACGCTTGTAGTTCTCATGGGGAGTTTGTCGGGCTCGGGGAGTATCTTGAGTATATTCACTTGACCTTGATGTACTCTTTTTTTCCTACGATCATAATCATTTTTTTCCCATTGGGTTTTGTTGTCTGGCAGAGGTTTTGATAGGTCACCACGTCGAGGAGTGGTTATGCCTTTTGTGTTTTCTTACTACTTACGTCTTGCCGGATATTTAAGTATCGACATTGCATTAACTTCAGGAATTTTTTCTACTTAGACTATGGGTTTTGTCCTACATTGGGTTTTACCATGGCTAGGGTTTTGGTGAGAGTTACTTTTATGTGCAAATCTATATGAGACTACGCGCATTCTACGGCCAATGTACGGGCATTCGTATTATCTACCACGTAAATGCCCCAGATCGGATGCGATATCTGCCAGTATTTACACACTCAGGGGTAGTGTTATAATTAATATTGGCATAGTGTGTTTGTGTAAATCCTAGGTAGATATGGATTATGATACTATTGTAAATCTAGTGATTCTATTCTATTAGGTATGTACTTGCATTGGAGATCAAGGATTTATCTCTCATGGCAATTACACACTATAAAATAAAGGCATTAGGCATGAGGAATATATCTTCTGATTATCAAACCGCCCCTCTTTCTCTCTTTTATTTCTGTGCACATCTCTACACGCCTGCCTGCAAATATAGGTCACCCAGCAAGAAGCATATTAATCGTCTATTTATGCACTACAATTTGGTGTCTTATTGTAGTTTTAGAATTTGTCTAATTTTTATAAAAATAATATATAAAGTGATTAATTAAAATATAAATGGTTCGAATGTTAAAAATATACGCGTCGTTATGTGCCCCTCAAATATTCAAAATTAATTGAGAATCTCTTAATTTACAAGTATGGGACACGAGGACCATCTAAACAGTGTATAAACGCATGGTGAACCACGCCCGTGAACGTTTTATCAATGTTTGTTTTTCTGCACACGAGGACCATATAAACAATTATTTTACTTAACAATTATTTTTACTTTTTTTGGAGTTAAGAAACAATTGTTCAATCGAGGGTGAGGCCAAAGGCTTCTTCTAAAATATTCAATCAAGAAAGTATGTGGTTTGCTACCTAAGGAGAATGATCCTCAAGTTCGCATAATCCACCTAGCATTATTTTCATATTTCTTAGTTGGCATGTAGCCATGTAGTATTGTATAGTCTATTAGGGCCACTTAGCATGTAGCCATGTACAGTATTGCATAGATCTATTAGGGCCACTTAGCATGAATTTTTGTTCGGTCAGCATGTTATGTTGAAATTAAATTATACTAAAAATCAAATTTTATCAAATACTTTGACACATTTTGTCTCTTTTAATGAGTTATTGTTAAGAACGTACACTTGATAGTATTTGTTTTGAAGCAGTTTGATAATATGACAACTCTTAGTTGTAAGTGAAAAAGTTGTTAGTGCTTTCCTTGACAATATACAAATTATTTGTCAGAAAATAATTACCATGTAATTAATCAAACTGGTTAGAGATTAAAGATTGGTTTCTAATAATTAAGGATCATCGAAAGAAAATATTCAAAATTTTTGAAACCCTAAATCACATCAAAAGGAATATATATTATGCTCAAAACTTGAAGCTATATACGATTCACATCACATATTGTTTAAGGTGGTTGAGGTAGCAATAAGCTCCCTCCAACTTGTATTACTACCAAAAATCAATATAAAACTTGATTACAGGATTTACCTAATTTAGCAATAATTGAAGATAATGAAATTTAATTTCAAAGATAATGATTTGTCATTTGTCAGCAATTTCATCACATTACTATTAGACAAAATCTGGAAAAGCAAAATAAAAAGTTGACGGAGGAAGGTGAGTCATGAATGAGGGTCCTAAAACTCTGACTCAGCCGCTGACCACGACTCCGGAATTTAACGGCCACTTTCCTTTCCAGATGTCGCCATTTTCCTGCTGGTCCCCACACATACATGGATGACATGACAATGGCATACATGCGCAAGTGAATCATTGACATACATGATACATGACATACATGATCCATTGCATGCAGGGGCATATGCAATGCAGTGGTTGTGCTAAACTTATGATGACGTTGGGTTCTGAAGAGTTTGAAAGGGTTTAGGGTTTTTAAGGATGGGGTGGGCGCTAGGTATATTGACCTGACCCATCATCCGAATTATGTAGTTTAGCCTCTCGGACAAGACGGGACCTGTGGGTCCTCCGCGTCAGCTGCACAAGCGCCGTGTTGGGTTTGAATTTGCACGCCACGAAGTGTGGGCTAATTTGGTCCATTCGAATACGTCTCTTGCATGTTCTCAAACTTCTTAAAATTTCTTAGCACGAGGGAAGAATTTAATTGTTGACCTTGGTGTATCGATATTTTGCATTAACGGTTAGGGTTTTATAAAAAAGAGACTACAAATTCTCTCGTTAGGTTTTGAGTTAACGCCATTTTCGAATAACCGGTCTACTGGTTGTTTTTATATTTCACAAATGAAATCATCTTATGAAGTTATCTGATTAACATGTACTGTAAAGCTGTAACATTTTGATGTGCTGATTAGGTGCTGGGTATAACCCGCTTGCTGAAGATTTAACCCACCCACCTATAACACTTAACATATGCCATGACTTTTGGCTCTTTGTTTTTGTGTGTTTAACCTGAAACGGTTTCCTATTAGTTGTCTTTAAAAGTTTCAGCCTTCAACTAAGTAGACAACCTCTGAGACCTTTCGACTTGAGAATTTGAAATTTAGTTTTCGTAATGACTCTACGTACTCAATGAAAAGTGAGTTAAACATTGTTTTGTTTGTCTTGGCAGCCACTACCAATTTCGCCTGATAAATTGTTATCGCAGTCATTTGGTTGAAACACAGATACCTCACTACTAATAAATATATCAGACAAATGACTTAGCTGCGGCAGCCGGCATTGCAATTGTCTTATTGTTGTACACAAACAAGCTTATAAAAGAAAGTCCAAACGCGTGAGATATGTTTGAAAAAACAAGTTACAAACAAGATAAAAGTTTGTTTTATTTTTAGTACATGATTACTGTAGAACTCCTAACATGGAGAAGAACATCGTAGAACGGATATATTGTCGGCGGGCACGGTCCACAGAGATTCAAATCTCGGGTGGGCTAAACTTTTGAAGCGAACCCGGTAGTAAAATGTTTTTTTCAAAATTTCGCGGGGTCTCATTTATTTTTGACATTCCTCAAATATTATAAAACACATTAATGACTTCAAGTATAACATGTATAAATAACATTTTATAAACAAAAACTACGTGATGCAGTGAATTTCATTAATAAGAAAAAGAGATACACTTAGTTAGGAGGCGTATTGAGCCTTACCCCCTCAAAATGCATAATTGTACAACAAATAAAACCTACAATAAGTAACAAGAAAAGATGTGGTATTGGGCTATAAGAATTATGGGGTGAGCTAGGGCTAATATATGTACTTAGTAGCTAGGAAGTTTCGCGGGATAGGTTTGAAGCCCACCAAGGCAGAGCCCGGGCCGTGCACGATTGTCACGTGGCGTCCCGTATCTAATGTACATTTATTAAGTACAAATTTTTCACATGATAATATATTATTAAATTGTAAAACCACGTATCGATAGACCAATTCCATGTAAGTTGCATACTTGAGTTGGGGAGATACCAACGTGCGCATACTTCAGCTTTTTTTGACATTTGAATTCGATGCTGCTTTTTTCTCTTCTTCTTATCTAATAATAAAGAAAAATAATAGTTTTTATTTTTCTGTAGAATAATAGATCTAGATCAAATTACCAAACCCTACAGAGCAATTATAAAGATCAAACATACTTGTTCATCAAAAATAAATAATAAATAAATAAAACATCAAACACACTTTAAACAACATATTGCACAAAGCAATGTGCAAAGGAAAATAATTATGCCTTACATTATCTTTTAACTATTATAACAGTAAGTAATAGTTAGCAGTTGGATTAAGACATAAGGATCAAGCCACTGTTGAATTTTATTAGGTGTAGTATTTAGAGGATTGTTTCATCGTGAATATGTTACTTCGTACTACGGCGTTGATTTGTTCTATACATTTGAATGACTAAATGATCTACGAATGATTTTTTTAGGAGGCGATATTCAAATGAAAATTAAGAAAATTAAGGTTCCGATTATGAAATTTATACGGTCAAAATGCGTTATTCGTAAGAGAGAATGCAAGTATTATCTTTTCCCTTTATATGCTTAATTTTTAAGATTTAGGGTTTAGGATGACAGCTTTTACCAACCTTTTCTGTACCAAAAGGAAAAGAGAGAAAAGAGGAAACAAGACTTTTTACCAGCAGTTTTAATTAACTTGTTTTTTTTTTTTTTGGTTGAAAAGTTTAGGGAGGCTATCCTATTTTAGAGTTAGGGCATACCTGAAGTCTCTTTGAGGACTTACGGCGGGGGAGGTCTTAGCCCCTTTTTGGTTTACGAGATTGCTCGCGAGAGGGATTGCGGCGGCGAGATTCGAGCACCAGACCTTGGTCTAGCGAAAACGATACTTACCAACTAGAACCAATCCTTGGTAGTTTTAATTAACTTGTTAATTACCTGGTTTGCACATTTTGTATATTTAGAATATATATGATATGAACTAATATTATAAAACCAATACAATATCAAAACACAAAATACAAGTAGATGGTGAATTGGTGATATGAACTTTAATAGTATAAAACCAAAATATATTACTTTTGGCGTGTGTTTCTGTTTGTTCAACCTGCAAATTCTTTGTTGAATTAGTAGTCGTTTTAAGTTTCAAGCTTCAACTAAATAGACAACATTTGGAGCAGTAATTAGACTTGAAATTAGTTTTCGTATGACTTTGTAGGCCTCATGAGACCCTTAGGCCTTAGCTTGCTTGATGACAAAGTGAAGAGGAAACATCGTTTTATTTGTTGATTAAGCAGCCATTAGTTTCGCCTGATGAATTATTCACAGTCATTTGTTTGAAACTTTGAATTCTTCAATTCTATATATTGAAACTGAATAGACAAATGACTTAGCTGCAGCAGCCAGCATGGAATTGTCTTATTAATTAATTTTATATGTACATAAGCTAAAAAGTACAAACGTGAGATATGTTAAAGACAAGTTACGCCCGAGAAAGTTAGCTTGATTTTTTCAGTACATCTGACTGGAAAAGCCTAATAATGTAGGGGAGACACCCAACGTGCGCATACTTGAGTTGTTTTTGACATTTGAATTGTGGATAATGCGTTCTTTTTATTTCTTAGTTTTTATAAAATCCATCGGTTTCATTCAAATGGATGGATGATAACGTGGGAAAATTACGAGGTCTATCTTGGTCAAATTACCGAAGAAAAATAATAAACAAACACTTTTTAGTGTAACATCCCGTAAAAGTTTGTTATAAAATAATTCTTAGGGGATATTTTCTACACGTCGTGTTTATTTCGTGTCTACGCGTGAGCGTGTAAGTTAAGCTGTTTTTGGTGGGTGCATGATACCCCAAAACCCAATTTTTCCTTTCTTTTTCCCAGTTTTTTACTTTTTCTCCCCTTTCTCTCCATAGGTGTGCACGGTGCCACCGCCAAGCTGGCTTCCCGTCGAATCGAGCGAAACGAAATTCACCACCTTCTTCGTCGACGCCGTGGACCTCAACGGTGCAAAATCATTCGTCAAACTCCCACCGTTTGACGGGGAAACGCAAGCTGAGCTTGGACCTTTACGACCATTTCGGCAATCTAGACCGAGGTGAGGTTTCTAGCGCCACATTGTATTCCTCTCGTTGAGTAGATGAATTTTCATGAGTCGTTTACTGATTTGGTTGGTTTTGACGTAGATCGACAAAGCTACGTTGAGCCTTAACTTTCGAGGCAATTACGAGCCATTTCTGAGCTTGTACGACCAATCCAAAGAGTGCCGTGATTCTACTCTTCTCGGCTTCATTTTGACATATGGCACGTAAAGAATTTGGCCAAGTAATGAAGAAGATATGGAGCTTTAAAAATTTTCGGCTTAGGCAAAATTAGGCGACGGCGGCAATGACAGCATAAAGACCACGGGTGGCCAGGCCAGTGGCTGTCAGCGATGATGTCGACAAGCCAGGATTCCGGATCGCTGACGTCGGCAACGGGGTTGGACCCAGCCAGCCGTCGGCTTAGGTTCGGAGCCGGCGCGACGTCGGCGATGAGCGTCTGGCCAGCCGGTGCGAGCGAGGCAGCTCAACGTGGCGTCGGCGTTGGCCGCTCGGGCGAGCTCGCGCGTGGCTGCGCGTTGACCGCGGCTTCCCGCGTTGAGCCGCGGCTTCCCGCGTTTGAGCGCGCGTAGGGGCACGTGGGCATCTCTTTCAGGTCCCGTCTTCGCGGCGGCTTCGTGGCGACGCGTACTACTAGGGCGATACGTATGATATTTTCAAGGCATTTTGGACCTCCCAGTTGAGTAAACAAGGGATAGATTGTAATTAATTAGTTATTTAATAACCTTTATATGAGTTTAATCATTATTATACCGGTGATATCTCATATAGGTAGAGACTTATCAGGAGGATTCTGAGCTACCCGGACGGGGGAAGCTACGGCAGCTACTACGGAGTGAGTGAGTGGGTCTTTGTTTTGATAAATGTATATGTACGTATGGTTTTCAATGCTTTCTTCATTGTTAGCATAACTCATATCATATACGTTTGTTGGAGGTAGAACATTTGTATTATATTGCCATACATGTTTTTATCTTGTTGCTCGGTAGTAGATGTATAACACCCCGGGTATTAATTTTCAGTCTTGTGGCCGGGACTAGCCTTGACGTTTGGAGTAGTCGTGCAGAGTGCGGATTCGTGGCTTTGGATCCATTGTGAACATAGCCTATTCTAGGTTACTAGGCGCTCAGAGCTTGTGTGACGCACTTTGTGCATAGCGCTTAGCGTTAGACTCGCGTCATTGTAGTACTCAGTATTACTTTTATACCTAGCATGTTCCTTGTAGTTTAGCTACTTTTCCAGACATGTGTTTACATATGGGTGAGAGCATATCGGTAATCATTATCGAGGAGTACTAGTATATTTTATTATAGTATTTTGAGTTCATGCCGAAGATGGCAACATGTTTTCAACTATACTTGTTTTCCGGCGGGGTTATTATACTCTTGAAACAAAAGTTTTATCAAACTTTTGCTTTTTGACCCACTCACCGTTTTATGTTTTGCGCCCCTCTAGGACCTAGAGGCGGGTTCTCTTATCAATGACACGAGGATTTCCTTGGCGGTGGTCGACGGTTAAGAGCATTGCTTCGGTTGTAGGATTCACTCCTACTTGCAGTAACTTTTATTTATCCATCCTCACGGGGATGTGAATAATTTATACTCTTGCACTATTTACTTTGCTCTGGCTGTTATGCATCTTGTATGGGTTTTAACCCTCGCTTCCTTATTTATACGCACTAAACTCTTCTTATTCTTACTCTTTCACTTATTCATGCATAATTGGCTTTCGTCACCTAACACGTGTCGGCCAACACTTCCAGACACTGGTGTAATAGGGATCGGGAGTGTGTCATTTAGTCTCTCACACACACTCATGTTTAATCATATTTATTGTTTTTCATTGCAGTTATTCAATTCGGTGATTAAAAATAAAAATAGTTGTGCGAGAAGTTAAAGAGGGTGTGTGAAATCACATCCCATTACTAAAAAATTATGGAGTAGGGTTCACATGATTACAAAGTTTAAACACTTTCACAAAACGGTGAGTACATAATGTATTATGTTGTTAACTATTATAAGAAAAGCAGTGTGATGAAGGACTCATTTGTAGCGTTTTTAAAATGGTTAAAAACGTTTTGGTGAGGTATTTTTGGACTCAATTTTTATTAAAAACGCAAGTGAATCATGGAAAAGCATTTGAAGTGCTTTATGGAAGAATCACAAATGATGATTCTTGCGTAAAGCTCTTCAAGGCTCTTTTAAATTCAAAAATATTTTTCTAAAAGCATTTTTAGTTATTTTAAATACATTTCCATGCGATCCATAAGAGATGAGCTTTTGAGCCATTGTTGAATTTCATTATAGTGTACTATTAGGGAGTGCGGTTTTTTTTAATTTCTGTTTTCTTTTTAGGTATGATAAGTTTTCCTTATAAATCGTGAAAGGGTACGACAAGTTTCTTTTTAGCAAAGCATGAAACACTTTTACCAAACTTTTTTTTTCCTGTAGAAAAGAAAACTAAAGACTTTACGAACCTAGTTTTAATTACCTGGTATGCACGTTTTGTGTGTTTAATCTACACTATTATTAAGAGAACACATACTGACAATCATATTTTGAAAATAAATTAAACTTTTCCCCATTTTTTGGGTCCAACTTCGATCAGTACGTCTTTGTTAAATGGATTAAGATTCATTGCAGGGCCCCTTTGCAAATTAATGCGAGAGCAAATTCAATAATTAAATGCAATTGAATGTGCAATCTGCGCTCAAGATTTTCCCATTTTTTTCAAACTTCTCACTTTGATTCTCCATATGTTTGCATGTGTGAACATATGAACTATGTATATATGAAGGTGCAGCAACTTACAAGCTTAATGGCTCATCCTTAAAATTCAAAAAGTTAATTATAAGTATAGGCTGCTTAATGCATGCATGTAGATGTTGTCATTCCTTTCATACAATTCACCAATTTCAATTTGATGTGTGCAAAAAAATTTCCTTTATGTTTTCAATAAATCATTTCTATACAAGTATCAATATGTGATTCGCAGGTAATAAGCATATGTGACGCCTTAGCACAGTAAAAAGCCCATCATTTGCATATATATATAATAGAAACCCAAAAGTATATTTCAAGATTTCCACCATGCTACCCCTGATCGAATTTTGTTTTTTATCACTTTAAACCTATAAACGAAAAAGAAATTGGAGGCCAGTCTTATTTTAGTTTTAGTTCTTTCTCTTTAATCATTATCGTGTGCCCATGATGTAATAGGTATAATCAGTAATAAGTAGCTGTAACGTAATGTAGAGAAATTTCTGCAATATTTTATATATATTTAATACAATATTTATAAATATGTATTTGTTGAAATATACCCTGAAAAGACATAATATATAATACTCATCGCCAAAACAGTATAAAGGCAATATGGCCAATGGTAAAAGTAAATACCAATATCTCAACACATATATAATATGCTCACCAACATATATATAATACAATGTGCTCATCGACATATGCAAACACACAAGTCCATACAGAAAGTAGCTACATAGAGCAGGTTGGATGTAATAGATATATGCTCAGTAGTACGATCACATGAAGTTGGTGATAATCGCGTCACATATGGTTAGTATGTGTTATGTTAACTCAATCTTGAGTATGACTAGTCTCAAGTCATTTAGTGTTGGACACTGAGACAAACACATAGGTGCTCAAAAGGTAATTGAGTACACTGAACAACGATCAAAAGAGAGTTCGTACATACATGTCATGTAAGAACTTTTAAGTTGCAATATGCAAAGTAGTCCCTTGACCTGAGGCATCATAGATGTTTAATGATTGGGTCCTTGATCTTTGATCATGTCAAAGGCATTCCATTGCGAGTGTCCACGGCATTGTTGGGGTCAAGCTATCTAGTCATGTAGGCATATGAATGCACAACAAGGGATCTCTAACCTTCCATGGTGGAAGGAGAATACTCTTAGATATGATTCGAGAGTCTTTGGCCAAAGCATGTGAATATGACTTAGGAAGTTTGTTTCAAATCATATTCAATTGAATCATATAGAAAAGTATCACATTGGATAGTAGACATGAAAAATAACTGTCACTCAAACAATGTGATTAGGAGTATTGTATTAGAGAAGGACCGTATTGCATTGTAATTGTAACTGCATAGGTTCTCCAATCACTTCTGCTTAGCTTGGGTAGCCATGACATACTGCTAGGTGTCACTCATGGTTTGTGGAAGCCCTAAGGATTAGCAAACACTAATCTTCATCAAAGGGAGAATTGAAATGTAGTTTCAATTCACAATCGATCGTTAAGAGTAACAATCGCCCACTGCCTCGCTAATTGGAACCTAATGGATCGTACACTGAGTAAGGGTGAAAGTGAAGATATAAAGGAATGGATAAGCAATTAAATTGTTTAATTGAGAATGATCAAGATTAATTAATTAGTTAATTAATTATACGAAAGGTTCGTATTGGGCTTTTAAGTTGGTTTTGGGTTTCGGGGCCCAAAAGGGTTTTTGGTCCACAAGGCCCATTGAGTTTAGGTTGTATGACAACTAAAAACTAAATGGAAATTAACCCAATAACAAAGTCAAAACCGGCCTAAAGTGAGTGGAGGCAAACTTGGGTTATTTGCAAGTTTGCCACTCACATGTGATGTGGTATAAAGGAAACTTTATAGCCATTTTTCATTAAGCGATTTTTCTTGGAGAAAAAGAGTTGAACTTTTCTCTCATTTTCTTCAAGGGAGGCCGGCTACTTAGAGAGCAATTAGCTAGCAATCTTTCGCTCCTAAGTCATGCATTTCATCTTCACACCTCATCCTTGGTGTGGAGACTTAGAGACACCAAACCTTTGGTGTTTAGGAGATCCTTTCCCTCCATCCTCAAGGAGCAAAGGAGGTGACTTGAAGGCCCTCCACTTGGGTGAATCCCTTGTGCAAACAAGAATGAGCTTCAAGGGTAATGAATCTCCAAACTTCACTCTCTTTAATATTGTTAAAGAGTCTTTGGTTCACCATTCTCTAGGCTTTGAAAGTAATGGGTTTTATGAATTGTTTTGAATGCATGCCTACTTTAATTGTTATTAGTTTGCATATGTGTTCAAATGTTCTTCTATTGTTCTTAGCTAGGACAAAATTTTTCCTTCAGTATTGTAGCCAAATCCGTAAATGTGACATTTTTAATAAATTAAGTCAAGTGTTAATAAAAATGGCCATGAAAGCACTAATATGACGGATTTCATGAACAATGATAGAACTAAAAGCAATTATGAACCTACAATTATTTGAACCCAACATTGCGAAGTATTTTCTAAATTTAAGGACCAGTCCTGCAAATATTTGCAAATAAATTCTAACATGCAACTAATTCTTCCACACCTGCAAGTTTTAAACGTTTCAGGTACCATATATAGGCCAGACCGTACAATACACAACTCATCAAGAACAATGGTAGGTCTCCAAAAATATTCTCACTCTATTCTACTCTCTCTTGCAGAAGAAACGAATGTCTCAAAAAGTATTTGATTATATTCTTAGGCGCACTGTCAAACCCCAGACCTTCTACGTCGTCTAATTTGCAGTCATATCCTTCATCATCTGCGCAGGCAACATTGTCTTCAACCTTTCCATGCATCCTGTTGAATTCAGAATTCACGAACTTCCTGACGACAGCAGGACAAAACCACAAGATCTAGATCACATTACCAAACCCTATAAAGATCAGAAAATAGTAGTTTTATTGGTCAAAGTAAAATAGTATATTGAAGAGATCAGGTTTGAGCCATTGTTGAATTCATCATTATGGTGTACTATTTTGGCTTGTAAAACCCTTCATATACATTATGCAGAGGTTGGCAACTTTTCTTTTTCGCAAAGCATGAGTGAATTTTACTGTATGAATAAAACCATAAAGAAAAAGAGAAAACAAGACTTTACCAACCCAGCTTTAAGGACAATATTTAATTATTTACGAATTTCTACTTAAAACTCTTCGTGGTTGATTCACAAAAGTTCGTGCTTATAATTAGAATCAGTCATATTATAAATCATTATGTAAAGATCATTTATGCAAAAACTCAATTAAAAATATGATCATTTAGTCAATCAACTGTAACAAATAGATAGACGGCTCGTTTAGTCCATCAACTCTCGCTGGTATGAACTATGATTCTATGAAGGTGTAGGAACTAGCATGCTTAATCCTTTCTGAATTAAAAGTCAACTAAAATTTTAGTTTCCCCTAGCAAGATGTAAATATAACACCACCCCCTCCCCACTCCTTACGGAGTTTATTTTGGAACCCACATTTTTGTACTCGATATGTGTAGTAAGAAATTGGAATAATTCCAATAATCATATTCTAGTAAACACAAGAAAAGTCAATAATCAGAATAATTTTAACACTCATTCCATGTAAATTAAGATATCATAAATGTCCAAACGTATATTGTCGATTATCTTCATGTACTCGATTGCCGTTTTTCCTTTTTCCTTCTAAACTTTTATTTTAGCCAATTTCCCGCGCCCCCCCCCCCCCCCAAAACTATTATGAATGGCCAATTTTTCCTATTCTCATGGTTACCCACATTTCATTAAAATTTTCGTCCAAAAAGTCACTTGTTTGTAATGAAATGCTAGTTTTTTATTTGTTTATTTTTCTTTTCCTAATATTATTTGTTATTTTTACTTTCTGAAATGTGAAAATTATAATGAAAAGTTAGATGAGATGTGGGAAACATGATTATAAGGGGGAAATTGGCCATTTATGGTAGTTCAAGGAAGACATTGGCCAAAATAAACGTTCAATGGGTCAGGGCAATCCACAGTGGGTACAAGTTTCAGGAGGGGAGGGGGAAAATTCTCTTGTGCGGACTAAGTTATGCAGACCAAATATGCAGATGAATGACAACCGTTAGATTGAAATCGAGGGCAGCGAGTTTGTGAATGCATATCAATGAAATTTGTGGAAATTTGTGGAAGTTTGTAGAGATTTTTGAAGATTTAGGGTAGATGCATATTTATGAAAACTTGTTGAGACACTGTGTTGAGGGTTTATATTGTCGAATTGAGATTTAGGGTAGATGTAAGTTTATGAATACATGTTGATACACTGGTTTAGGGTTCATATTTTCGAATTGGGTTTAGTTGGCGTTTACAGTTGAGTTGTATTGTTGAATTGCTGTTGAAATTTGTGAGTTAAGTAAACTTTTGTAAATTTATGAAACTTTATCTAGGTTTATGAAGCCTTGTTTGAATTTATGACATAGAGTTGACGTGCAATGAACCGTATGACATAGAGATTGAGCCTAGTGAGATTAGGCTCTTGAGGGATTATTTTCCTAAGAAGCTTAGGGGTGAAGGACAAAGCAATAAGGTTATTTTCCTGAGAAGCTTGGGGATGAAGGATAAAGCAGTAAGGGCAACAAAGGCAGGAAAGATAAGGCGAGGGCTAAAGCAAAGATGGCCCCGAAGAAATCTAGGAAGAAGGTTTCAATCACATGTGGCGAACTAGAACGAGGATTCAAAGAATGTGAAGATGATGACACAGTGAATCTTGGTCTAGTGTATTTTGCTAAGGCAATATTGTTAGGGGTGAAGAGCAATGTTGCCGTGAATCTGGATTACCTTCACCTAGTTGAGGGCTTGGAAAGTTTTAACAAATATTCGTGGAGGGCAATATAGTTCAAGGAACTCCAAGGCAGCCTATCATTTGCTGCATGTAGGAGAGGGAGAGGAAGAGAGGATGCGGATGTAGTAGAAGGAGACGGGGATGAGGAGGAAGAAGCAAAGGGAAACAAGAGGGGACTTCGATCTGGATATGCTTTTTAGGTAAGGGTTAGTAGTTAATATTGGTTTTTTATGTTTTTTATGTTTGTAAATTAATACTAATTAAGTATACATGCAGGTGTGGGCATACAAGTTGATTTCACAATTAAAGAAGCCCTTACGTTATTGTACATTGACTGAAGATGAAGCAAGGCCACGAATTCTTCGATGGAAAACTGGAAAGAAGCAGCCTACATATGAGAAGATGAGGATGTACATAACTGAGAGCAAAGAGGTATGAATGTGTATGAATTTGTATGAATGTGTATGAATTTGTATTTGTATGACTGTGAACGAGTGGTACAACTGTATATGAGTGTGTATGAAACTCTATGAATGTTTATGTATGATTAAGTGTCGTTAAGTTATATTTTGATGAATGGTATTTTAATTGACAGGCTGTGGGGCTTAACCAAATTGTGGCATCTGTGGTGGAGAAGTAGGAACCATATTGGACTTGGAGGGATGAGGACGAAGAGTTTATGCATGACGATTTAACCTTGGAGACCAATGATGTTGATGAGTTGAAAGTGGAGATAGGGAAGATGAAGTTTGAATTGGCCAAAATAAGGCATGAGAAGAACATTTCAAAGCGAAAATTGTCAAAAAAAATAGAAGAGTTGGCTGCTGGTTTGCACAGGAACATAGAAAAGGATGGAAGACAACAATGGTTGAGGAAGAAAGGGATGAATCAAGTGAGCAAGAAAGTGAAGAAGAAAATGAGGCATCAAGGAGGGAACAAGACACATGGAGGAGGAAAACAGTGAGGAGGAAGATGAACAGAAAAAGGAAGACAGTGGTGGTGAGGACATAGGGAAGGGGTCAGAGTTGAAGATTCGAGATGTGGACGACAAAGTACGTAATTTGAAGATGCTGCAGGAGAATGTGGATTTGGACAATCCGAAGGATATTTGTGCAAAACTTGCTTATCTGGTGGGAGAAAAACTACCGAATCAATATGAAGAAGTTAATGATAATAATGATGATGATGATGAAATGCTATTCACTTCTGAGGGGTAGGCTTTGGGAGCAAAAAGACAAGGGCATGTCACAAGAGTGACAACAAAAGCTAAGGCTAAGGGAAAAGGCAAAAAGAAACGTAAAGTGCAGATATAATATATGACATTGATGTTTGATCCCAGCAAACACACAAAGTTAAAATTCGGTGTGTCGGTGGATGAGAAGTTGCAGAGACAAGACTCGTTGAAAAAACTGGATCAATGATGCCTTGTGGAAATGATGGAGTTTTTCTATGGTTACAAGAAGATAAAGGAAAATGGGCAAGAGTAAGTTAGTCTTGACTATTTTTGTTCTTATTTATGTGCATGAATTTTTTAGTATTTGTTTATTTATACAATGATGATGTCAATGTTTCTATTACAATGTTAGTCCAGCCACTTCGTTAGAATGTGGCACAGCCGCCCACAATGAGTTCTAGAGGCGCATCCTTTTGACAGAAGGTTGGTTGTCCACTAATGTAAGTGAATAAATACTATGTGATGGAATATTTGTGAAAACTTGCTGTAAATTTATTGTCAATGTCTAATTCTTGACATGACATTTTCGTAGCACATGATTTTACAACTATACTTGTTAAGGAAACATTGGAATGAGCTTGCAAACACTGGCCCAATTGTTGCAACTAATACGAATGAATATATTGTGGTATGCGAGTACAATTGTCATGTGGTAAAATTATTCATTTGAAAGTTGAAATAGATTATTTAGTTGAAGTTGTTATATGTGCACATGGAAACTGTGAACGAAGCTATAAGAAGATGATTGAATCCAAAGGAGGCAAATGATGCAAACCGGTCATACCTTTTGAGCCAGTTTTGGTGAGAATTGTAAAATTTGAGGGCATAAAGGAAGCGAGATCTTAGATCGATAAGGTTGACAAGGTGCTCATGACACTTAACTTGGAACAGAGTGAGCACTGGGTTGCTGTGATGATTGATTTTGCCAATGGTGAACTCAAAGTTTACGACTCACTGAAGACAACAACCCATAAGAGACAAGCATTGCAATATTGCAACCCATGTGGTTCCTAAGTTGTTGAGAAGTCTAAACTGGATAGGGAGGGAAGGAAGGACCTTGGCCAATCGTATTTGCAGAGGATGCTCCACAGCAAAATAATGGGTGAGTGACTGGTTGATTGTGTAAAATGATAGTCATGTTTGTATACGTAATTGATAGTGAAATTGGTTCTATGATGTTATGTGTTTACGCATCGAAGATTGTGGAATATTTGCGTTGAAGGTGGTTGAATTATACTCACTAGGACTGCCAATGGATATCTTGAAGCTTGAGAACGTGTCTTTCTTCCGCTTGAGGATGGTTGCAGACATGTTACATGGCTTGTATAATGTGTAGGGATCTTTAATGAACAATGGATAGCTTTTAGATTTGTATATGTTAGTCTATGTGCTATCTAACAAAGATTATGCAGCTTTGTAAAAGTTTATGATACAATTATTTTGGATTTATGGTAATTTATGTTGTTCTTTTATGATATTGAGAAATTTTTTACAACTTTGTGAAAGTTTATAATATAATATGAAATTTTTGTGTGTTGGTTAGATATCACAAAAGTAAAATTAATCCCAGTTTCATTGAATTCAATAATTTTCATTCATTGATGACAACTTGTGACATCATATGACAGAAACCCTAAACCTTAAGGCTGGCTCAGAATGTGCCACGTGGTAGTGTGAAAAAAATTCATAATAATTAATGTACAAGTGTAAAAAATGGGGGAAAAAAATATATAAAAGCTCGGAACAACAAGCTCTACAACTTTCGTGGAGGGGTCAACTCCGAAATGCTACTCCATAATCCATGAACTCAAGATTTATAAATAGTTGTCCATTTTCGTTTACGTTTACGGTCCAATCTTCTCACCGGATTTCATTTTTTCAGATTTTTTTTTTTGAAAACATGATCTATGACTATATTAAAAAAGACAAACGGTTCAGATCGTAAACGTAAACGAAAATGGACGGCTATTTATAAATCTTGGGTTCATGGATTATGGGGTAGTATTTCGGAATTGACTCCTTCACGAAAGTTGTAGAGCATGTTGTTTTGGGCGTTTGTATATTTTTTTCCCCATGTTTCACACTTGTATATTAATTATTATAAATTTTTTTAGTGTTTTTAGTAATTTGTTGGAAAAGAGGTGCCACGTGGATTTTCCGAAGAGTGACACGTGGTCAAATTTGGCCCTCCTAAAACGGGCGGGATATTTGACACACCCTGATCAGGATATCCAGAAGGATATCGAAATCGAGGCATGCTGGCTGACACCCAAAGGGTGACGAAAGCCATGTCATGCAGATGAAGTGGACATTTCTGAATACAATAAAACCAAAGTCTGGAATTATTAAAATAATGTGGAAGAGTGCGCGGAAAGTACATGTAGATACCTTTATACACAACATGCAATGTTCAGAGCATAGTTAAAGTGCAGTAAGAAGAATACTAATTATTCCCATTCTGAATAGGATGGATGAACATACTAGTTGAAGAAAGAAATCCTACATTTATCTGGTGCGGAAGTCGTAAACACCAAAACTGTCGCGCTCACCACACGTCCATCTACTAAGTCCTAGAGGGCCGCAAAACAGAAAGTGTGAGTGGGCAAAAATAATCCTTTTTAAAACCTTTGCTTTTCATAAGATAAATAACCCCTCTCTGAAAAACCTATACAATTTCCCAAAATCATACTACATATAGTATGAAAACTGTCAAAGATATGGATAAACACATTTATCCCAA
>JAEHOF010000029.1:59915-148942 GCA_018257905.1 Gillenia trifoliata | reverse complement strand
AAAAAAAAGAGGCTGTGGTATTTTTATAAATAAGTTAAAGTTTAGACGGCGGTGACATTTTTGTAAATAAGTTGAACTTTGGTGGCACCGACTGTTTATGCACGATTAGGTCAACTATTGATCTAACTGTGTATAAACAGTCATTGCCACTAAAGTTCAACTTATTTACGAAAATGTCACCACTTATTTTTTTTCTTCCTTTTTTCATTTTTTTTTGTTTATTTGTTGTTTTTATTATTAATAAATTGTTATTGGACGTTTATGATTAATATATTGTTTGAATTGTTTTTCTTATTATTAATAAATTGATATTGAGTGTTTATAATTAATATCTTGTTTGGATATATGTTTTTCTTTAGTTTTCTATTGAAAATTACCTATACCTAAGTTATATAGAGGTGGTTTGACATAAAAAAAAGTTATATAGAGATGGGCTTAATTAATATATTATTAATTGCTAAAGCCTATGCTACCTAATTTGACTGCAGAATAAAATAACAACCAAAGCCTACGACTCAATTAAGCTCCACAATTAATAAAGAGAGCTTTTTTGGACATTCAAAATTTGTCTTTGGACATTCTATTTCTTTGTTGAATTTTTAAAAATCTTTGGATACTCAACTTAGTTTTTGTAATTTCCAAAACTAACCTTCAAAATATATTTGGGTTAATTCAAAATACAATACATGAAAAAAAAAATAATAAAAAGATGAAGGGACGAGAGAGAGGTGTTGAGTTCTTCCTCGTTGTTGTCGGCAGTGACAACGAGGGGAGTAAATACGGGAAGAGAGCGATGCTGGGTTCAACGAAGGAGGGAGGGATGAGGAGGGGATGGGGTTGGGTCGCCGGAGGCACATGTTGGTGGAGGGGATGAGGTTGGGTCGCACGGAGAAGAGAGGTGGGGGAGGGGATGGGGTTGAGTCGCCGGAGAAGAGAGGTTGCAGGAGGGGATGGGGTTGGGTTGCCTGAGAAGAGAGTTTGGAGGAGGAGACGATGGTGGGGTTGATGGAGGGAGAAATTGAGATCGACTAAGATCTGCAATTGAATGGAGGGGAGGGGCGAGTGGGATCACGCACTTGTTGCCCTCCACCTTGGTGTGCGCCCAGACATTCCAGTCATTTGAACTCCATCGATCTCTTCCGAGTTTGTGTTCGCCATCTCCTACATCTTTCAAATTTTTAGCTCCTTGAATGCGAATTAGGGTTTTGGGGTTTGATCGGATTGAAATTGGAAGCCTTTTTTTTTGGGTTTTTTTTTTCTTTCAAAACTTTTTTTCTAAGTATTGCCCAGTAGTCCTTTTTGATAATTTGACAACAGAATAAAATTGTGTTTAAACTTTTTGCAAATTTATGAGTGTCTATAAATTATTTTTGGATGTACAAAGAAGCTCTCTTAATAAATATCGTACTTGTTTAAAAAAAAAATTTAACCCATACCCCAAATAAAACAAACATATCACCTTATCGTAGGAAATAGCCCTCATACCAAATCAGGCAACCAATAATACAATTTTCTTCAAACAAAAGATAGTCCTGGATGTTAGTGACCAACTGCCTTGGGTTCACATGTTTCTCTAGACAACTTCGATACAAAGTAGGCTGGGTTCGGTTCGGGGCCCGAACCGAAAGCCCAATCCCAAATACCGAACCTTAAAGCATCGGCCGCCAATATATGTCCCGATCCTGAACTGAAATTTTCCGGATCCCTGAATTTGGGGATACCGAAGTATGTTTCGGTTTCAGGAATTGGAGTTTTCTGGGTTTAGGAAGACGGAGAGGGAGAGACTGATGGATCGAGAGAGATCGAGAGACTGAGGGATCGAGATAAATTAAACAATTGGACCCAGGGGAGTTGAAGAATGAGATCGAGAGAGAGAGACTAAGGACAAAGGGATGGTGGTGGACTTGGTGGTGGACTTGGTGGTGGTGGAGGACACAGAGATGGTGGTGAGAGCTGGAGGAGGTGTGCGTGTTTGAAGAGGGCCTTAGCATGGGACCGCTGATCGTTGGCGGAAGACACGAGGTGAGAGAATGAGGGTTTCGAAAGGGGCCGGGTCGGGGCCGAGAATTGTCCGTATTTGGGCATCCTCTAGCTGAGTCGACTAGGCCATTGCTGCAACGATTTTATTGAGTCACAGTTAGGGAAGCTTCTCTCTCTCTCCCTCTCTCTACTTTTTGATTTTTTGGGACGATGAGTGGTGTGAGCCTGGGATTTCGATGCCAGTAAGAGAGGAGGGAGAGTAATTGTGTTTTGGGATAAATGAACGGTTGAGATCAATCTCAACCTCATCTAACATCCCCTATATTTTGTAACATATATAAAATATATTTATTTAAAGAAAAATTGGTTCTGTTCGGGGCTACTGAACCTTACAACTATATAGAACCGACAAACCCATTCCTTTTCAGGTTTTTTTCCGGTTTGGGGAGTCGGGTCGGGGTCGGAAAAGTTCGGTTCGGGATTTCCGGCGAAAAGTCTCAACCCTAGTTTTATCTTTTCAAAAGATAAAACAGAAGTTAATAACATTAGGGAATTCCATTTTAAGTGGATAAATAATTTTGTATTTTGACAAAAAAATAAATAAATAAAGGAATTTTGTATTTCATGATACGTCAATAATCACTTTATTTGTCCAATAAATATTTTTTCCTCTTCAACTAACATCAAATCACTTGCAAAATTTACTCTTTATATCTCCCTAAGGTGAAAATGTTAATTGACTCAATCCTACAATTGATAATATATAAATATATTTTTTAAAAGGGACCAACTAGTGGCTAAGCTACGATAGTCCACTATTAGAGGCGAGACTCACATAAACCTTTTTAGCCTTTAGTACTAATAAATACCTATACACAAGTAGAGACACTCTTCGAGAGAAGAAAAAAATGGCCTTTAGAAAATACCTAGTTTCTTGACCCCTTGCCTTGATTTTGGAGTCGACGTCAATCCTTCTTAATATCTTCTTTTCATTTTCGGTCGTGGTCACTCTCTCCTCTTGTTGAGAGGCCTTGGTGGTTGTGGTCGCTCCTCTTGCTTTGTCGAAGAGATTTTTATTGGTTATGGTTGTGGTCATGAATTTTGTTCAACCTCATACCCAGACCGACATATTGTTCGATATGAGGTGTTGATTTTTGTGGTTGTGCTTAGCAAAGGACTATCTAAAGGACATTCGGCGTTTGTTGGAGGTGACTCATAGCAGGGGTTCTTTATGACTATTGCACAAAATCATTATAGGGTGGTCTGCCGAGTCCTTTTTTCGTGGTGCCTTTGGTTCTTCGGCTCACAAGGTTTTTTGTCCCTTATGACTAGGGTTTTAGGGTTTAGAACTTGCGGTCTTTAAATGGCCGAGGAATTGTATTTTATTTCTAATGAGCTTGTATTATAAAGTTGTGGTATTTTTGAAATGTGTGGCCTCTTAGATTATTTTAAAGACCATGTTTGACATGTCTTTTTTTTTTGTTTATGTTTTTATTATGTTCTTAATGAAATTTCTTTCGATCTCAAAAAGAAGCACCTATACACAAATCTTTAAATGAAGTTGGCAACTATTCATACTAAATAGGGATAGGGCTATTTGGTCACAAACAAGTGGTCTGTTAGGTTGTACAGCTCTAACAACCGTCTAGATGTTACCATTGATGGAAAGCAGGCCACTTGATCTCACCCAGAAAAAATTATAAGTTTGTTGCGACAATACTAGTTCCAAAACTTCTGAACGAGGTATGAACATCCACTTAGGTTCACATTTTTTTTACTTTATCACCTCGTTTGAGAATGTTTGTGTACAAACCTTTTTTTCTTTCTCATACATGCATAATTTGCTAGGAGTGTTTTGTTTAAAACACAACAAAAACTTTATTAAAGTCCAAGTTCGTTTAAAAAAAAGAAAGGATTTTACAACTTATAAGCACTTTTAAGTTGTTGCAAGTGATGGATTACCCTAGTGATCATGATCTTTCTCTTCAACCCACTTCGTTTCGGGTTCAAACCATCCCTCTTTCCTTAATTCTGTATTAGATTAGTGATATCGTTTGTAACAAAAAACATTTAAGTTATTTTCTTAAACATTTTTCGAAGTGCTTTTATCTCTTTTAAAAGTTGTAAACGCCTTTTTTGCTAATGCCAATAAGCTCGACTCGCTGAAAAAAAACCTTGCCATACAATTCTGCTTTTGGTATTATACTTCTTTGGTGCTTTTGCTGTTAACACAAAATATTACAAGAAATATGCTTTTGACACGCTGCAGATTATCATTTGTTCACCATCCCACATTGGTCTTCATTTTCCTCCCTTTCCTTTGTTTGCTCAAAACGCACCCTACCAGATATCATTAGTCAACAAATGATTCCTTACTTTTTCACATTGTTTGGGACAGATTCTAGATCTGGGACAGGGCAATCCCATTGACTTATCACAATGGCAGTAGTTACTTGTTCTGCACCAACGTTGTTCATGCCAAGGCTGCTACCAACCTTTCCTTCGAAAAATAAATCAACATTATGCTGTGGAGGAACAAACAATGGCTCACATACTTACTAATCAAAGCCAGGCTAATTCTACACCTGGTGCTAAGTTTCATGCCAAGGTCTTTCCCAAAGCAATGTTATCACTGCCCCCAAAGACGATTACAAGACTGCCCCACCAGCTGCGGCTGCTGAAAATGCCACAACATCCGAACATGGAATCTAACGAAGTACGATGGGGTTTGTGACATTTTTCATGGACGATTGGATGAGAGTGGTTTCTTTTCAACAAAACTTTGCAATTAGATCGTATGATTTAGGCCCCCAACGGCAAAAACAACCATGACTTTACTTGATGGAGCGTTTACAGGTTTCCATTTCTTATCTTTGTCAGAGATAGCATATATAGGTATACCGTCACCTCGAAGTAAACTAATGCTTAACTGTGAATGTTCTTCTTGGATTTTGTATGTATAATAGGAAACATCAGTTCAGCACAGCAGGAAGTTTGGGGCTCTGGTGGTTTTGGTTCATCACCAGAGAGATGAGCAAAAGGGACCTAAGTGTGGGTGGTCCGGAAGTTACAGGCAGGATGGATAAATATCCTTCTTGGTAAAACCAATATACTAAAACCCATTAATTTCTGATACATATATTATTGTGCTGTTTTACGTACGTCTGCAGGATTATGAGAAAATTGAGGAAATTGACAGAAATATTCATTTACAAATCCTAATTGTTAAAATGATCGCTTTTCAATATTTGATCGATGAGTTGCCAATGTTTGCTCGATGTCGTTAGTAACATCTTTTAGATCAGTAACCATTTTTTTTCTTTCTTTCTATGTTTGAAGGGCTGATGTTATTCAAGTAGATAGCTGGAGTGGTGTATCAAGAAACAATAGTATGTTCGAGTTGGATCTTTCGTGATTACATAACTGGTGAAGAATATTAATGCGAGCAGGGTTAGAATCCACACTAAGCTAAAAGATTTTCAAATTTAAATACTGTCTTTAATTAATTAGTCCTTTGTTATCCAATATGTTCAGTAATGGTCTGAGCTGCAGACTGAGGTTCTTCCTTTTCTGTATTTGGCAGTCTTTATGTGCTGATGAACATGAAGACAAGGAAAGTTGGTAAGATTTACTGAAGAGATCAGAGAAGAGTTTAAACCTTGTTTCGTGGACTCCGACCCTCTCATTGACATCAGTAACACCAAACTAGGACGATTGAACGTTGATGGTAGAGTTATGTTCAAACAGGTTTAGCAGTAAGTATCTTACGCGTATAATATGGAGAGGGTGAAATATTTGCTTATTCCTGAAGCAATTAACTCACGTATGCTTGTCATCTTCAAATTGCATTGCAGCCACCTGGTTGGAGCAGTTTGGATATCAATCAGCATGTGAGCCATGCAAAATACATAGACTGGGTTCTGGAGGTGAATCTTTTTGCAATGCTTCATTTTCCATACTTTAAACAATCAATTTTGCCATTGCCAAAAGTTTTCGTTTTTTGTTTGTTTATGCATTCTCATGCTTAAAATTACTCTCTTCTAGTGGAAATTAAAATCATGGTTATCAGAGCATTCCTATCTCAATCTTGGAGAGCCATGAGCTTTCCTCTATGACTTCGGAGTTTCGAAGAGAGTGTAGGAGGGACAGCGTTCTGCAGTCCCTGAGGTACCACCGGTTGCTAGAGACTGGAATAGATGACTCAGTACTCGTAATGAAGGGGTAGAGTTTGATCACTTGCTTCGTCTCAGAAACGGGGTCCTGAAAATTTTCAGGGCAAAGACTGTTTGGAGGCCAAACTGTGATGGTTTTTGACTTTGAGCATGCATCATATCCCTAATTGTACTACGTTTTTCGAATGTTTCTATCTTGAAATGACAGAGCATATGTTGGAATGCATCGAAATATATAAAAAAGAGGAAAAAAACCAAATGTTTCATAAAATACTCATTTCATCCATTAGGATGCATGTGTGGTAAACTGTAAATGGTGGATAAGATAAATTTGCCTCCAAATCAGCTTGATGAATGATGATCCCTTCCATTGAATCTTGAATTCTCTGTGTTCAACAATGATGTCTGCTATCACAGTGGTAAATACATGTGCGTGGAATAATAAGAGAGAAATATACACTCCTTTATAAAACTCCGTCATAACAAGTGTTATAAGTTATAAGCAATCTCATGAAATCATTTTTTCAGTCTTATCAAGCCTGAGGACTTTCTTCTATTTATGGGAAAAAAAAAATCAATTGCTAAGTGATGTAATTATATGGTGGAAAGGGCACTCGTACGGACCATGTATTTATTGTATAGGACTCGTATTTTGGAGTAGAAAAAGCAAGGAAATTGTGAAAGAATAATGCTTGTGTTCCCCCATAGGAGGACTTACTTGTCCCTCTATTTACGATTAACGAACCTTTCTTGTACGAACATCAAAATCGGAACCTTTCATTCTCTTTATCATCATCTAAAGATCATATATGTAAAATTATTCAATTTGAAAATCTTTTAGCCATTTATATGTATAAAACAAATGGACGGTTCATCATGAGGATGCTACTTTTTACTAAAATTGTTGATTGGTTTAACACGTATGGATGACTAAACGATCTTTAAATTGAATGATTTTTGCATATATGATCGTTAGATGATGATAAATAGAATAAATTGTTTCGATTGTATATTCGGACGGTAAATGTTTGTTAATCGTAAGCATTATTCCTTGTAAATATATAATATGTCTTGTATGGTAGATACATGGTCCCTATGATAGTTTTATCCTATCCTATTTTTCAAAGAAATTTGTAAATCGGGATCCCTGCGATTTGTTCGAACCCCATAGGATATTCTTCGGCTGTATGTAATGAAGTGAAACAAAATCATTAATATGGTATAAGGTTCGTAGTAGAGAGATCGATTATGTTCTCTCATTAATAGATACAACTACATTTCTATAAGTACAACATTTCTTTAAATGTAAGACTTATGATATATATGTTTAGTGTATATTTATGGAGACTCCATATTACTTGAGATTTTTTCAAAAGTTCTGAATTTGAATTTTTTGAAGTATATCTTTTGAAGTGATTTCTTAAAGTGTAAAAAAATGTCATGAAATTCTTATTTAAAGATTTCAAACTACATATAAGCATGAAGTTCAAAGTCTTACTCAATATAATTATTATATTCTAGATAAGTTTTATTATAAAGACTTTTTAGCCAAAATAGTTGTAAGTTGACATAATTCCTCGGTTTAGGTCACTGCTTGATAAATCGATAAATATAATCTACAACTTTGTGTGCACATCTGATGTGGTCATTTCGTTAAATTACGTCAATTATTCTGTTGGTGTCTTCACCCATGACATTGTGTCGGTCTCGCAAATCCAATTATATAGCTGCACATGGAATAACCATAAATTTTTTTTTTAAATTTAAAGTTTAAAACCCAAAATGATAAAACTTAAAAATTAAAAAAAGAAGAAAAGAAGTTATGGTTTAGAGGAGAGCGTGCAGCAGCAGCGGCGGCGGCAGACATCAACATCACAACAGCATTGGAGGGTGACCATGGTTCTGAAGACGGAGCTCTGCCGTTTCAGCGGCGACAAGATGTACCGGGAAAGGGAATCCGATTTATCTCTCCGATTTACCCGCCATGTGCCGAAAGCAACACAAGAAGGACATTGCTGCTGAATCTGTGAAGAAGAAGCGTCGTTCGACGAAGCCTATTCCAGGTCCATTGTTGGTGCCACATTGGAAGTTATCCAGCCCGATGTTCGCGACACTGCCCGTGAAAGCGCTACCCCGTGAAGGCAGCTGCCCGTGGGCAGCTGCCCGTAAGAGCAGCTGCCCGTGAAATTAGGAGGATTAAGAAGACCAAGGATTAGAAGAAGGCAAAGAAGGCTGAATTGGTGTCCAAGTCAAAGGGTCAATCAAAGGGAAGAGTGGTTTTGGAAGGTTAGGGTTTTTGATTGGGGGCCTGTCTGGATTTACCCACCAGATGAAGACGACGACTTGTTTTGTTTTGTTTTTAATTTATTACTTTATCAGTTTTCGTTTTAAATTAAAAAAAAATAGTCATATAGTTAATCAAGATGGCCGCGATTTAGTTTGTGTGATCCGCACGATCCAACACATAGCCCGAATAAGTGACGAAATTTAAACGAAATGATCAAATTGATGTGCGGTGGTCAAAACCGGATCACATTTATCGATTTTATTGTTAGGGACGATTTAAGGAGTTATGCCAACTTGAGAGATCATTTTAGCTAAAAAGCCTATGTATAAATTGTCTCATTGGTTTTGGTAAGGCTCAGCGAGGTAGCATTAAGCACAAACAACACCTTATTAATGATTCATCAAACGTTGTATATCCCTATCTATTATGAAAAAAATGATCTATTATTTTCTTTGATAAGTATAGGTAAATTAATTTTCAAATTGGTAAATTAATATAATATTTTATATTACTAAGTATTTCATTGATATTTTTTCCATGGAATATTGTAATAACGTTGCATGGAAAAGATATCTAAGTTAGAAAATTCAAAATATAAGTAAATTAATTTATATTTTAGTTTACCTAGAATATTGTAAAAACAATTTTCCACTTACATACATAATAGGGAGTGAAATTATTTTCATTTCACACCCGGGCTAATTTGTAGATACATCAAAATTAATACACTTGGTTTCTTTATACATTAATGTACCTACTATTATGTTGTAGGTAAACTACCAAAAGAATAAGTGTAACATCACAGCAAAAAGTTTGTTATAAAATAATTTCACCGAGGATATTTTCTACAAGTGCGTGTTTACTTCGTATACGTGAGCGTGTAAGTTTACTATTTTGGTGGGTGCACAATGCCCCCAAACCCAAATTTTCCTTTCCTTTTTCCCCCTTTTCCTTCTTCCACGAGTCACTTTTCTTTTCCCCGGTTTTTGACTTTTTCTCCCTTTCTCTCACCGTGTGTGCACGGTGCACATCGGCCAGCCCGTCGAATTGGGGCGGGCAGAAAATCACCACCTTCTTCATCTCGGCGCCTTGGACTCGCGGTGCAAACCGTTCGTCCAAACTCCCAACACGTTTGACAGGGAAACGCAGCCAGAAGAACGGACCTTTTCAACCATTTTCGACCAATCTAGACCGAGGTGAGGCTTCTAACTACCACCATTGTATTTCTCTTGTTGAGTAGATGAATTTTCATAGGTCGTTTGCACGATTTGGTTGAGTTTTGATGTAGATTGACAAAGCTACGGTGAACTGCAACTTTCGAGGCAATTACGGAGCCATTTCCAGAGCTTGTATGACCAATCCAAAGGTACAAGTGATTACACTCTTCTCCGGCTTCATTTGATATATGGCACGTAAAATTTGGCCAAGAAATGAAGAAGATATGGAGCTTTAAAAATTTTCTAGAAATCGGCCAAAATTCCAACGCGGCGGCAGGGTGGCGACCGCAAAAGACCCGAGAGGTGGCCAGGCGTTGGCCGTCGCGCACCGATGACGTCGGCAAGCGGTTGGGCTTTGGTGCGCGTCAGCTGCCGGTGAGCCGCGGCGGCGTCGGCAGCCAGTCTTGGCTTGTCCGGCATTGACCAGCTGGCCAGGCTGGGCGACTCGCGCATGGGCGTGCGAGTGGAGCTAGCGGCTTCCGCGTTTGAGCTGCGAGTGGGGCGCGTGGAGCATCTTTTTCGATTCCTCGTCTTCGCGGGCGACTCGTGACGGCAGGCGTACTACTAGGGCGTACGTATGATATTTTTCGAGGTGTTTTGGACCTCTGGTTGAGAACAAACAAGGGATAGGTGTAATTAATTAGTTATTTAATAACCTTTATGAGTTTAATCATTATTACGGTGATATCTCATATAGGTGAGACTTATCGAGGACTACGGGGCTACCCCGGGACGGGGGGCTACGATCCGACTGCCTACGGGTGGTGAGTGGGTCTTTGTTTTTGATAAATGTATATGTACGTATGGTTTTTCAATGCTTTCTTCAAAGCATTAGCATAACTCATATCATGTACGTTTGTTGGAGGTAAGACATTCGTATTATATTGCCATACATGTTTTATCTTGTTGCTCATCGAGTAGATGTATAACACCCCATGTATTAGTACTCGTCTTGTGGCGGGACTAGCCTTGACGTTTGGAGTAGTCACTACCGGTACCGCTACGCGGCTTTGGATCCATTGTAGGTACTAGCACTGTTCTAGGTTGCACTAGGCAACTCGAACTTGTGTGACGCATTTTGTGCCAGTAGCAGCGTTAGACTCACGTCATTTGTAGTACTCGGCGTATTACTTTTATACTGCTTTGTTCCTGCTTGGCTGCTTCATGGACTTGTTGTGTTTACATATGGGTGAGCATGTCGATAATCATTGTCGGGGAGTACAGGTATATTTTTGTTATAGTATTTTGAGGTTCATGCGGAGGGTATGACGTTTTCAAACTATATACTTGTTTTTCCTAGCGGGGTTAGTACTCTTGAAAACAAAGGTTTTATCAAACTTTGCTTTTTGACCCACTCACCATTTTATGTTTTGCGCCTCCCGGGGACTGAGGCGGGTTGACACACCCCACCCTCGATACCGTGAATCTAGAGTGCGGCGTCTTTGGCGACACTCGTAAGTGGCCAAGCCATTAAATGCATGACAACACTTGGTAGAAACGAAATTAAGTTGTATTAAACGTTGCGGAAATCAATGTCAAATTGCATATGGTTCGGGCGTACTAATTTGAACGGCGGAAATAAAATAGTGAGTCAAGTTCCTAAAAACTCTATCCATAACGGGGATGGATATTATTATAGGCGGAATAACGAAAGATAAATCCCTACATGGTTGGGATATACGTCCAGTACGCCACGTGAAGTCTCGACCTCGCCGAGATGCTATCTCACTATGTCTGAAGGAGCAAAAACAAAAGTGTGAGTGGACAAAAATCAAAGTTTTCGCAAAACCTTTTTCTTTTCAACATATTAACCCCCTATTTGGAAATCCCGGTATAATCGTAAAACATACTAACATACTATAGTTCGAAAGGTACTTTGTGAGTATCTTGAAACACATCAAATGTAAAATATTCATAAACCACATTTCATAATTTAAACATAATATAATACGGAAAACCAACACGGGGTGTATGCGCGATCACCCATGTACGGGTTGAGAACAACCTCTCAATCACCCCGTACAAGCACTTTCGTTATCCATAATTTGTACTCCTAGTACCACACACATGTAAGCACTTGCGCCGTGATGCGTCACCCAGTCTTACGTAGTGGGCCTTTCCTAACAACAATAAACGTAAGACAAGCTTGCACTAAGGTATTTGCAGGACAATACCCCTGGAGTACGGTGCGTGTGACCCAAACATGTGAGACTTGTCCTATGGCCATGAACGGTACTACAACGTAGTGAAAGCATACCTAGTGTGTTTGAAAACATACATACATACTCATGTGTATAGATATGATAAACAATACCCATTTCACCAATTCCCAAATATTTATCATTGCATAAGTAAATCCTTTCCCAAAAACCATATATCAAAATACCGTTTAATATTTATGCAAAAGTGAAATCATAACATAAACCATTTCATAACATATATTCATACTTGATAAATAGTCTCAATCAACTAATTAAATCCATTTCCTAATATAAATACCATAAATAGAACAAATATGGTTGCATAAATAATTATCAACAAGTATATAT
This sequence comes from Gillenia trifoliata, assembly GCA_018257905.1. Classification (NCBI taxonomy): domain Eukaryota; kingdom Viridiplantae; phylum Streptophyta; class Magnoliopsida; order Rosales; family Rosaceae; genus Gillenia; species Gillenia trifoliata. Next base: position 136,737 of record JAEHOF010000029.1, on the reverse strand, counting down.
ATTTATAAATAAATATATATAAATAATCATGCGTCGAAAACCATTTTGACTTCATAAATAAATCACTTTCATAAACATTTTCAATCATAAAAACCATTGCATAAAACAAATGTCCACTCCACGGGTATTCGGGAGTGAAATCTCCCAGGCGTTGTCCTCACGGGTGTGCGGCAGAAGAATTACCTATTTAAAGTTAGGGAATAAATTAGAACATCCACAAAAATAATTAAAATTAAGCCCTAAAAAGAACCCCCCAAAAATAATACTATTGTGCGACGACGGGCTCGAAAAAGCGATTTCGGGCCCGAAGCCTACCGCCGCAGGTCCACAGCCGCAGCGCCGCCGTGCGCCGCCGCCGCGCCTGTAGCCCAAGGAAGCGGTCGGAGAAAGCCTCCCCGCGCGCCGGGAAACCCTCACGCGCCTGCACGCGCCGGCACGCGCCGGAAACCCGGACCGCGCGCCCACACGCTGGGAAAACCATCCACGCGTCGGCCACGCGCCGTGGAGTGGCTGCGCTGGCCAGCACGTGTCGCCCTGTGGCCGGCATGTGATCCCACGCAACAGCGCGTGTGTCCCCACAGCGTCACGCGCCCCACGCGCCTAACCGACGTCACCCCACGCGGCTGGCGCGTCGGCCACGCGCTATTTGTCGTATAGTTAAGTTTAACGGAATATACCTTGGCCAGTTAGGAATATTCCCCTGTAGTTAGGAATATTCCGTTACCGTTAACGGAATATTCCCTCTCCTCCTTCCTTTAAGCGGTCATGGGAGCTCCTTGCGGCCCGCGCGCGGAAATAAGCTCCCGCCGGCGCCGCACGCCGTACAGTTCGCGAGATAAAGGTAAATACGATTATGTCCCAAAACTTCCAATTCGTATCTTCTTCATTCTTTGTCCAAAATTGACGTGCCATATATCAAATTGGTATTGAGGTGTAGAATATTTTTATACTATTTGAGGCGGAAAAGTGGCCGGAGATGGCCTGAAATTGGCCAGGCTTCGAGAGCCTAACTCCGATCTCCTTCAAAGCGCACCAAAATTGACGTATTTTATATCAATTTGAACCTACTCAATCCAACTAAATAATGGTAATGGTCTCGAGGCTTACCTGGCCTGAATTACAGGGAAATTGACGTTTCGTTTCCGAAACCGTTAGACCGTCGGTTTGAACAATCGGGCGAATTTGTGAAACTAAAAACACCGATCTCGTCCATAATGGCCCGAGAGGGAACACTCTGAGTATGATTCTTGGGCGTTGGTTTGGTAGTTTTGTGATTCGTTCAAGAATGGTGGCTTTTCGGACGTATTTGGCGAGAGAATAGGAGAGAAAGAGAGGGAGAGAAAGAATACGTGCGAAAAGTGAGGGGAAGGGTTGGGCTGGCTGTGCGGTCGGCCCAAAACCTAATTCCCATTACACGGAGTGAAATTGCACAAATGCCCCTACACTTCAAAGCTTCGTAAACGTTCGTTCGAACTCAGAGATTGAGTTTAGAAACTGGCACGCGTTCGTATCGACGAGTACATCAGAATATGTAAGCGAGGGGTTAGTATACTCTTGAAAACAAAGGTTTTATCAAACTTTGCTTTTTGACCCACTCACCATTTTATGTTTTGCGCCCCTCCAGGACCTAGAGGAGGGTTCTCTTATCGGTGACACGAGGACTTCCTTGGTGGTGGTCGACGGTTCTGACATTGCTTCAGTTTATGTAGGATTCACTCCTACTTGTAGTTAACTTTTATTTATCCATCCTCACGGGGATGTGAATAATTTATACTCCTGCACTATTTACTTTGCTCTGACTGTTATGCATCCTGTATTATGGGTTTTTAACCCTCACCACACTTCTATTTCCGCACTCAACTCTTTTTATTCTTACTCTTTCACTTATTCATGCATAATTGGCTTTCGTCACCTAACACATGTCGGCCAGCACTTCCCGACACTTGGCGTGTCCGGGATCGGAATGTGTCAATAAGAGAATATTAATTACAGGGTAAATGACCCAAAAATATGAGAATATTACAATATGGCAGCATTATTTGCACAGGTAAATTAGTAGGCAAGTTTTACTATTATATATAGACTATAGTAGAATAATTTACCATGAAAAAATGTAGTTTTATTTTTATTTTGATGAAAACGATTCCATTGAACAGTAGTAAATGATGTAGTTATTATACAGGGTGTAATGCATTAGATTGTTGGAAAAATTATAAACAATACTATAAAAACGTTAGCATGATTAATTTGTTTTTAATGCCTGTGATTGAAGCCAAAATTCAAGTGTGGGTAAGTAACGGTTTAGAAGGGATGTGACATAAGTTGTAAATAATTTGTAATAGTAGGTTACTTAGGCTTAGTTTGGTATTGCTGTGCTTTGAAAAAAAGCTGCTGTGAGAATAAGCGGCTGTGCTGTGAGAATAAGCGGCTGTGAAATAAAGCCAGCAGAGTGTTTGGTAAACTTTTTTGTAAAAGTGCTTTTGGAAAAAAAAGCTGTATGATAGTGTTTGGTAAACTTTTATGTAAAACAGCTGTGACTGTGTGAAATGACCAAAAATGGTATAATACTAAATGTGCTATTAATTTAATTTTCTTAACAAATAAAGATGAATTACTAAATATACTGTATTTGTAAAAGAAAAATATTTATAAACTTTATCTTAAATATTAATTATATGACAAACTACTTTTAATTGAAATATTTTAGACTGAATAGCTATGATTCATTAGTACAATATTGTTAATATACTTGAAAGTAATCTAATTAGATGCATTCATCAAACTTGCCGCTATTCTATTTCTTAATGCTTCTATCTCATGTGATCCTTCAACTTGATAATTTTGATATTCTTCTTCATCATCAATACTATCGCTCTCTTCACAATAGTCCCTGGGATCATCAAAATCACGATCACATTCAGAATACCTCCGTATGTAGTTATGAAGAGCCATTGTAGCAATGACAATCTTCACTTGCTTATTGAAAGGGTAATTAGGCATATCCCTTAAAATTGCCCATTTTTTCTTCCATATCCCAAAAGTTCGTTCAATGATGCTCCTAAGAGAAGAATGCATGTGGTTGAATACCTCTTTATGACCCGTTGGTTCGCCACCCCTACGAAAATCCGGGAGATGATATCTTTCACCTTTATATGGTCCCAAATAACCTCTCATTTGTGGGTACCCCGCATCTACCAAGTAATATTTTCCTGAAAATTAAAAGTTTTATTTTGTATTTCAATAATTATACAAAGCATGTAAAATGTTATAATATAAGTATGAAGATTACCATTTGGAGGCTTAGAAAAGTTTAAATTTGGATTCCGTAGCAACAGATAGAAAAATTCTTGTGTCATGTGCAGTGCCTTCCCATCCAGCACAAGCAAATGTGAATTGCATGTCAAAATCACATGCAGCCATAACATTTTGAGTCGGCATTCCTTTCCTACCAATGTATCGAACTTGATCTGGAGGTGGTATTGAAGCCTCAACATGTACTCCATCTATAGCACCAATACAATCCTAAAAATAATAACATAGAAGAAAACCGTCAACCTACACTTATAATTTGCAGACACTTATAGTTTGCAAATAAGTTAGAACACGAGTCAAACTTTACCTTAAAATAAGGCATGTATCTTGTATCTCTCCTTATTTCTTGGGGAATGGCATGAAACTCCGAATCCATCGGTTTGATAATATCTATTGCCATCTTACATACAATATCCAACATAGCACCAAAATATCTACTAACAGTCTCACCAGAATGTTGAAATCTCTCTTGCGCTAATCTATTTTTCACACCATGTCCTAACATATGCAAGAACATTCCTAATATTTCAATTGCATTCATCCTCCTTGAACCTTTCAGTCCATAATTAGTTTGCAAGTCATTGGATAATCTATAAAATACATCTTTGTTCATCCTAAACATTCTATAACATCTCACATCATTTCCTTGTAGTACCTCCATCAACCAAATATTACCTGTTTGGACAGAATTCATACATGGAGTTTTGTGGACATATTTTAAATAATATGTTTCAACAGCTCTCGCTACAGCGCATATAATTAGACCATCCTCCAACTCCTCAACATCTTCATCAGAGATGTTCATTTCAATATACACCTGTAACCTAACATATAGTTCAACATTCCACAAGTCAATCCAACAATCACTAAGAAGTAAATTCGACATTCAAGAACAAGTCCTAATCCAACGTTTAACAAGAAATCGTAACCCAACATTCAATCCACACAAAGTTTTACAACATTGAACACAATGCAAAGTACAAACCACACAAAGTCCTAATTCATAGTTATAGCTTCTTATTGTTCTTTGTTGAACATATATTTCAACCAAGCCAACTGGTGTTCAGAATTTTGCATCGTGGTAAACACCTCACGCTTCTTTGCAGAACAAAATAAACATGTAGCAAACATCCATAACTCGCTAGGTGGCTCACAACCAGGCAATTTTGTAACAGTCGCTAACACTTCCAAAATACTATTACCTATATGCATCGACCTCACCAATGAGTTTGCAGAACTCCTACTTTCATAAGCTTGAACAAGACGATCAATACTACCACAAAGTTGTGCAGCACCTCCAATTTTTTTCCCTTTCTTATCACCATTCTTCTTTCGCAATTCTTCTTGGTTAGCCACTCTTTTTTTCCCCTTCCTACTAGCTTGCCTTAGATCCTTCATAGTCACAACTTCATCCTCATCATTTGAATCAATTTGTTGTACAGATTCCTCTAGTGGCTCTGGTGGCAGTACTCCAGATGAAGGTGCCCATGCATGTTCACCTGTAGCAACTATACTCGAGAACATCCTATCTAACTTGTCCTCCATCTCAGGACTAATGCCTTTTTTTCGAAATTTTCCATATTCTTTGTTTATCTACAAATAAAGAAGAATACGGTTAATATATATTGCATGATATCATAATATTGGTGGAGGACATGGAAACAACTCAGAGATATCATAATACATATTAAAAGATACATACACACCTGAATTTTATTATTCCACCATTCCTCAGAGGCATCAACGGTACCCTTGCTCGAATTCCACCCTAGGCCAGTTTCTTTACCAACTAGCTCTTTCCACAACTTCCACTCATTTTTAAGTGCATCCCACTTATTTTTCAGTTGTTTTCTTTCATAATCATGCCCTGTCTCTGCCTTGAAGTTGACTCTAATATTTGCATATCCATCTTTGTCAAAGTGAGTGCCCGGACGATGTCCGGCCTCAACCTCCTTGATGCAAATATCACAAAATATAGATATATTATGGGCATTCCATGTAGCATTAGGATTTGACGAAGATGCCCCCTTCTTAGACATCGATACCAACTACTGATTTGTAATAAACAGTCCCTAGATTTCCTGGGAAAATTAAACCTATCACAATCCAAAAACCACTAAACCTGACATTACTACAATAATATATGTGTGCTATTTAGAGTTCATTTCTCTGAAGTCGACCCAAAGCCTTAAAAGGGAATCTGGGATCGCACTACAAGCGCACACACAAAAATCAAAGAACCAAGATACAACAATACCAGCATATTCCACAACAACAATACAAGCGCACACACAAATTGACAATATCTAATAGAACCTCAAAACAACATTATTTTCCACATCATAGACAGAGACAGAACAAAAGAATAAAACTTTATGTACAGAGACAGAACATTACCATAAGAAAAAAAGGAATGAAGTCCTATAGCAAAGTTTTGCTACCAAAAGAGAATCAGCAACTCAGCTTATTTATGTGCCACAAAATTCCCAACTGTGCTGATTAGTGTAAGTGATATGCAAGCAATAACAAACATACATTTAACATGAAAAAACAGGAAAGTAGAAGTAATATCAGTCATGTCTGATAATAACACGAAGAAAAAACCCTTACTGCTCAAAAGTTAAAAAAATTATTATTAGCATTTGTGAGCAACAAAATGAGGGGCAGAATCTTGCCTTCGTTTTAAACAATACAGCTTTCCAGCTCCTTATCACCCCAAAAAATAAATTTTCGTTCACCACAAATCTTTATTTCTTGTTATTGCACAATGGCTCCATTCCATATTTCATTTTGCAACGAATAAAAGCTGATTGACGGATTAAATAAGAAAACCTCTCGGCAAAAGATAGATTCCCATTCTACTCCGAAATAGCGATCAATCTTACAAGGACTGCAGCAGACACCAATGGTACTAACATTTTTAAGCACTGGTATACGCTAGCTAAACGCGTTTACAACTTGAAAAAAAAATTCTGTTTAGAATAGTTAAAAACAGGACTTTTTCCCAACTTCTACTTTTCATATATTCCGTTTTCCTTTCTTACTTCATAGTAATGATAAATACAGTCCATGCCTCCATGTAGAATTCGACTACTTTACTGTAAATTCTTAGTTCTATATGTTAAGGAAGAGCTGCAAATTCAAAATTTATCCAAATCTAAAACCGAAACACGCACATTTAAGCTACTAAGCACACGAAAACCATACATGTTTCCAAAAAACACATGCTATACCAAATTAAAAACCATAAAACATTTCAAGAACGCAACTTTTACTTTAATGTTACACTTTGAATTCATGAACTTCAAGGAAGGGCTTTCATATTCATCCAAGAACACAACTTTTACTTTAAGGAAGAGCTGGAAATTCAAAATTTATCCGAATCCAAAACCGAAACATGCGCATTTACGCTACCAAACACACGAAAACCATACCTGTTTCCAAACACACATGTTATACCAAATTAAATAAAAACCATACAACATACCAAGAACACAACTTTTACTTAAACATTCCACATTGGATTCATGAATTTCTCACTAAGCTAAACAATTGCTGAGACCTCCAGATCCTCAACGATTAGAGGGCGATTTACACACATTTGCTCACATGGGTTTACTAATTAAGCACCCAAAATGTTCCATTGAGCAGCCAAGCATCATTCTTGTTTAAATTTTTCTTAAATTTGTTTTGTTTTTAGTTCTTGTTTCCCAGAAGCAATCAAAGAAAAATCACCTCAATTTTCACGAAAAAATCAAAGGAAAATCGTGCTATTTCCACAAGCAAGCATATATGAATAATAATTGAATGTCTGAGAAAAAAACAAACAAATACTTGAATAGAAAGCATTTTCTCGGCAGCCAAACAGAGCAAATACAGGGAGAGAGAGAGAGAGAGAGAGAGAGAGAGGAGAGAGTAGCATACAAGCAAGTCGCGAACTTGAAAGGGAGCGTGTCGAGGGAAGGTGAAGAAGAACATGGGGAGCTCAGATCTGAGAGTCTCCCTCTCTGTGTGTGCTGTGAATTGCAATTTGACAAGCAGCTCTCCTCCACTACGAGAATGAATGAGAGAGAGAGAGAATAGTGGTTGGTTTATAGTGGGAGAGCTGGGAATTTGGAGACAGAGGGAGTATCGATCTGGAGATGGAGGAAGAAGCAAGAAGAAAGAAAAAAGATTGCACGGGCTGGGACGATACTGTTCACCCGTGTTTTGGAAGCGCTTCTGATTTTGGAGAAGCTGCTATCCTGCAGCTTAAGCTTTTACGCTGAAAACAGCTGCAGCTTCAAAAAAAAGCTGCTTTGGATAAATTTACCAAACAACTTTTTTCACTCCAGCTTTTTTTCACCCCAGCTTTTTTTTTAATCACCTCAATACCAAACTAGGGCTTATATTCTTATGTGACAGTTTATTTAAATTTTGGGTTTTTGTTTGGAAAATATGAGTTGTAAGAGTCTATTTCTAATGAACCCTTTTATATACACATAACCTAAATGTGAAGAAAATTTACTTACAGTACTATTTATAATGATTACATGCATGTGATACAAGTCACACCTCGCATGGTATATGCAAGATAACACACACGTGGACTAATTTAAAGGATGTACCCTACTGTACTGATCGACTTGCTTAAACCTTATATTGTGTATACATTCCAGGCCGATGTGGTAAAAGTTAAGCACTCAAATTAAACCCTCTTGTTATCGAATTGTAGTAAATATGCAAGTAGGGATCGTTCTGGACCGGGGATTAGGAGGGCTTGCTAATAACCTCTAAACTGACTCAAAAACATAAAAACAAGATAATGGATGGATTAGTTAGAGGTCCGTTCTCCACACATGACACACTTGTACATGAATTGATTTCCAATTGCTTTTCGATAAACTATGATGCTCAACACCCCAGATTAACCGTGATGCACAAATTAACCCTCAGATTTTCCTAGATTCATTGAATTGGATGAATGCATACAACAACCCAAATTATTCTCTAAAAGTCCCCTATATGAATGCATAATAGAAATACAATCAGAGATCATTACGTTTCATGAAAATCATAAGTGTTGACGAGGCAATTGTAACTATGAATGCATGATACGTTTGCCAAGAATTCAATTAACGCGATTGTGACAAGCAACCTTCACTACTCATGAATATAAACTTGTAACGATTAGGTGAAACTTATTTATATTCTAGCATCTAATTCATGCATGAAAACTAAGTATGCATCCTTAATAAACATACACAAATCAGTTATGAATAAAACAGATAATTGAATTGCAATCACAACTTAACAAATCACAATTGGAAGAAATCAATTCATATCTCAAACATGTTCATGGCTTCAAACTTCCCCCTAACTAACTAGGGGTTTAGCCACTCTTGATTACAGCAAAATCAGAAAGTAATAACAAAGTAAACATTGAAAACAAGAACGAAGTACACCTAAAGCGCTCCAATTTGCAAGCATGAAACGCCAAGGTTCTTCTTCTTCCCCACCTTGCTGCGGCACAAGAGTCTAAGGATGTGAATGAATGAATGAAAGGGTCTTGGATAGGGTGAGGTTGAATGGAGGCTGCGACAAAGGGAGAAAAATGGCTGGAATTGTGTTTTTGGGACTTTTGGCTGTGTAGAATGATCTGGCTGCCCCTTCGATGAAAATTGGTTGATATCTTATATATCTTGTGCGTCCCCAAGTGATTCCATTCTCAAAGGATTCTAAGGCACGATTTTTTAGAGAGTTTAGAATTCCTTAGAACTCCTTGATTCATCTGAATTAAGAGTAGAAACACGCACAAACAGCTGTCACGTTATCTTCCTTGAAACCCAATCCGACTAGGACTCTTCTGCCTGTTTCGACCTTCCGTCACTAAAACAGCAATAACTATTTCTAGAAGCATACGAATCATGATATGTAAAATCCTATGGAAACTAGACATTCAGGGCTTTCCAACCATATATGGCACGACACGTGACTCGTTCTGAAGAATTCTGGGTGCTCTGTCGAAGTTGGCAGTTATTCCTATCGGGATGGTTTTTATTCCCATCGGGATGGTTTTATCTTCTTTTCCTCAATTTCAGCCGTGATCTCCTTCACTCTAGGATTCCTGTGCATATGAAACTCATCTTCTAGCTGATTCCTTATCTTCATATGATTCCAAAACGTCCATCCATCATGCTCCAATCATGTGCTATTCATTCCACACCCAAAACTGCTCCAAAGTGCTCCAAAATGCACCTTCTTGCATACTTTGTCCTTAGAACCTGAAAACACACGAAAATAACTTAAAACACTAAAATAAGTAAGAACTAACAACGTAAATGCACAAGAACAAGCTAACTAAATCGCATAAATATGCTTCTATCACAGGCGCATTTGTTGTTGCCATAAATTTTGCGCATGTTATGTGTTGGAAGTAATAAAATAATCGTACATATATATATGGTATGAGTTGGGGAACCAAAGAGTCAAGTAGTTCAACAGGAGCTTCTGCTGAACAAAACCAACTTTCAAACATGCAGTTGCTAAGTATGCACGTCAATTTGTCTAACTAATTAAGTTGGCATTCATTTATGACCCTAATGTGCTTATATATGGTCCCTGAATGTCCTCTTGTACATTGCCTCTAATATCTTGCAAAGATGCATTAACTTTTAATTCGATATTTAATTACATAAATATTAATTTATAAAATTTGATTAAGTATCCTTACATATATAAGATGTTTTTGCATCTCATGAAAATATTGGGCGCACTAGTAGAAAAAGGTACTTGGGCGACAAAACAAATTTCGTCGCTCAAGGTCCCTTTTCGTTGCCTATACATTTGAACGACCATTAATTGGTCGCCCCATATTCGTCGCTCAAAGTCCGTGGAGCAAGCATTTGGGCGACGAAAGAAATACATTCGTCGCGCAATGCACATTCACGCGACGATTTTTGGCGACGAAAATATGCGTGGCAATAGAGTTCAGGCGACGAATACATTTTGTCGGGCAAACCTTTAGGCGACGAAAGCTCGTCGCCCTAAGTTATGGTTACACTTGAAGTGACGAAATATATCGTCGCGCAAAGGTTTAGGCGACGGTGGTTGTTTGGTCGCGCAAAATATTTAATAATTTTATTTTAATTTTTTTTAAAATTTTTAAAATTTTAAATTAATTAATATAATGAATTAATTGATATTTAAAAGACAATAAAATATAATAAACAATGTAGAAAAACAAATTACATTATATAAAGAAATGTACGTACAAAATATTCAATAATAAAAATAAATTAGAATCCTAAAACGAAGTGACTAGTGAGGGGGCTGGGAATCGGATGATGGCATATTCAATGTAATGCCGGACAACTGTAGGGCGTGTAAGATTTGGCTCATCCGGCTTTCTTGAGACGCGAGCTTCTGCTTCAGGTCTTGAACTTCCTCCTTCAACGAGTTGACCTATCCCGAATTGTTGTTAGAAGATGAGGCACCCATCTCATGGAGTCGCGCTTTCCCTATCCCCCGGTAAACCCTACCAGGCCTAAGGCCAAGGGTCTGGTCTAGCGTCTCCGTTAGTATATGAAGACAAACATCCTCAGTTGGAGTGACGTCCTCGATAGGGGTCTCGGGGGGAAGCTGCGATGCCACTTCTTCGAGAAGAGCATTGCTCTTCTCCACCATAGTGACCTGTAATAAGAAAATAAATATTATTGTTTATAATAATTATAAAAGGAACAAAAGTAACAGGTAATTAGAGAAACTTACATGGAGCTGCTGAGCCGTCTCATCACCGGGGCGGGCATAAACTTCCTCGAACATGTCAATCTCCGGAAACTTTGCACCTTCCTAAAAAAAATAATAAAAGAAGGTTAAAATTTAAAATTCATAAATATTAAATTATATTAAAATTAAAAAATGTAAAGTAGTTTTACCTCTCGTCGCTTCGCCACTCTATATGAAAAGGGCTTCGAACCGGAGTAGTGGAGAAGTTTCTTTTTCGACCTATTTATCGAATTTGCTCGAGAACGTTTCTGTTGAACCCAAAATTTGTTAGTGCGTATATTAATTGTTGAGTAAAATTATAAAATAAAGTTGTAAACTTACCAAAAAGTTAGGGTCTCGAAAGTGGTTACATAACCACTCCCAATCCTGAGGCCGCTCCAGTAACTTCTTAGGGCATCCTCGGGCTAAAGTAGTCTCCGCGTCTGGATACGACTTGAAAACTTTGTGGAGGTTGCTCTTCCACTCTTTGTACCGATTTGTGAAGAGCTCATCTATGTAGGTTGTCCGGTCGACATCAAGGTCCGTAGTATTAAAGTTGACCTGCAAATAATTATACAATATTATTAAAATATACAAAATATTGGACTTAATTATAAAAAGTAGTAGAAAGTATGGAATACAGTCACCGACAGCTCATGCCACATCGCAGCCTTCGTTTGATCTGGGATTGATCTCCATGTGTCCCATCTCATAGGGCAATGGGCACGTAGTATCGCTCCTATCTCACGGACCAGGGTGCTGTTCTGGTCAGATGTGGAAGAAGCCCGGTGTTCATCAGCATAGGTGATGGCGATCTTTTTATTAGTCGTACGTGTGATCTGCGCAGACTTCAACTGTCTGCAAGGGCCCCAGGTCTTTTTCTTCCTTGCCAAAACAAAGAAGAAATTCATGGTTAAAACGTTTACTTAAAACTCTACAGAAAATTCGGCAGAACCTCCCCTAAAAGTCTAACATTTCCCATAACCTACAAACAATAAATCTAACATCATGTTGCAAACAATAAATTTGACAATTCCAACATATCCACATCCACATCCGCACAACATTTCCAACAAATTTGACAATCGTACCAAATGTTGGAACATGCAATCAAGAAATTTGAAGAAGGTAGTAAACAATCGAACAAAAATGTAAAAAGATTGGGGGTAAGGGTATATTACCTGTCTGCGAGACCTCGCCGTCGACTGTGGAACTCTCGGGTGTCTGAGGAGCGTGGTCCTCGGGATGATGCCGCCGGTGAGCCCGACGAGCACTCACTGGGGGATGTATCACCAAAGCAGTGGACGAGACAGGCGCCTCGGAGACATCCGGAGCAACCGACTGTAACATATGTCAAATATATTTATTTAAAGAAAAATTGGTTCGGTTCGGGGCTACTGAACCTTACAACTATATAGAACTGACAAACCCATTCCTTTTCAGGTTTTTTCGGTTTGGGAAGTCGGGTCGGGGTCGGAAAGTTCGGTTCGAGATTGGGATTTCGGGCCAAAAATCTCAGCCCTACAAAAGATAAAACAGCTAATAACAACATTAGGGAATTCCATTTAAGTGGATAAATAATTTTGTATTTTGACAAAAAAAAATAAAAAAAGGAATTTGGTATTTCATGATACGTCAATAATCACTTTATTTGTCAAATGTGTTTTTTCCTGTTCAACTAACATCAAAATCACTTACCAAAATTTACTCTTTATATCTCCCTAAGGTGAAAATGTTAATTGACTCAATCCTACAATTGATAATATATAAATATATATTTTTTTAAAAGGGACCAACTGGTGGCTAAGCCACGATAGTCCACTATTCCGAGAGCCGAGAAGACTCACATAAGCCTTTTAGCCTTTGGTACTAATAAATACCTATACACAAGTAGGAGCCTCTTCGGCGTGAAGTGAAGAAAAAAATGGCCTTCAGAAAATACCCTAGCTGCTGACCCCTTGCCTTGATTTTGGAGTCGGCGGCAATCCTTCTTAATATCTTCTTTTCATTTTCGGTCGTGGTCACTCTCTCACTCTGTTGAGGAGAGCCTTGGTGGTTGTGGTCGCTCTCTCGCTTTGTCGAAGAGATTTTTATTGGTTATGGTTGTGGTCATGAATTTTTGTTCAACCTCATACCCTAGACTGACATATATTGTTCTGATATGAGGTGTTGATTTTTGTGGTTGTGTGCTTAGCAAAGGACTATCTAAAGGACATTCAACGTTTGTTGGAGGTGACTCATATCAGTGGTTCTTTGCCGACTATTGCAAAATCATTTTAGGGTGGTGCAGTCCTTTTTTCGTGGTGCCTTTGGTTCTTCGGCTCGCAAGGTTTTGTCCTTCTGACTAGGGTTTAGGGTTTAGAACTAGCAGTCTTTCGTGACTGAGGAATTGTATTCTATTTCTGATGAGCTTGTCATTATAAAGTTGTGGTATTTTTTGAAATGTGTGGCCTCTTAGATTATTCTAAAGACCACATTTGACATGTCTTTTTTTTTTGTTTATGTTTTTTTATTATGTTCTTCATGAAATTTCTTTCTATCTCAAAAAAGAAGTATGTCACATCCCGGACCGACTCCGCCGTAGCACGATATTGTCCACTTTGGGCCACGCCCTCACGGTTTTGTTTCTGGGAACTCACGAGCAACTTCCCAGTGGGTCACCCATCCTGGGATTGCTCTAGCCCAAACTCGCTTAACTTCGGAGTTCCGATGGAATCCGAAGCCAGTGAGCTCCCAAAAGGCCTCGTGCTAATTGGAGGTGGGCATGTACATATAAGGCACATCACCCACTCTCCGTTGGTTGATGTGGGATATCACAAGTACGTATACACAAATCTTTAAATGAAGTTGGCAACATATTCATACTAAATAGGGATAAGGCTATTTGGTCCCCAAACAAGCGGTTTGTTAGGTTGTACAGCTCCAACAACAGATCTAGTGTTACCATTGATGGAAAGTAGGCCATTTGATCTCACCCGAAAAATTATATATAAGTTTGTTGCCACAATACTAGTTCCAAAACTTCTGAACGAGGTATGAACCATCCACTTAGATTCACATATTTTTTTTACTTATCACCTCTCGTTTGAGAATGTTTGTGTAGAAACCTTTTTTTCTTTCTCATACATGCATAATTTGCTAGGAGTGTTTTTGTTTAAAACACAACAAAAACTTTATTAAAAGTTCAAGTTCGTTTAAAAAAAAAAAGATTTTACAACTTATAAGCACTTTTAAGTTGTTGCAAGTGGTGGATTACCCTGGTGATCATGATCTTTCTCTTCAACTCACTTCGTTTCGGGTTCAAACCGTCCCCCTTTCCCCTTAGTCTGTATTAGATTAGTGATATCGTTTGTAATCAAAACCATTTTAAGTTGTTTTCTTAAACATTTTTCAGAAGTGCTTTTATCTCTTTTAAAAGTTGTGTCAAACGCCTTTTTTTGCTAATGCCAATAAGCTCGACTCGCTGAAAAAAAAACCTTGCCATACAATTCTGCTTTTGGTATTATACTTCTTTGGTGCTTTTGCTGTTAACACAAAATATTACAAGAAATATGCTTTTGACACGCTGCAGGAATTATCATTGTTCACCATCACATTGGTCTTCATTTTTCCTCCTTTCCTTTGTTTGCTCAAAACGCACCCTACCGAATGCTCATTAATCAACAAATGATTCCTTACTTTTTCACATTGTTTGGGACAGATTCTAGATCTGGGACAGGGCAATCCCATTGACTTATCACAATGGCAGTAGTTACTTGTTCTGCACCAACGTTGTTCATGCCAAGGCTGCTACCAACCTTTCCTTCGAAAAATAAATCAACATTATGCTGTGGAGGAACAAACAATGGCTCACATACTAATCAAAGCCAGGCTAATTCTACACCTGCTGCTAAGTTTCATGCTAAGGTCTTTCCCAAAGGCAATGTTATCACTGCCTCCAAAGAAGACGATTACAAAACTGCCCCACCAGCTGCAGCTGCTAAGAAAATGCCACAACATCCGAACATGGAATCAACGAAGTACGATGGGGTTTGTGACATTTTTCATGGACGATTGGATGAGAGTGGTTTTTCTTTTCAACAAAACTTTGCAATTAGATCGTATGATTTAGGCCCCAATGGCAAAGCAACCATGACTTGCTTGATGGAGCGTTTACAGGTTTTTGATTTCTTATCTTTGTCAAGAGATAGCATATATAGGTATACCGTCACCTCGAAGTAAACTAATGCTTAACTGTGAATTTCTTCATGGATTTTGTATGTATAATAGGAAGCATCAGTTCAGCACAGCAGGAGTTTGGGGCTCCTTGCTGGTGGTTTTGGTTCATCACCAGAGATGAGCAAAAGGGACCTAGTGTGGGTGGTCCGGAAGTTACAGGCTGTAGTGGATAAATATCCTTGTTGGTAAACCAATATACTAAAACCCATTAATTTCTGATACATATATTGTTGTGCTGTTTTACGTACGTCTGCAGGATTATGAGAAAATTGAGGGAAATTGACTGGAATGATGAATTTACAAATCCTAATTGTTAAAATGATCACTTTTCAATATTTGATCGATATGTTGTCAATGTTTGCTCGATATGTTGTTAGTAACATCTTTAGATCAGTCACCAAATTTTTTTTTCTTTCTATGTTTGAAGGGCTGATGTTATTGAAGTAGATACCTGGAGTGGTGTGTCAGGAAACAATAGTATGTTCCGGGATTGGATCTTTCGTGATTACATAACTGGTGAAATATTAATGCGAGCAACGGGGTTAGAATCCACACTAGCTAAGATTTTCAAATTTAAATACTGTCTTTAATTAAGTAGTCCTTTGTTATCCAATATGTTCAGTAATGGTCTGAGCTGCTGACTGAGGTTTCTTCCTTTTCTGTATTTGGCAGTCTTTATGTGCTGATGAACATGAAGACAAGGAAAGTTGGTAGATTTACTGAAGAGATCAGAGAAGAGTTTAAACCTTATTTCGTGGACTCCGACCCTCTCATTGACATCAGTAACACCAAACTAGGACGATTGAACGTTGATGGTAGAGATTATGTTGAAATAGGTTTAGCAGTAAGTATCTTATGCATATAATATGGAGAGGGTGAAATATTATTTGCTTATTCCTGAAGCAATTAACTCACATATGCTTGTCATCTTCAAATTGCATTGCAGCCACCTGGTTGGAGCGATTTGGATATCAATCAGCATGTGAGCCATGCAAAATACATAGACTGGGTTCTGGAGGTGAATCTTTTTGCAATGCTGCTTTGTTCATTTTTCCATACTTTAAACAATCAATTTTGCCATTGCAAAAG
The DNA here is from genome assembly GCA_018257905.1 of Gillenia trifoliata. Classification (NCBI taxonomy): domain Eukaryota; kingdom Viridiplantae; phylum Streptophyta; class Magnoliopsida; order Rosales; family Rosaceae; genus Gillenia; species Gillenia trifoliata. The sequence continues at coordinate 120,372 of JAEHOF010000029.1, read as the reverse complement.
TTTTCCTTTTTTTTGTTTGTTTTTATGCGTTCTCATGTTTATATCTGTTCTTTTAATTTTCTTTTAATCTATTCAATTCAAATATGAAAAAAAACCAAAAAAGTGGAGAGAGAGAAGGGATGTAGAGAAATCAATTCCCTTCTTTTGATTTCAAGTGAAGAAACTTGATGACACCATAACCATTAGAAAATTAGATTATTATCGTTCGATAAGTTTTATTTTTGTACAAACCCGTTAGATTGGATATTACTGTTGGCCCTTCTGAATCTGTTGTGTTTTCATATTTATAACTTAGTACTATTGTGTATACTCTATAGCAGGCATATTATAATATATTTTGGGGCTTCAATAAAATGAGCTGCAAATGGAATATTTGACTGTAAGACAAATAAAATAATAGGTCGAAAATTAGGGTGATTCATTACTATTAGGGTGGGTAATAGCATTCATAGGCATAATTACTGTGTCATGGAATAAGTTGTAAACAATTTGTATTAATAGGTCATTTATTTGCTTGGAACTGGGTGCTCCTACACCAACCCACTTATTATATTTTCCCACATTTGAAAATATAGAGTTCTGAGTGCCTATCTTTTAAGAACTGTATAAAGTTGAGGGACCAAATTCAGAATCTAATATTAGGGTTCAATGAAAATTAGATCTTAATTGTCCAAAAAATGTAAATGGCGCTTTACTGCAATGTCGGAAAGCAATTGTGCCTATGCATGCGAGTTCGATCTATACAGATTCTCTCTCTCCTAACAACTAACTATAACTTACTAACACTATCACTCTACTAAAATAAAAATGTCCAAAAGATGGCAGTCAATTTACTGTTTGTTTTATTTTTTTATAACCTACATGCACAATTTCTATTGCCCCTCACAAAAAAAAAAAAAAAGTGTCCACCATTTTATTTCTTTGTTTGGTGTTTCAGCAGTGTTCTTGGTGCTGCAACGTTTTTGTTTTCTTTCAAGATCATATATAATTCAATTATACATATATATATATATATATTGTTTAAAAATTACTCTCTTCTAATTGGAAATTAAATATCATGGTTATCAGAGCATTCCTATCTCAATCTTGGAGAGCCATGAACTTTCCTCTATGACTTTGGAGTTTCGAAGAGAGTGTAGGAGGGACAACGTTCTGCAGTCCCTGAGGAGTACCGCAGTTGCTAGAGACGGAATAGATGACTCGAGTACTCGTAATGAAGGGGTAGAGTTTGATCACTTGCTTCGTCTCGAAACGGGGTCTGAAATTTTCAGGGCAAAGACTGTTTGGAGGCCAAACTGTGATGGTTTTTGACTTTGAGCATGCATCATATCCTAATTGTACTACGTTTTTTCGAATGTTTCTATCTTGAAATAGCCAGAGCATATGTTGGAATGCATCGAAATATATAAAAGAGGAAAAAAAACCCAAATGTTTCGCAAAATACTCATTTCATCCATTAGGATGCATGTGTTAATTAAACTGTAAATGGTGGATAAGATAAATTTGCCTCCAAATCAGCTTGATGAATGATGATCCTTCCATTGAATCTTGAATTCTCTGTGTTCAACAATGATGTCTGCTATCACAGTGGTAAATACATGTGCGTGGAATAATAAAGAGAAACTATACACTCCTTTATAAAACTCCGTCATAACAAGTGTTATAAGTTATAAGCAATCTCATGGAAATCATTTTTTCAGTCTTATCAAGCCTGAGGACTTTCTTCTATTTATGGGAAAAAAAAAATCAATTGCTAGTAATGATGATGTAATTATATGGTGGAAAGGGCACTCGTACGGACCATGTATTTATTGTATAGGACTCGTATTTTGGAGTAGAAAAACAAGGGAAATTGTGAAAGAATAATGCTTGTGTTCCCCCATAGGAGGACTTACTTGTCCCTCTATTTACGATTAACGAACCTTTACTGTCTGAACATCAAAATCGGAACCTTTCATTCTCTTTATCATCATCTAAAGATCATATATGTAAAAAATTATTCAATTTGAAAGTCTTTTAGCCATTTATATGTATAAAACAAATGGACGGTTCATCATGAGGATGCTACTTTTTACTAAAATTGTTGATTGGTTTAACACGTATGGATGACTAAACGATCTTCAAATTGAATGATTTTTTGCATATATGATCGTTAGATGATGATAAATAGAATAAATGGTTTCGATTATGATATTCAGACGGTAAATGTTTGTTAATCGTAAAACATTATTCACTGTGAAATATATAATATGTCTTGTATGGTGAATACATGGTCCCTATGATAGTTTTATCCCTATCCTATTTTTCAACTGTAAATCGGGATCCCTACTGATTTGTTCGAACCCCATAGGTTATTCTTCGGCTGTATGTAATGAAGTGAAACAAAATCATTAATATGGTATAAGGTTCGTAGTAGAGATCTGATTATGTTCTCTCATTGTAGATACAACTACATTTCTATAAGTACAACATTTCTTTAAATGTAAGACTTATGATATATGTTTAGTGTATATTTATGGAGACTCCATATTACTTGAGATTTTTTCAAAAGTTACGAATTTGAATTTTGAAGTATATCTTTTGAAGTGATTTCTTAAAGTGTAAAAAATGTCATGAAATTCTTATTTAAAGATTTCAAACTACATATAAGCATGAAGTTCAAAGTGCGTACTCAATATAATTATTATATTCTAGATAAGTTTTATTATAAAGACTTTTTAGCCAAAATAGTTATGAGATTGACATAATTCCTCAGTTTCGTCCCTAACAATCAAAATCGATAAATATAATCTCTAACTTTGACCATCGCACATCAATGTGGTCATTTCGTTTAAATTCTGTCAATTATTCTGTTAGTGTGCTACTATGACATTGTGTCGGTCTCACAAATCCAATTATATAGCTGCACATGGAATAACCATAAATTTTTTTTTTAAATTTAAAGGATTTAAAACCCAAAATGATAAAACTTAAAAATTAAAAAAAGAAAGAAAAGAAGTTATGGTTTAGAAGAGGAGAGCGTGCAGCAGCAGCGGCGGCGGCAGACATCAGCATCACAACAGCATTGGAGGAGCAGCCATGGTTCTGAAGACGGAGCTCTGCCGTTTCAGCGGCGACAAGATGTACCCGGGAAAGGGAATCCGATTTATCCTCTCCGATTTACCCGCCATGTGCCGAAAGCAACACAAGAAGGACATTGCTGCTGAATCTGTGAAGAAGAAGCGTCGTTCGACCAAGAAGCCCTATTCCAGGTCCATTGTTGGTGCCACATTGGAAGTTATCCGAAAAGCCCGATGTTCGCGACACTGCCCGTGAGGCAGCTGCCCGTAAGGCAGCTGCCCGTGAAATTAAGGAGGGGATTAAGAAGACCAAGGATTAGAAGAAGGCAAAGAAGGCTGAATTGGTGTCCAAGTCAAAGGGTCAATCCAAAGGGAAGAGTGGTTTTGGAAGGTTAGGGTTTTTGATTGGGGGCCTGTCTGGATTTACCCACCAGATGAAGACGACGACTTGTTTTGTTTTGTTTTTTTAATTTATTACTTTATCAGTTTTCGTTTTAAATTAAAAAAAAATAGTTTTATATAGTTAATCAAGATGGCGCGATTTGGATTTGTGTGATCCGCACGATCAACACACTAACTGAATAAGTGACGAAATTTAAACGAAATGATCACATTGATGTGCAGTGGTCAAAACCAGGGATCACATTTATCGATTTTTATTGTTAGGGACCAATTTAAGGAGTTATGCCAACTTCAGAGATCATTTTAGCTAAAAAGCCTATTATTATAAATTGTCTCATTGGTTTTTTTTGGTAAGGCTCAGCGAGGTAGCATTAAGCACAAACAACACCTTATTAATGATTCATCAAACGTTGTATATCCCTATCTATTATGAAAAAAATGATCTATTATTTTCTTTGATAAGTATAGGTAAATTAATTTTCAAATTGGTAAATTAATATAATATTTTATATTACTAAGTATTTCATTGATATTTTTCCATGGAATATTGTAATAACGTTGCATGGAAAAGATATCTAAGTTAGAAAATTCAAAATATAAGTAAATTAATTTATATTTTAGTTTACCTACTTAGAATATTGTAAAAACAATTTTCCCACTTACATACATAATAAGGAGTAGGTAAATTATTTTCATTTCACACCAGGCTAATTTGTAGATACATCAAAATTAATACACTTGGTTTTTCTTTATACATTAATGTACCTACTATTATGTTGTAGGTAAACTACCAAAAGAATAAGTGTAACATCCTGTAAAAAGTTTGTTATAAAATAATTTCTCAGGGATATTTTCTACAAGTGCGTGTTTACTTCGTATACGTGAGCGTGTAAGTTTACTATTTTGGTGGGTGCACAATACCCCCAAAACCCAAATTTTCCTTTCCTTTTTCCCCTTTTCCTTCTTCCCCGTCACTTTTCTTTTCCCCAGTTTTTTTTTGACTTTTTCTCCCTTTCTCTCACCGTGTGTGCACAGTGCACATCGACGAAAACCCGTCGAATTGAGGCGAACGAAAATCACCACCTTCTTCATCTCGACGCCTTGGACTCAACGGTGCAAACCGTTCGTCCAAACTCCCAACCGTTTGACGGGAAACGCAACCAGAAGAACCGGACCTTTTCAACCATTTTTCGACCAATCTAGACCGAGGTGAGGCTTCTAACTACCACCATTGTATTTCTCTTGTTGAGTAGATGAATTTTCATAGGTCGTTTGCCTGATTTGGTTGAGTTTTGATGTAGATTGACAAAGCTACAGTGAACTGCAACTTTCGAGGCAATTACAGGCCATTTCCCGAGCTTGTATGACCAATCCAAAGGTACACCGTGATTCTACTCTTCTCCAGCTTCATTTTGATATATGGCACGTAAAATTTGGCCAAGAAATGAAGAAGATATGGAGCTTTAAAAATTTTCTAGAAATCGGCCAAAATTCCAACGACGGCGACGGTGGCGACCGCAAAAAGACCAGAGGTGACCGGCGTTGACGTCAGCGATGACGTCAGCAAACCGGTTCAGACTGGTGCTGACGTCAACAACCGGTCCAGACCGGCGCTGACGTCAGCAACCGGTGCTGACGTCAGCATTGACCAGCTTTGACCGGCTCGGCTGACTCGCGCATGGAGCTGTGCGTGGAACTGCGGCTTCCCGCGTTTGAGCTGCGAGTGGGGGCGCGTGGAGCATCTTTTTTCGATTCCGTCTTCGCGAGGCGACTCGTGACGACGCGTACTACCTAGGGGCAGTACGTATGATATTTTTCGAGGTGTTTTGGACCTCCTGGTTGAGCAAACAAGGGATAGGTGTAATTAATTAGTTATTTAATAACCTTTATGAGTTTAATCATTATTACAGTGATATCTCATATAGGTGAGACTTATCCAGAGGACTACCGGGGCTACCCAGGACAGGGGGGCTACGATCCGACTACCTACAGGTGAGTGAGTGGGTCTTTGTTTTGATAAATGTATATGTACGTATGGTTTTTCAATGCTTTCTTCAAACTGTTAGCATAACTCATATCATGTACGTTTGTTGGAGGTAGAACATTCGTATTATATTGCCATACATGTTTTATACTGTTGCCCATCAGTAGATGTATAACACCCCAAGTATTAGTACTCAGTCTTGTGGCCAGGACTAGCCTTGACGTTTGGAGTATTCACTACCAGTACCGCTACGCAGCTTTGGATCCATTGTAGGTACTAGCCTGTTCTAGGTTGCACTAGGCAACTCGAACTTGTGTGACGCATTTTGTGCACAGCGCTTAGCGTTAGACTCACGTCATTGTAGTACTCAGCGTATTACTTTTATACCTAGCCTGTTCCTCGTAGTTTAGCTACTTGGACTTGTGTGTTTACATATGGGTGAGCATGTCAGTAATCATTATCGGGGAGTACCCATATATTTTTGTTATAGTATTTTGAGGTTCATGCCAGAGGGTATGACGTTTTCAAACTATACTTGTTTTCCAGCGAGGGGTTAGTATACTCTTGAAAACAAAGGTTTTATCAAACTTTGCTTTTTGACCCACTCACCATTTTATGTTTTGCGCCCCTCCAGGACCTAGAGGAGGGTTCTCTTATCGGTGACACGAGGACTTCCTTGGTGGTGGTCGACGGTTCTGACATTGCTTCAGTTTATGTAGGATTCACTCCTACTTGTAGTTAACTTTTATTTATCCATCCTCACGGGGATGTGAATAATTTATACTCCTGCACTATTTACTTTGCTCTGACTGTTATGCATCCTGTATTATGGGTTTTTAACCCTCACCACACTTCTATTTCCGCACTCAACTCTTTTTATTCTTACTCTTTCACTTATTCATGCATAATTGGCTTTCGTCACCTAACACATGTCGGCCAGCACTTCCCGACACTTGGCGTGTCCGGGATCGGAATGTGTCAATAAGAGAATATTAATTACAGGGTAAATGACCCAAAAATATGAGAATATTACAATATGGCAGCATTATTTGCACAGGTAAATTAGTAGGCAAGTTTTACTATTATATATAGACTATAGTAGAATAATTTACCATGAAAAAATGTAGTTTTATTTTTATTTTGATGAAAACGATTCCATTGAACAGTAGTAAATGATGTAGTTATTATACAGGGTGTAATGCATTAGATTGTTGGAAAAATTATAAACAATACTATAAAAACGTTAGCATGATTAATTTGTTTTTAATGCCTGTGATTGAAGCCAAAATTCAAGTGTGGGTAAGTAACGGTTTAGAAGGGATGTGACATAAGTTGTAAATAATTTGTAATAGTAGGTTACTTAGGCTTAGTTTGGTATTGCTGTGCTTTGAAAAAAAGCTGCTGTGAGAATAAGCGGCTGTGCTGTGAGAATAAGCGGCTGTGAAATAAAGCCAGCAGAGTGTTTGGTAAACTTTTTTGTAAAAGTGCTTTTGGAAAAAAAAGCTGTATGATAGTGTTTGGTAAACTTTTATGTAAAACAGCTGTGACTGTGTGAAATGACCAAAAATGGTATAATACTAAATGTGCTATTAATTTAATTTTCTTAACAAATAAAGATGAATTACTAAATATACTGTATTTGTAAAAGAAAAATATTTATAAACTTTATCTTAAATATTAATTATATGACAAACTACTTTTAATTGAAATATTTTAGACTGAATAGCTATGATTCATTAGTACAATATTGTTAATATACTTGAAAGTAATCTAATTAGATGCATTCATCAAACTTGCCGCTATTCTATTTCTTAATGCTTCTATCTCATGTGATCCTTCAACTTGATAATTTTGATATTCTTCTTCATCATCAATACTATCGCTCTCTTCACAATAGTCCCTGGGATCATCAAAATCACGATCACATTCAGAATACCTCCGTATGTAGTTATGAAGAGCCATTGTAGCAATGACAATCTTCACTTGCTTATTGAAAGGGTAATTAGGCATATCCCTTAAAATTGCCCATTTTTTCTTCCATATCCCAAAAGTTCGTTCAATGATGCTCCTAAGAGAAGAATGCATGTGGTTGAATACCTCTTTATGACCCGTTGGTTCGCCACCCCTACGAAAATCCGGGAGATGATATCTTTCACCTTTATATGGTCCCAAATAACCTCTCATTTGTGGGTACCCCGCATCTACCAAGTAATATTTTCCTGAAAATTAAAAGTTTTATTTTGTATTTCAATAATTATACAAAGCATGTAAAATGTTATAATATAAGTATGAAGATTACCATTTGGAGGCTTAGAAAAGTTTAAATTTGGATTCCGTAGCAACAGATAGAAAAATTCTTGTGTCATGTGCAGTGCCTTCCCATCCAGCACAAGCAAATGTGAATTGCATGTCAAAATCACATGCAGCCATAACATTTTGAGTCGGCATTCCTTTCCTACCAATGTATCGAACTTGATCTGGAGGTGGTATTGAAGCCTCAACATGTACTCCATCTATAGCACCAATACAATCCTAAAAATAATAACATAGAAGAAAACCGTCAACCTACACTTATAATTTGCAGACACTTATAGTTTGCAAATAAGTTAGAACACGAGTCAAACTTTACCTTAAAATAAGGCATGTATCTTGTATCTCTCCTTATTTCTTGGGGAATGGCATGAAACTCCGAATCCATCGGTTTGATAATATCTATTGCCATCTTACATACAATATCCAACATAGCACCAAAATATCTACTAACAGTCTCACCAGAATGTTGAAATCTCTCTTGCGCTAATCTATTTTTCACACCATGTCCTAACATATGCAAGAACATTCCTAATATTTCAATTGCATTCATCCTCCTTGAACCTTTCAGTCCATAATTAGTTTGCAAGTCATTGGATAATCTATAAAATACATCTTTGTTCATCCTAAACATTCTATAACATCTCACATCATTTCCTTGTAGTACCTCCATCAACCAAATATTACCTGTTTGGACAGAATTCATACATGGAGTTTTGTGGACATATTTTAAATAATATGTTTCAACAGCTCTCGCTACAGCGCATATAATTAGACCATCCTCCAACTCCTCAACATCTTCATCAGAGATGTTCATTTCAATATACACCTGTAACCTAACATATAGTTCAACATTCCACAAGTCAATCCAACAATCACTAAGAAGTAAATTCGACATTCAAGAACAAGTCCTAATCCAACGTTTAACAAGAAATCGTAACCCAACATTCAATCCACACAAAGTTTTACAACATTGAACACAATGCAAAGTACAAACCACACAAAGTCCTAATTCATAGTTATAGCTTCTTATTGTTCTTTGTTGAACATATATTTCAACCAAGCCAACTGGTGTTCAGAATTTTGCATCGTGGTAAACACCTCACGCTTCTTTGCAGAACAAAATAAACATGTAGCAAACATCCATAACTCGCTAGGTGGCTCACAACCAGGCAATTTTGTAACAGTCGCTAACACTTCCAAAATACTATTACCTATATGCATCGACCTCACCAATGAGTTTGCAGAACTCCTACTTTCATAAGCTTGAACAAGACGATCAATACTACCACAAAGTTGTGCAGCACCTCCAATTTTTTTCCCTTTCTTATCACCATTCTTCTTTCGCAATTCTTCTTGGTTAGCCACTCTTTTTTTCCCCTTCCTACTAGCTTGCCTTAGATCCTTCATAGTCACAACTTCATCCTCATCATTTGAATCAATTTGTTGTACAGATTCCTCTAGTGGCTCTGGTGGCAGTACTCCAGATGAAGGTGCCCATGCATGTTCACCTGTAGCAACTATACTCGAGAACATCCTATCTAACTTGTCCTCCATCTCAGGACTAATGCCTTTTTTTCGAAATTTTCCATATTCTTTGTTTATCTACAAATAAAGAAGAATACGGTTAATATATATTGCATGATATCATAATATTGGTGGAGGACATGGAAACAACTCAGAGATATCATAATACATATTAAAAGATACATACACACCTGAATTTTATTATTCCACCATTCCTCAGAGGCATCAACGGTACCCTTGCTCGAATTCCACCCTAGGCCAGTTTCTTTACCAACTAGCTCTTTCCACAACTTCCACTCATTTTTAAGTGCATCCCACTTATTTTTCAGTTGTTTTCTTTCATAATCATGCCCTGTCTCTGCCTTGAAGTTGACTCTAATATTTGCATATCCATCTTTGTCAAAGTGAGTGCCCGGACGATGTCCGGCCTCAACCTCCTTGATGCAAATATCACAAAATATAGATATATTATGGGCATTCCATGTAGCATTAGGATTTGACGAAGATGCCCCCTTCTTAGACATCGATACCAACTACTGATTTGTAATAAACAGTCCCTAGATTTCCTGGGAAAATTAAACCTATCACAATCCAAAAACCACTAAACCTGACATTACTACAATAATATATGTGTGCTATTTAGAGTTCATTTCTCTGAAGTCGACCCAAAGCCTTAAAAGGGAATCTGGGATCGCACTACAAGCGCACACACAAAAATCAAAGAACCAAGATACAACAATACCAGCATATTCCACAACAACAATACAAGCGCACACACAAATTGACAATATCTAATAGAACCTCAAAACAACATTATTTTCCACATCATAGACAGAGACAGAACAAAAGAATAAAACTTTATGTACAGAGACAGAACATTACCATAAGAAAAAAAGGAATGAAGTCCTATAGCAAAGTTTTGCTACCAAAAGAGAATCAGCAACTCAGCTTATTTATGTGCCACAAAATTCCCAACTGTGCTGATTAGTGTAAGTGATATGCAAGCAATAACAAACATACATTTAACATGAAAAAACAGGAAAGTAGAAGTAATATCAGTCATGTCTGATAATAACACGAAGAAAAAACCCTTACTGCTCAAAAGTTAAAAAAATTATTATTAGCATTTGTGAGCAACAAAATGAGGGGCAGAATCTTGCCTTCGTTTTAAACAATACAGCTTTCCAGCTCCTTATCACCCCAAAAAATAAATTTTCGTTCACCACAAATCTTTATTTCTTGTTATTGCACAATGGCTCCATTCCATATTTCATTTTGCAACGAATAAAAGCTGATTGACGGATTAAATAAGAAAACCTCTCGGCAAAAGATAGATTCCCATTCTACTCCGAAATAGCGATCAATCTTACAAGGACTGCAGCAGACACCAATGGTACTAACATTTTTAAGCACTGGTATACGCTAGCTAAACGCGTTTACAACTTGAAAAAAAAATTCTGTTTAGAATAGTTAAAAACAGGACTTTTTCCCAACTTCTACTTTTCATATATTCCGTTTTCCTTTCTTACTTCATAGTAATGATAAATACAGTCCATGCCTCCATGTAGAATTCGACTACTTTACTGTAAATTCTTAGTTCTATATGTTAAGGAAGAGCTGCAAATTCAAAATTTATCCAAATCTAAAACCGAAACACGCACATTTAAGCTACTAAGCACACGAAAACCATACATGTTTCCAAAAAACACATGCTATACCAAATTAAAAACCATAAAACATTTCAAGAACGCAACTTTTACTTTAATGTTACACTTTGAATTCATGAACTTCAAGGAAGGGCTTTCATATTCATCCAAGAACACAACTTTTACTTTAAGGAAGAGCTGGAAATTCAAAATTTATCCGAATCCAAAACCGAAACATGCGCATTTACGCTACCAAACACACGAAAACCATACCTGTTTCCAAACACACATGTTATACCAAATTAAATAAAAACCATACAACATACCAAGAACACAACTTTTACTTAAACATTCCACATTGGATTCATGAATTTCTCACTAAGCTAAACAATTGCTGAGACCTCCAGATCCTCAACGATTAGAGGGCGATTTACACACATTTGCTCACATGGGTTTACTAATTAAGCACCCAAAATGTTCCATTGAGCAGCCAAGCATCATTCTTGTTTAAATTTTTCTTAAATTTGTTTTGTTTTTAGTTCTTGTTTCCCAGAAGCAATCAAAGAAAAATCACCTCAATTTTCACGAAAAAATCAAAGGAAAATCGTGCTATTTCCACAAGCAAGCATATATGAATAATAATTGAATGTCTGAGAAAAAAACAAACAAATACTTGAATAGAAAGCATTTTCTCGGCAGCCAAACAGAGCAAATACAGGGAGAGAGAGAGAGAGAGAGAGAGAGAGAGGAGAGAGTAGCATACAAGCAAGTCGCGAACTTGAAAGGGAGCGTGTCGAGGGAAGGTGAAGAACAGCTGGAGCTCGGGATCTCGAGAGTCTCCTCTCTCGTGTGTGCTGTGAATTGCAATTTGACAAGCAAACTCTCCTCCACTACTTAGAATGAATGAGAGAGAGAGAGAATAGTGGTTGGTTTATAGTGGGAGAGTCGGGGAATTTGGAGACAGAGGGAGTATCGATCCGGGAGATGGAGGAAGAAGCAAGAAGAAAGAAAAAAGATTGCACTCCAAGCCGGGACGATACCGTTCCAGACCCGTGTTTTGGAAGCGCAGCTCGGGATTTTGGAGAAGTCGTTATCCCCAGCCTTGCTTTTACGCCGAAACAAATGGGTACTTCAAAAAAAGTCGCTGATAAATTTACCAAACAACTTTTTCATCTTTACCTTTTTTTTTTTTCACCCTGTACTTTTTTTAATCACCTCAATACCAAACTAGGGCTTATATTCTTATGTGACAGCTTTATTTAAATTTTGGGTTTTTTGTTTGGAAAATATGAGTTGTAAGAGTCTATTTCTAATGAACCCTTTTATATACACATAACCTAAATGTGAAGAAAATTTACTTACAAGCATTTCATATTTATAATGATTACATGCATGTGATACAAGTCACACCTCGCATGGTATATGCAAGATAACACACACGTGGACTAATTTAAAGGATGTACCCTACTGTACCGATCGACTTGCTTAAACCTTATATTGTGTATACATTCCAAAGCCGATGTGGTAAAAGTTAAGCACTCAAATTAAACCCTCTCTTGTTATCGAATTGTAGTAAATATGCAAGTAGGGATCGTTTCCGACCTGGGATTGGTGGTGGCTTGCTAATAACCTCAAACCGACTCAAAAAAACATAAAAACAAGATAATGGATGGATTAGTTAGAGGTCCGTTCTCTCACATGACACACTTGTACATGAATTGATTTCCAATTGCTTTTCGATAAACTATGATGCTCAACACCCCGTATTAACCGTGATGCACAAATTAACCCTCGCATTTTCCTAGATTCATTGAATTGGATGAATGCATACAACAACCCAAATTATTCTCTAAAAGTCCCCTATATGAATGCATAATAGAAATACAATCGTAGATCATTACGTTTCTAAGGAAAATCATAAGTGTTGACGAGGCAATTGTAACTATGAATGCATGATACGTTTGCCAAGAATTCAATTAACGCGATTAGACAAGCAACCTTCATCATCCTCATGAATATAAACTTGTAACGATTAGGGTGAAACTTATTTATATTCTGTATCTAATTCATGCATGAAAACTAAGTATGCATCCTTAATAAAATATACACAACCGCTTATGAATAAAACGTATAATTGAATTGCAATCACAACTTAACAAATCACAATTGGAAGAAATCAATTCATATCTCAAACATGTTCATGGCTTCAAATCAACTAACTACAGGTTTAGCCACTCATGATTACAAAGAAAAATCGTAAAGGCACAACAAAGTAAACATTGAAAACAAGAACGAAGTACCTAAAACGCTCCAATCTCGCAAGCATGAAACGCCAAGGTTCTTCTTCTTCCCCACCTTGTCATGCACAAGAGTCTAAGGATGTGGAATGAATGAATGAAAGGGTCTTGGATAGGGTGAGGTTGAATGGAGGCTGCACAGGGAGAAAATGGTCGGAATTGTGTTTTTTGGGACTTTTGGCCGTGTAGAATGATCTCGTCGCCCTTCGGTGAAAATTGCCGATATCTTATATATCTTGTGCGTCCCTGCGATTCCATTCTCAAAGGATTCTAAGGCACGATTTTTTAGAGAGTTTAGGAATTCTTAGAACTCCTTGATTCATCCTCAATTAAGAGTAGAAACACGCACAAACAGCCGGTCACGTTATCTCCCCGTGAAACCAATCCGACTAAACACTCTCTGCCTGTTTCCTCGACCTTCCCGTCACTTCAAAACAGCAATAACTATTTCTAGAAGCATACGAATCATGATATGTAAAATCCTATGGAAACTAGACATTCAGGGCTTTCCAACCATATATGGCACGACACGGACTCGTTCTGAAGAATTCTGGGTGCCTGTCGGTTGGCGCTATTCTGACGGATGGTTTTTATTCCCATCGGGATGGTTTTATCTTCTTTCTCAATTTCAGCCGTGATCTCCTTCACTTAGATTCTCAGGCATATGAAACTCATCTTCTAGCTGATTCCTTATCTTCATGATTCCAAAACGTCCATCCATCATGCTCCAATCATGTGCTATTCATTCCACACCCAAAACTCGGCCTCCAAAGTGCTCCAAAATGCACCTCTGCATACTTTGTCCTTAGAACCCGAAAAACACACGAAAATAACTTAAAACACTAAAATAAGTAAGAACTAACAACGTAAATGCACAAGAACAAGCTAACTAAACCGCATAAATAATATGTTTCTATCACAGCGCATTTGTTGTTGCCATAAATTTTGCGCATGTTATGTGTTGGAAGTAATAAAATAATCGTACATATATATATGGTATGAGTTGGGGAACCAAAGAGTCAAGTAGTTCAACAGGAGCTTCTGCTGAACAAAACCAACTTTCAAACCATGCAGTTGCTAAGTATGCACGTCAATTTGTCTAACTAATTAAGTTGGCATTCATTTACACCCTAATGTGCTTATATATGGTCCCTGGAATGTCCTCTTGTACATTGCCTCTAATATCTTGCAAAAGATGCATTAACTTAATTGATATTTAATTACATAAATATTAATTTATAAAATTTGATTAAGTATCCTTACATATATAAGATGTTTTTGCATCTCATGAAAATAGTTGGGCGCACTAGTAGAAAAGGTTAGTACTTGGGCGACAAACAAATTTCGTCGCTCAAGGTCCCTTTTCGTTGCCTATACATTTGAACGACCATTAATTGGTCGCCATATTCGTCGCTCTTCAAAGTCCGTGGAGCAAGCATTTGGGCGACGAAAGAAATACATTCGTCGCGCAATGCACATTCACGCGACGATTTTTTGGCGACTCTAAAATATGCGTGGCAATAGAGTTCAGCGACGAATACATTTTGTCAAGTACCTTAGGCGACGAAAGCCTCGTCGCCCTAAGTTATGGTTACACTTGAAGTGACCTGGAATATATCGTCACAAGCAGCTGTTTAGCGACTTGGCTGTTTGTCGCGTTGAAATATTTAATAATTTTATTTTAATTTTTTAAAATTTTTAAAATTTTAAATTAATTAATATAATGAATTAATTGATATTTAAAAAGACAATAAAATATAATAAACAATGTAGAAAAACAAATTACATTATATATAAAGAAATGTACGTACAAAATATTCAATAATAAAATAAATTAGAATCCTAAAACGAAGTGACTAGTGAGGGGGCCGAATCGTGATGATGGCATATTCAATGTAATGCCTATTAACCGTAGGGCGGTAAGATTTGGCTCATCCGGCTTTCTGAGACGCGAGCTTCGTCTCAGTCTCTAACTTCCTCCTTCAACGAGTCGATCTATCCCGAATTGTTGTTAGAAGATGAGGCACCCATCTCATGGAGCCTCCCTATCCCCAGAACCCTACCAGGCCTAAGGCCAAGGGTCTCGGTCTAGCTCCGTTAAGATATGAAGACAAACATCCTCGGGCCGAGGACGTCCGATAGGGTCTCTTGGGAAGCCGCGATGTTATTTCTTCGAGAAGAAAGCATTGCTCTTCTCCACCATAGTGACTCCGTAATAAGAAAATAAATATTATTGTTTATAATAATTATAAAAGGAACAAAAGTAATGTGTAATTAGGAGAAACTTACATTTGAGCCGCCGAGCCGTCTCATCACCGGGCGGCGTAAACTTCCTCAACATGTCAATCTCCGGAAACTTTGCACCTTCCTAAAAAATAATAAAGAAGGTTAAAATTCTAAAATTCATAAATATTAAATTATATTAAAATTAAAAATGTAAAGTAGTTTTACCTCGTCGCTTCGCCACTCTATACGAAAAGCGGCTTCGAACCTGTGAGTAAGGGAGAAGTTTCTTTTCGACCTATTTATCGAATTTGCTCGAGAACGTTTCGTTGAACCCAAAATTTGTTAGTGCGTATATTAATTGTTGAGTAAAATTATAAAATAAAGTTGTAAACTTACCAAAAAGTTAGGTCTCGAAAGTGGTTACATAACCACTCCCAATCCCGGAGGCCGCTCCAAGAATCCCAGGCATCCTGCCAAAGGGGGCCTCTCGCGTCCGGATACGACTTGAAAACTTTAGTGAGGTTGCTCTTCCACTCTTGTACCCCGATTTGTAAAGAGCTCATCTATGTAGGTTGTCCGGTCGACATCAAGGTCCGTAGTATTAAAGTTGACTCCGTTAAATAATTATACAATATTATTAAAATATACAAAATATTGACTTAATTATAAAAAAAAAAAGTAGTAGAAAGTATGGAATACAAGCCACCGACACCATGCCACATCGGCAAATTCCTCTCGCTTGATCCTGGGATTGATCTCCATGTGTCCCATCTCAGGGCAATGGGCACGTAGTGTATCGCCTCCTATCTCACTGACTGGTGTCAAGCCTCGGTCGATGTGGAAGAAAGCTCCTGTTCATCAAAGATGTGATGGCGATCTTTTTTTATTAGTCGTACGTAGGATCCGCGCAGACTTCAACTGTCCGCAAGGGCCCTGTGTCTTTCTTTCCTTGCCAAAACAAAGAAGAAATTCATGGTTAAAACGTTTACTTAAAACTCTACGTAAAATTCGGCGAACCTCCCCTAAAAGTCTAACATTTCCCATAACCTACAAACAATAAATCTAACATCATGTTGCAAACAATAAATTTGACAATTCCAACATATCCACATCCACATCTCGCACAACATTTCCAACAAATTTGACAATCGTACTAAATGTTGGAACATGCAATCAAGAAATTTGAAGAAGGTAGTAAACAATCGAACAAAAATGTAAAAAGATTGGGGGGGTGGGGTGGTATATTACTCCGGCTCGCGAGACCTCGCCGCCGACCGTGGAACTTCCTAGTGTCTCGAGGAGCGTGGTCCTCTAGATGATGCCGCCGGTGGAGCCCCGACGAGCACTCACTCGGGGGGATGTATCACCAGCGTGGACGAGACAGTTTCTGAGACATCCGAGCAACCGATCGTAACATATGTCAAATATATTTATTTAAAGAAAAATTGGTTCGGTTCTGTGGGCTACCGAACCTACAACTATATAGAACTCACAAACCCATTCCTTTTCAGGTTTTTTCGGGTTTGGGGAGTCGGGTCGGGGTCGGAAAGTTCGGTTCGGGATTTCCGGCGAAAAGTCTCAGCCCTAGTTTTATCTTTTCAAAAGATAAAACAGTTAATAACAACATTAGGGAATTCCATTTAAGTGGATAAATAATTTTGTATTTTGACAAAAAAATAAATAAATAAAGGAATTTTGTATTTCATGATACGTCAATAATCACTTTATTTGTCAATAAATATTTTTTTTCCTCTTCAACTAACATCAAAATCACTTACCAAAATTTACTCTTTATATCTCCCTAAGGTGAAAATGTTAATTGACTCAATCCTACAATTGATAATATATAAATATATTTTTTTTAAAAGGGACCAACTAGTGGCTAAGCTACGATAGTCCACTATTCCGAGAGCCGAGAAGACTCACATAAGCCTTTTAGCCTTTGGTACTAATAAATACCTATACACAAGTAGGAGCCTCTTCGGCGTGAAGAGAAGAAAAAAATGGCCTTTAGAAAATACCCTAGCTGCTGACCCCTTGCCTTGATTTTGGAGTCGACGTCAATCCTTCTTAATATCTTCTTTTCATTTTCGGTCGTGGTCACTCTCTCACTCTGTTGAGGAGAGCCTTGGTGGTTGTGGTCGCTCTCTTGCTTTGTCGAAGAGATTTTTATTGGTTATGGTTGTGGTCATGAATTTTTGTTCAACCTCATACCCCAGACCGACATATATTGTTCTGATATGAGGTGTTGATTTTTGTGGTTGTGTGCTTAGCAAAGGACTATCTAAAGGACATTCGACGTTTGTTGGAGGTGACTCATAGCAGGGGTTCTTTGCCGACTATTGCAAAATCATTATAGGGTGGTGCAGTCCTTTTTTCGTGGTGCCTTTGGTTCTTCGGCTCACAAGGTTTTGTCCTTATGACTAGGGTTTAGGGTTTAGAACTAACGGTCTTTCGTAACTGAGGAATTGTATTTTATTTCTAATGAGCTTGTAATTATAAAGTTGTGGTATTTTTTGAAATGTGTGGCCTCTTAGATTATTTTAAAGACCATGTTTGACATGTCTTTTTTTTTGTTTATGTTTTTTTATTATGTTCTTAATGAAATTTCTTTCGATCTCAAAAAAGAAGCACCTATACACAAATCTTTAAATGAAGTTGGCAACCTATTCATACTAAATAGGGATAGGGCTATTTGGTCCCCAAACAAGTGGTCTGTTAGGTTGTACAGCTCTAACAACAGATCTAGTGTTACCATTGATGGAAAGCAGGCCACTTGATCTCACCCGAAAAATTATATATAAGTTTGTTGCGACAATACTAGTTCCAAAACTTCTGAACGAGGTATGAACCATCCACTTAGGTTCACATTTTTTTTTTTACTTATCACCTCTCGTTTGAGAATGTTTGTGTACAAACCTTTTTTTCTTTCTCATACATGCATAATTTGCTAGGAGTGTTTTTGTTTAAAACACAACAAAAACTTTATTAAAAGTCCAAGTTCGTTTAAAAAAAAGAAAGGATTTTACAACTTATAAGCACTTTTAAGTTGTTGCAAGTGGTGGATTACCCTAGTGATCATGATCTTTCTCTTCAACCCACTTCGTTTCGGGTTCAAACCATCCCTCTTTCCCTTTAGTCTGTATTAGATTAGTGATATCGTTTGTAATAAAAAACATTTTAAGTTATTTTCTTAAACATTTTTCAGAAGTGCTTTTATCTCTTTTAAAAGTTGTGTCAAACGCCTTTTTTTGCTAATGCCAATAAGCTCGACTCGCTGAAAAAAAAACCTTGCCATACAATTCTGCTTTTGGTATTATACTTCTTTGGTGCTTTTGCTGTTAACACAAAATATTACAAGAAATATGCTTTTGACACGCTGCAGGAATTATCATTGTTCACCATCACATTGGTCTTCATTTTTCCTCCTTTCCTTTGTTTGCTCAAAACGCACCCTACCGAATGCTCATTAATCAACAAATGATTCCTTACTTTTTCACATTGTTTGGGACAGATTCTAGATCTGGGACAGGGCAATCCCATTGACTTATCACAATGGCAGTAGTTACTTGTTCTGCACCAACGTTGTTCATGCCAAGGCTGCTACCAACCTTTCCTTCGAAAAATAAATCAACATTATGCTGTGGAGGAACAAACAATGGCTCACATACTAATCAAAGCCAGGCTAATTCTACACCTGGTGCTAAGTTTCATGCCAAGGTCTTTCCCAAAGGCAATGTTATCACTGCCCCCAAAGAAGACGATTACAAGACTGCCCCACCAGCTGCAGCTGCTAAGAAAATGCCACAACATCCGAACATGGAATCAACGAAGTACGATGGGGTTTGTGACATTTTTCATGGACGATTGGATGAGAGTGGTTTTTCTTTTCAACAAAACTTTGCAATTAGATCGTATGATTTAGGCCCCAATGGCAAAGCAACCATGACTTGCTTGATGGAGCGTTTACAGGTTTTCCATTTCTTATCTTTGTCAAGAGATAGCATATATAGGTATACCGTCACCTCGAAGTAAACTAATGCTTAACTGTGAATGTTCTTCTTGGATTTTGTATGTATAATAGGAAACATCAGTTCAGCACAGCAGGAGTTTGGGGCTCCTTGCTGGTGGTTTTGGTTCATCACCAGAGATGAGCAAAAGGGACCTAGTGTGGGTGGTCCGGAAGTTACAGGCGGTAGTGGATAAATATCCTTCTTGGTAAACCAATATACTAAAACCCATTAATTTCTGATACATATATTATTGTGCTGTTTTACGTACGTCTGCAGGATTATGAGAAAATTGAGGGAAATTGACAGAAATGATGAATTTACAAATCCTAATTGTTAAAATGATCGCTTTTCAATATTTGATCGATGAGTTGCCAATGTTTGCTCGATATGTCGTTAGTAACATCTTTAGATCAGTAACCATTTTTTTTTTTCTTTCTTTCTATGTTTGAAGGGCTGATGTTATTCAAGTAGATAGCTGGAGTGGTGTATCAAGAAACAATAGTATGTTCCGGGATTGGATCTTTCGTGATTACATAACTGGTGAAATATTAATGCGAGCAACGGGGTTAGAATCCACACTAGATAAGATTTTCAAATTTAAATACTGTCTTTAATTAATTAGTCCTTTGTTATCCAATATGTTCAGTAATGGTCTGAGCTGCAGACTGAGGTTTCTTCCTTTTCTGTATTTGGCAGTCTTTATGTGCTGATGAACATGAAGACAAGGAAAGTTGGTAGATTTACTGAAGAGATCAGAGAAGAGTTTAAACCTTATTTCGTGGACTCCGACCCTCTCATTGACATCAGTAACACCAAACTAGGACGATTGAACGTTGATGGTAGAGATTATGTTCAAACAGGTTTAGCAGTAAGTATCTTACGCGTATAATATGGAGAGGGTGAAATATTATTTGCTTATTCCTGAAGCAATTAACTCACGTATGCTTGTCATCTTCAAATTGCATTGCAGCCACCTGGTTGGAGCGATTTGGATATCAATCAGCATGTGAGCCATGCAAAATACATAGACTGGGTTCTGGAGGTGAATCTTTTTGCAATGCTGCTTTGTTCATTTTTCCATACTTTAAACAATCAATTTTGCCATTGCAAAAGTTTTCCTTTTTTTTGTTTGTTTTTATGCGTTCTCATGTTTATATCTGTTCTTTTAATTTTCTTTTAATCTATTCAATTCAAATATGAAAAAAAACCAAAAAAGTGGAGAGAGAGAAGGGATGTAGAGAAATCAATTCCCTTCTTTTGATTTCAAGTGAAGAAACTTGATGACACCATAACCATTAGAAAATTAGATTATTATCGTTCGATAAGTTTTATTTTTGTACAAACCCGTTAGATTGGATGTTACTGTTGGCCCTTCTGAATCTGTTGTGTTTGCATATTTATAACTTAGTACTATTGTGTATACTCTATAGCAGGCATATTATAATATATTTTGGGGCTTCAATAAAATGAGCTGCAAATGGAATATTTGACTGTAAGACAAATAAAATAATAGGTCGAAAATTAGGGTGATTCATTACTATTAGGGTGGGTAATAGCATTCATAGGCATAATTACTGTGTCATGGAATAAGTTGTAAACAATTTGTATTAATAGGTCATTTTAACAATTTGTATTAATAGGTCATTTATTTGCTTGGAACTGGGTGCTCCTACACCAACCCACTTATTATATTTTCCCACATTTGAAAATATAGAGTTCTGAGTGCCTATCTTTTAAGAACTGTATAAAGTTGAGGGACCAAATTCAGAATCTAATATTAGGGTTCAATGAAAATTAGATCTTAATTGTCCAAAAAATGTAAATGGCGCTTTACTGCAATGTCGGAAAGCAATTGTGCCTATGCATGCGAGTTCGATCTATACAGATTCCCTCTCTCCTAACAACTAACTATAACTTACTAACACTATCACTCTACTAAAATAATGTCCAAAAGATGGCAGTCAATTTACTGTTTGTTTTATTTTTTTATAACCTACATGCACAATTTCTATTGCCCCTCACAAAAAAAAAAAAAAAAGTGTCCACCATTTTATTTCTTTGTTTGGTGTTTCAGCAGTGTTCTTGGTGCTGCAACGTTTTTGTTTTCTTTCAAGATCATATATAATTCAATTATACATATATATATATATATATTGTTTAAAAATTACTCTCTTCTAATTGGAAATTAAATATCATGGTTATCAGAGCATTCCTATCTCAATCTTGGAGAGCCATGAACTTTCCTCTATGACTTTGGAGTTTCGAAGAGAGTGTAGGAGGGACAACGTTCTGCAGTCCCTGAGGAGTACCGCAGTTGCTAGAGACGGAATAGTGTTGACGTAAAGCATTATTCAGCATGAAATATATAATATGTGTATGGTGAATACATGGTCCCTATGATAGTTTTATCCCTATCCTATTTTTCAGCGTAAATCGGGATCCCTCTTGATTTGTTCGAACCCATGCATTATTCTTGAATTTGTATGTAATGAAGTGAAACAAAATCATTAATATGGTATAAGGTTCGTAGTAGAGATACGATTATGTTCTCTCATTGTAGATACAACTACATTTCTATAAGTACAACATTTCTTTAAATGTAAGACTTATGATATATGTTTAGTGTATATTTATGGAACTCCATATTACTTGAGATTTTTTCAAAAGTTACGAATTTGAATTTTAGTATATCTTTGAAGTGATTTCTTAAAGTGTAAAAATGTCATGAAATTCTTATTTAAAGATTTCAAACTACATATAAGCATGAAGTTCAAAGTGCGTGCTCAATATAATTATTATATTCTAGATAAGTTTTATTATAAAGACTTTTTAGCCAAAATAGTTATGAGATTGGCCTTTGGTGCAGGTTTAAGTCACTGCTGTCAAAATCGATAAATATAATGCAGCTTTGTGTCCTTGCATCCAATCTTGGTCATTTCGTTTAAATTACATCGGTATTACGGTAGTGTCTTCTTATGACGTTGTGTCGGTCACCATGGCTCAATTATATAGTACACTTGCGTGGAATATATAAATTTTTTTTTAAATTTAAAGGATTTAAAACCCAAAATGATAAAACTTAAAAATTAAAAAAAGAAAGAAAAGAAGTTATGGTTTAGAAGAGGAGAGCGTGCAGCAGCAGCGGCGGCAGCGAACATCAGCATCACAACAGCATTGGAGGAGCAGCCATGGTTCTGAAGACGGAGCTCTGCCGTTTCAGCACGGCGACAAGATGTGCCGGGAAAGGGAATCCGATTTATCCTCTCATTTACCCGCCATGTGCCGAAAGCAACACAAGAAGGAAGGACATTGCTGCTGAATCTGCGGAAGAGAAGAAGAAGCGTCGTTCGACCAGCCAAGAAGCCCTATTCCAGGTCCATTGTTGGTGCCACATTGGAAGTTATCCGAAAAGCCCGATGTTCGCGACACTGCCCGTGAGGCAGCTGCCCGTGAGGCAGCTGCCCGTAAGGCAACTGCCCGTGAAATTAAGGAGGGGATTAAGAAGACCAAGGATTAGAAGAAGGCAAAGAAGGCTGAATTGGTGTCCAAGTCAAGGGTCAATCAAAGGGAAGAGTGGTTTTGGAAGGGTTGGGGTTTTTGATTGGGGGGCCTGTCTGGATTTACCCACCAGATGAAGACGACGACTTGTTTTGTTTTTGTTTTTAATTTATTACTTTATCAGTTTTCGTTTTAAATTAAAAAAATAGTTTTATATAGTTAATCAAGATGGCGCGATTTGGATTTGTGTGATCGCACGATGACAATGGCGGAATAAGTGACGAAATTTAAACGAAATGATCACGTTGATGTGCGTGGTCAAAACCGAGATCGCATTTGCTCGATTTTTATTGTTAGGGACAATTAGGAGTTAATACTTGACTTCGAAATCATTTTAGCTAAAAAGCCTATTGGCCATAAATTGTCTCATTGGTTTTTTTGGTAAGGCTCAGCGAGGTAGCATTAGCCTGAAACAACACCTTATTAATGATTCATCAAACGTTGTATATCCCTATCTATTATGAAAAAATGATCTATTATTTTCTTTGATAAGTATAGGTAAATTAATTTTCAAATTGGTAAATTAATATAATATTTTATATTACTAAGTATTTCATTGATATTTTTCCATGGAATATTTAATAATAACGTTGCGCCCTGGAAAAGATATCTAAGTTAGAAAAGGGAATTCAAAATATAAGTAAATTAATTTATATTTTAGTTTACCTACTTAGAATATTGTAAAAAACAATTTTCCCACTTACATACATAATAAGGAGTAGGTAAATTATTTTCATTTTTCACACCAGGCTAATTTGTAGATACATCAAAATTAATACACTTGGTTTTTCTTTATACATTAATGTACCTACTATTATGTTGTAGGTAAACTACCATGAGAATAAGTGTAGCATCCCACGTAAAAAGTTTGTTATAAAATAATTTACTCGGGGATATTTTCTACAAGTGCGTGTTTACTTCGTATACGTGAGCGTGTAAGTTTACTATTTTGGTGGGTGCAACAATGCCCACACAAACCCAAATTTTCTTTCCTTTCCCCTTTTCCTTCTTCCCCGCGTCACTTTTCTTTTCCCAGTTTTTGACTTTTTCTCCCTTTCTCTCATAGTGTGTGCACGGTGCACATCGACGAAAACATCAGAGATTGGGGCGGCAGTACCACCTTCTTCATCTCGACGCCTTGGACTCAACGGTGCAAGCCCAGTTACGTCCAAACTGGATTTGTGAGGAAACGCAACCGAAGAAACTGGGACCAGCACTGACCATTTTCGACCAATGCAGGCCAGGATTGAGGCTTAACTACCACCATTGTATTTCTCTTTGTTGAGTAGATGAATTTTCATAGGTCGTTTGCTGATTTGGTTGAGTTTTGATGTAGATTGTGAAATTTCTGGTGAACTGCAACTTTGAGGCAATTACAGACCATTTCAGAGCAGCTATGACCAATCCAAAGGTACACGAAGTGATTACTCTTCTCCGGCTTCATTTTGATATATGGCACGTAAAATTTGGCCAAGAAATGAAGAAGATATGGAGCTTTAAAAATTTTCTAGAAATCGGCCAAGAATTCCGGCGACGGCGGCGAGGCGGCGGCCGCGGACCCGAGTGGCCGTGTTGGCGTCGGTGACCAGCGTCGGCTCGCCAGGTTGAATGATGCTTCGGCGTGGCTGCCGGTCCACGACCGTGGCCCAGCGTCGGCAACGGTCTTGGCGTCGGCATTGACCGGCTTTGGCCAGGCTCGGTGGTGACTCGCGCGTAGATTGTGCGTGGAGGCTGCGTGACTTCCGCGTTTGAGGCTGCGAGTGGGGGCGCGTGGAGCATCTTTTTCGGTCCGTCTTCGCGAGGCGGCTCGTGACGGCAACGCGTCTTTTTAGGGCGATACGTATGATATTTCCGAGGTGTTTTTTGGACCTCTGGTTGAGCAAACAAGGGATAGGTGTAATTAATTAGTTATTTAATAACCTTTATGAGTTTAATCATTATTACGGTGATATCTCATATAGGTGAGACTTATCCAGGAGGACTCACGGGGCTACCCGGGACGGGGGGCTACGGTCAGGCTACCCTCTGGTGAGTGGGTGGGTCTTTGTTTTTTGATAAATGTATATGTACGTATGGTTTTCAATGCTTTCTTCAAGCTGTTGGCATAACTCTCATCTATCATGTACGTTTGTTGGAGGTAGAACATTCGTATTATGTTGCCATACATGTTTATCTTTGTTTGCTTTCGTCGGTAGATGTATAACACACCCGGCTGTATTAGTACTCAGTCTTGTGGCGGGGCTAGCCCAGCCCAGCGTTTGGAGTAGTCACATCACAGAGTGCATTCTGCTTGACTTTGGATCCATTGTAGGTATACTAGCTGTTCTAGGTTGCACTAGAGCGCTCGAACTTGTGTGACGCATTTGTGCACGGCGCTTGGCGTTAGACTCACGTCATTGTAGTACTCGCGTATTACTTTTATACTAGCTTTGTTCTCGCCAGTTTAGCTACTTGGACTTGTGTGTTTATATGGGTGAGCATGTCGGTAATCATTGTCGGGGAGTACCGTATATTTTTGTTATAGTATTTTGAGGTTCATGCCCCGAGAGGGCTGCAGCGTTTTGGCTATCTTGTTGTTTTACGCGAGGGGTTAGTATGCTGCTTGAAAACAAAGGGTTTTATCAAACTTTGCTTTTTGACCTCACCATTTTATGTTTGCGCCCTCAGGGACCTAGAGGCGGGTTGACACACCCCGCCTCGATACCCACGTGGATCTAGAGTGCGGCGTGCGGCGGCACTCGTAAGTGGCAAGCCATTAAATGCATGACAACACTTGGTAGAAACGAAATTAAGTTGTGATGGCGTTGCGGAAATCAATGTCAAATTGCATATGGTTGAGCGTACTAATTTGAAACGAGCGGAAATAAAATAGTGAGTCAAGTTCCTAAAAACTCATCCATAAGGGATGGATATTATTACATGGCCGAATAACGAAAGATAAATCCTACATGGTTGGGATATACGTCAGACGCCACGTAAGTCTCGACCTCGCCGAGATGCTATCTCACTATGTCTGAAGGGCGCAAAAACAAAAGTGTGAGTGGACAAAAATCAAAGTTTACCATAAAACCTTTTCTTTTCAACATATTAACCCTGTTTGGAAATCCGGTATAATCGTAAAACATACTAACATACTATGAGTTGAGAAAGGTACTTTGTGAATTATCTTGAAACACATCAAATGTAAAATATTCATAAACCACATTTCATAATTTAAACATAATATAATGCGGAAAACCAACACGGGGTATATGCGCGTCACCCATGTACGGGTTGAGAGCAGCCTCTCCAAATCCAGGTACAAGCACTTTACGTTATCCACTAATTTGTACTCCTAGTACCACACACATGTAAGCACTTGCGCGCCAGCACGTCACACCGAGTCACACGTAGTGGGGCCTTTTCACGTAAACAACAATAAACGTAAGGCAAAGCGCACTAAGGTATTTATAGGACAATACCTGGGTACGGTGCGTGTGACCCAAACATGTGAGACTTGTCCTATGGCCATGAGAACGGTACTACAACGTAGTGAGAAGCATATTTAGTGTGTTTGAAAACATACATACATACTCATGTGTATAGATATGATAAACAATGCCATTTCATAATTCCCAAATATTTATCATTGCATAGAAGTAAATCCTTTCCCAAAACCATATATCAAAATACCGTTTAATATTTATGCAAAAGTGAAATCATAAGCATAAACCATTTCATAACATATATTCATACTTGATAAATAGTCTCGATCACTAATTAAAATCCATTTCCCAATATAAATACCATAAATAGAACAAATATGGTTGCATAAATAATTATCAACAAGTATATATATTTATAAATAAATATATATAAATAATCATGCGTCGAAAACCATTTTAAACCATAAATAAATCACTTTCATAAACATTTTCAATCATAAAAACCATTGCATAAAACAAATGTCCACTCCACGAGGTATTCGGGAGTGAAATGCTCCCCGGCGTTGTCCTCACCGGGTGTCAGGAGCAGAAGAATTACCTATTTAAAGTTAGGGAATAAATTAGAACATCCCACTAAAAATAATTAAAATTAAATACACAAAGAAGAACCCCAAAAATAATACTATTGTAGCGAAAACGGGCTCGCGATTTCGGGCAGAAAACCCTACGCCCGCCGCGCCGCCGTGCCCGCGCGCCGCGCCCAGCGAACGCCGCCACGCGCGGAAGCGGTCGGAAAAGCCCCTCACGCGCGAAACCCCCTCACGCGCTGCCCCGCCTTGGCACGCGAAACCGGGCCCCGCGCGCCCGCGCACGCGCCGGGAAAACCATCAGCGTCGGCCGCGCCGGGTGGCCGCGCGGCCCGCGCGCCGCGCCCACCTTGGCCCGGCATGTGGTCCCACGGCAGTGCGCGTGTCATGCGCGTCGCGCGCGCCGCCTGCGACGTCACCCCGCGCTGGCGACGTCGGCCACGCGCTGCGGCGTCATTGCAGATTAAGTTTAACGAATATACCTTCGCGGGTGAATATTCCCTGCTTGGATTGGGAATATTCCGTTAAGTTAACGAGATATTCCCTCTCCTCCTTCCTTTCGCCAGGTCGCCCGAGTCGCTCACTTGCAGCCGCGGCCGTAAATCCGCTCAGCGGCGCCCGTAGCGCCCGTCTGGTTCGGCGGAATCACGGAAATTAAATACGAATTATGTCCCAAAACTTCAAAAATTCGTATCTTCTTCATTCTTTGTCCAAAATTGACGTGCCATATATCAAATTGAAGGTATTGAGGTGTGAATATTTTTATACCTATTTGAGGCGGAAAAGTGGCGGGAATGGCCTGAAGTGGCGGAGCTTCGGAAACCTAACTCGATCTCCTTCAAAGCTTGCACCAAAATTGACGTATTTTATATCAATTTGAACCTACTCGAAATCCAGACTAAACCCAGTGGTAATGGTCTCGAGGCTTACTTGGCCTGAATTGCTGCAGGAAATTGACGTTTCGTTTAGAAACGTTCAGAACGTCGGTTTGAACAATCGGTCGGGCGACGAAACTAAAACACGGTCTCGTCCATGTGTGAGAGGAACACTCTGGTATGATTCTTGGGCGTTGGTTTGGTAGTTTTGTGATTCGTTCAAGAATGGTGGCTTTTCGGACGTATTTGGCCAGAGAATAGGAGAGAAAGAGAGGGAGAGAAGAATCGTGCGGAAAAGTGAGGGGAAGGGTTAGGCTGGCTGTGCGGATCGGCCCGAAAACCCTAATTCCCATACACGGAATTGGAAAATTCTCAAAATCTTTTCTGTTCAAGCTTCGTAAGCACGTTCGTTCGAACTCAGGGTGGTTCGCTTCGCCCACCCAGACGTTCGTATCGACGAGTACATCAAGAATATGTAAAGAAATAATTTTTCTGAAGTCGTCACGAAAAGTCAGCAAAGTCAACATTGACCACTAGGGGTATTTTTGGTCATTCACATAAATTTTGGGACGGGTTGTAACACGGGTTCTCTTATCGGTGACATGAGGACTTGGCCCAGCGTTGGTCGACGGTTCGACATTGCTTCGGTTTATGTAGGATTCCACTCCTACTTGTAGTTAACTTTTATTTATCCATCATCACGGGATGTGAATAATTTATACTCCACCCTTGCCTTTACTTTGCTCATTTGTTATGCATCTTGTATTATGGGTTTTTAACCCTCACCACACTTCTATTTCCGCACTCAACTCTTTTTATTCTTACTCTTTCACTTATTCACGCATAATTGGCTTTCGTCACCTAACACGTGTCGGCCGGCACTTCCAGAGCACTTGGCGTTAATGCGAGATCGGGATGTGTCAATAAGAGAGAATATTAATTACAGGGTAAATGACCCAAAAATATGAGAATATTACAATATGGCAGCATTATTTGCATAGGTAAATTAGTAGGCAAGTTTTACTATTATATATAGTATAGTAGAATAATTTACCATGAAAAAATGTAGTTTTATTTTATTTTGATGAAAACGATTCCATTGAGCAGGTAGTAAATGATGTAGTTATTATACAGGGGTGTAAATGCATTAAGATTGTTGGAAAAATTATAAACAATACTATAAAAACGTTAGCATGATTAATTTGTTTTTAATGCACGTGATTGAAGCCAAAGGAATTCAAGTGTGGGTAAATAACGGTTTAGAAGGGATGTGACATAAGTTGTAAATAATTTGTAATAAACAGTTACTTAGGCTTAGTTTGGTATTCTTTGTGCTTTGAAAAAAAGCTCTTTGTGAGAATAAGCGGGGCTGTCTTTGTGAGAATAGCGGGCACGTGAAATAAACTGACGAGAGTGTTTGGTAAACTTTTTTTGTAAAAGTGCTTTTGGAAAAAAAGGCGGCCTTGACAATTAATTTGGTAAAAACATGTAAAGCAGTTTGTGAGGCGTAGTGACCCAAAAATGGTATAATACTAAATGTGCTATTAATTTAATTTTCTTAACAAATAAGATGAATTACTAAATATCTTGTATTTGTAAAGAAAATATTTATAAACTTTATCTTAAATATTAATTATATGACAAACTACTTTTAATTGAAATATTTTAGGCGAATAGCTATGATTCATTAGTACAATATTGTTAATACTTGAAAGTAATCTAATTAGATGCATTAAATCAAACTTGCCTATTTGATACATTTTCTTAATGCTTCTATCTCATGTGATCCTTCAACTTGATAATTTTGATATTCTTCTTCATCATCCAATCACTGTATCGCTCTCTTCACAGTCCACTGGGATCATCGAAAATCACGATCACATTCGAGAATACCTCAGGTATGTAGTTATGAAGAGCCATTGTAGCAATTATCAATCTTCACTTGCTTATTGAAAGGGTAATTAGGCATATCCCTTAAAATTGCCCATTTTTCTTCCCATATCCCAAAAGTTCGTTCAATGATGCTCTAAGAAGAATGCATGTGGTTGAATACCTCTTTATGACCCGTTGATTTCGCACCCCTACGAAAATCAGGAGATGATATCTTTCACCTTTTATATGGTCCCAAATAACCTCTCATTTGTGGGTACCCGCGTCTACCAAGTAATATTTTCCTGAAAATTAAAGGAAGTTTTATTTTGTATTTCAATAATTATACAAAGCGTAGCAAATGTTATAATAGGTATGAAGATTACCATTTGGAGGCTTAGAAAAAGTTTAAATTTGGATTCCCAGTAGCAGCAGATAGAAAAATTCTTGTGTCATGTGCGGTGCACACTTCCCGTCAAACACAAGCAAATGTGAATTGCATGTCAAAATCACATGCGGCCACTTTTTTCATTTTAGTCGGCATTCCTTTCTACCAATGTCGAACTTGATGCGGAGGTGGTATTGAAGCCTCGAAACATGTACTCCATCTATAGCACCAATACAATCCATAAAAGTAATAACATAGAAAACCGTCAACCTACACTTATAGACTGCGAGACACTTATAGTTTGCAAATAAGTTAGAAGACTACCCGATCGGAAACTTTACCTTAAAATAAGGCATGTATCTTGTATCTCTCTTTATTTCTTGGGGAATGGCATGAAACCTAGAATCCGTCGGTTTGATAATATCTGTGCCATCTTTACATACAATATCAACATAGCACCAAAATATCTACTAACAGTGCGGAATGTTGAAATCTCTCTTCTTGTTAATCTATTTTTCACACCATGTCATAACATATGCAGAGAACATTCTAATATTTCAATTGCATTCATCCTCCTTGAACCTTTCGGAGTCCATGAGTAGTTTGCAAGTCATTGGATAATACATAAAATACATCTTTGTTCATATAAACATTCTATAACATCTCACATCATTTCCTTGTAGTACCTCAATCAACCAAATATTTGTTTGGGCCCGAATTCATACATGGAGTTTGTGGACATATTTTAAATAATATGTTTTGACGGCTCTCATTAGGCGCATATAATTAGACCATCCTCCAACTCCTCAACATCTTCATCGGAGATGTTCATTTCAATATATTTGTGTTTAACATATAGTTCAACATTCCGCAGTCAATCCCGACAATCCTTTAAGAAGTAAATTCGACATTCAAGAACAAGTCTAAATCGACGTTTAACAAGAAATCGTAACCCAACATTCAATCCACACAAAGTTTTACAACATTGAACAATGCAAAGTACAAACCACACAAAGTCCTAATTCATAGTTATAGCTTCTTATTGTTCTTTGTTGAACATATATTTCAACCAAGCCAAGTTTGGTGTTCGGAATTTTGCATCGTGGTAAACACCTCACGCTTAACAGGAACAAAATAAACATGTAGCTTGAAAACATCCATAACTCGTAGGTGGCTCACAACCGGGCAATTTTGTAACGATCGCTAACTCACTTCCAAAATACTATTGCACATATGCATCGACTTCTCACCAATGAGTTTTACGAGAACTCTTTACTTTCATAAGCTTGAACAAGACAGTCAATCTCACCACAAAGTTGTGCAGCACCTCCAATTTTTTCCCTTTCTTATCACCATTCTTCTTTCGCAATTCTTCTTGGTTAGCCACTCTTTTTTCCCGCTTCCTACTAGCTTGCCTTAGATCCGCTTCATAAATCATGACTTCATCCTGCATCATTTGAATCAATTTGTTGTCTGAGATTCCTCTAGTGGCTCTTTGCGGTGGCGAGTACTCCGAGATGAAGGTGCCCATGCATGTTACTGTAGCAACTATACTCGAGAACATCCTATCCTAACTGTCCTCCATCTCGAGGACTAATGCCTTTTCGAAATTTTCCATATTCTTTGTTTATCACACAAATAAAAGAATACGGTTAATATATATTGCATGATATCATAATATTGGTGGAGGACATGGAAACAACTCGGAGATATCATAATACATATTAAAAGATACATTACACACTACGAATTTATTATTCCACCATTCACCGGAGGCATCAACGGTACCACCTTGCTCAATTCCACCACTGGGCCGGTTTCTTTACCAACTTCAAGCTCTTTCCACTGGCTTCCCTCATTTTAAGTGCATCCATGTGCCCAGTTGTTTTCTTTCATAATCATGCCCTGTCTCTGCCTTGAAGTTGACTACAATATTTGCATATCCATCTTTGTCAAAGTGAGTGCCGGACGATGTCGGCCTCTGACCCTCGCAGTCACGAAATATCACAAAATATAGATATATTATGGGCATTCCATGTAGCATTAGGATTTGACGAAGATGCCCCCTTCTTAGACATCGATACCAACTGCGGTTGTAAACGAGTCCACACAGATTTCTGGGAAAATTAAACCTATCCATGATCAAAAACCACTAAACTTTGAGCATTCTTACAATAATATATGTGTGTTATTTAGAGTTCATTTCTACGAAGTCGACCCAAAGCCTTAAAAGGGGAATACGGGATCGCACTACAGCGCACACACAAAAATCAAAGAACAAGAGATACAACAATACCGGCATATTCCACAACAACAATACAAGCGCACACAAATTGACAATATCTAATAGAACCTCAAAGCAATTATTTTCCACATCGCCAAATGACGAGAACAAAAGAATAAAACTTTATGTACGAAACGAACATTACATAAGAAAAAAGGGAATGAAGTCCTATAGCAAAGTTTTGCTACCAAAGAAAGGAATGTGACTCGGCTTATTTATGTGCCTTGCACAAAATTCCCAAGCTGTCTTTGATTAATTTGTAAATGATATGCAAGCAATAACAAACATACATTTAACATGAAAAAACGAGGAAAGTAGAAGTATGCTCCAGTCGTAATACAGGTAATAACCCTTACGAAGAAAAAACCATAACTGCACTCCAAAGTTAAAAAAATTATTATTAGCATTTGAGCAACAAAATGAGGCGAGAATCTTGCCTTCGTTTTTAAATATCTGACTTTCAGACTCACTTATGCTTGAAAAAATAAATTTTTTCGTTCACCACAAATCTTTATTTCTCTGTTGTGCACAATGGCTCCATTCCATATTTCATTTTGCAACGAATAAAAGCTGATTGACGGTTAAATAAGAAAACCTCTGCGGCAAAAGATAGATTCCCATTACACTCAAATAACGATCAATCTTACAAGAGCTAACGACGAGACACCAATGGTACTAACATTTTTAAGGCAGCGCGCTCTCGCTAGCTAAACGCGTTTTACAACTTGAAAAAAAGTGCGTTTAGAATAGTTAAAAACGAGGACTTTTTCCCAACCCTTTTCATATATTAGTTTTCCTTTCTTGCTTCATAGTAATGATAAATACGGTCAGCATTGCCTGTGTAGAAATTCGACTCTTTCTTGTAAATTCTCTTAGTTCTATATGTTAAGGAAGAGTTTGCAAATTCAAAATTTATCCAAATCTAAAGCCAGAAACACGCGCATTTAAGCTACTAAGCACACGAAAACCGTACATGTTTCAAAAAAACACATGCTATACCAAATTAAAAACCATAAAACATTTCAAAAGAGCGACGCCAACTTTTACTTTAATGTTACACTTTGAATTCATGAACTTAGGAAGGGCTTTCATATTCATCGAAAGACACAACTTTTACTTTAAGGAAGAAATGCAAAATTCAAAATTTAGCAAGATCCAGCAGAAACATGCGCGCATTTCTGTTACCAAACACCACGAAAACCATACTTTGTTCCAAACACACATGTTATACCAAATTAAATAAAAACCATACAACATACCAAGAATACAACTTTTACTTAAACATTCCACATTGGATTCATGAATTTCTCACTAAGCTAAACAATTATTTGAGACCTCCCGGATCCTCAGCTGATTAAGAGGGCGATTTACACACATTGCTCACATGGGGTTTACTAATTAAGCACTAAAATGTTCATTGAGCAGCCAAGCATCATTCTTGTTTAAATTTTTCTTAAATTTGTTTTGTTTTTAGTTCTTGTTTCCCGAAGCAATCAAGAAAAATCACCTCGATTTTCACGAAAAAATCAAGGAAAATCGTCTTATTTCCTGACAAGCATATATGAATAATAATTGAATGCGAAAAAACAAAACAAATACTTGAATGAAAGCATTTTCTCGTGACCAAACGAAACCATCTGAGGGAGAGAGAGAGAGAGAGAGAGAGAGAGAGAGAGAGTATCATACAAGTTAAAGGCTGCGAACTTGAAAGGCGGAGCGAGGTCGAGGAAAGGTGAAGAACATGGGGAGCTCGGATCACGAGTCTCATACGTGTGTCTTCGTGGTGCGGTTTGACAAGCGCTCTCCTCCCGCTACGAATGAATGAGAGAGAGAGAGAATAGTGGTTTGGTTTATAGTGGGAGAGGAAGGCTTTGGGAATTTGAAACGAGAGGGAGTATCGATCACGGAGATGGAGGAAAGCAAGAAGAAAGAAAAAAAAGGTCACGAGCTGAGACGTCTGTTCACGGAGATGTTTTGGAAGCGCTTCGATTTGGAAGGCAACATCCTGCGAACTTTAAGCTTTTCTGGTAGCTGTTTGCCGGCTTGAAAAGGCTGCTTTGGAGTAAATTTTACCAAAACAACTTGCTCGACTTTTTTTCACCCGACTTTTTTTAATCACCGATACCAAACTAGGGCTTATATTCTTATGTGGCGGTTTATTTAAATTTTGGGTTTTGTTTGGAAAATATGAGTTGTAAGAGTGCATTTACAATGAACCCTTTTATATACACATAACCTAAATGTGAAGAAAATTACTTACCGATGCCTTTATAATGATTACATGCATGTGATACAAGTCACACCTCGCATGGTATATACGAATGCTTACACGTGGACTAATTTAAAAAGGATGTACCCTCTTGTCTTGGTGACTTGCTTAAACCTTATATTGTGTATACCACATTCGGTTTGATGTGGTAAAGAAAGTTAAGCCTTTTCAAATTAAACCCTCTTGTTATCGAATTGTAGTAAATATGCAAGTAGGGATCGTTACGGGTAGGGGATTAGGAGGGCTTGCTAATAACCTCTAAAGCGGCTCAAAAACATAAAAACAAGATAATGGATGGATTAGTTAAGAATTAAGATTCTCACACATGACACACTTGTACATGAATTGATTTCCAATTGCTTTTCGATAAACTATGATGCTTGACACCCCCGGATTAGCAGTGATGCACAAATTAACCTCGGATTTTCCTAGAATTCATTGAATTGGATGAATGCATTACAACAACCCCAATTATTCTCTAAAAGTCCCCTATATGAATGCATAATAGAAATACAATCGAGAGATGCCTTCACGTTTCATGAAAATCATAAGTGTTGACGAGGCAATTGTAACTATGAATGCATGATACGTTTATAAGGGGAATTCAGTAACGCGATTGTGACAAGCAACCTTCACACTTTACTCATGAATATAAACTTGTAACGATTAGGTGGAAACTTATTTATATTCTAGCATCTAATTCATGCATGAAAACTAAGTATGCATCCTTAATAAACATACCTGAATCCAGGTTATGAATAAAACGAGATAATTGGTGCGATCACGAAGCTTAACAAATCACAAATTGGAAGAAATCAATTCATATCTCAAACATGTTCCTTAGCTTCAAACTTCCTAACTAACTAGGGGTTTAGCCACTCATGATTCTGACAAAATCAGAAAGTAATAACAAAGTAGCATTGAAAACAAGAGCGAAGTACACCTAAAACGCTCAATCTGCAAGCATGAAACGCCAAGGTTCTTAACTGCTTCCCCACCTTCAGCTGCGGCACAAGAGTCTAAGGATGTGAAATGAATGAATGAAAGGGTCTTGGATAGGGTGAGTTGAATGGAGAGAGAGCTGCGACAAGGGAGAAAAATGGTTGGAATTGTGTTTTGGGACTTTAGGCTTTATTAATAGAATGATCATTTACTTCGATGAAAGTGGATTGATATCTTATATATCTTGTGCGTCCCCAAGTGATTCCATTCTCAAGAAAGGATTCTAGGCACAATTTTTGAGTTTAGAATTCCTTAGAACTCCTTGATTCATGTGAATTAAAGAATGGTAGAAACTGCTAAGCAGTACATCACGTTATCTTCCTTGAAACCCAATCCCAGGAGCCAGGACTCTTACGCACTGTTTCTGACCTTCCGTCCACTAAAACAGCAATAACTATGCTAGAAGCATACGAATCATGATATGTAAAATCCTGGAAACTAGACATTCAGGAGAAGCAGCCATATATGGCACGACCCACGTGACTCGTTAGAAAGAATTCTGGGTGCTCTGTGGTTAGCGATTTATTCTATCGGGATGGTTTTATTCCCATCGGGATGGTTTATCTTCTTTTCCTCAATTCATTAGTGATCTCCTTCACTCTAGGATTCTGTGCATATGAAACTCATCTTCTAGCTGATTCCTTATCTTCATATGATTCCAAAACGTCCATCCATCATGCTCGATCATGTGCTATTCATTCCACACCCAAGCTGCTCCAAAGTGCTCCAAAAGTACCTTCTTGCATACTTTGTCCTTAGAACTGAAAACACACGAAAATAACTTAAAACACTAAAATAAGTAGAACTAACAACGTAAATGCACAAGAGAACAAGCTAACTAAAATCGCATAAACTATTAGCTATCACGGAGCGCATTTGTTGTTGCCATAATTTTGCGCATGTTATGTGTTGGAAAGTAATAAAATGTGTACATATATATATGGTATGAGTTGGGGAACCAAAAGAGTCAAGTAGTTCAACGGGAGCTTCTGCTGAACAAAACCAACTTTCAAACATGCGGTTGCTAAGTATGCACGTCAATTTGTCTAACTAATTAAGTTGGCATTCATTTATGACCCTAATGTGCTTATATATGGTCCCTGAATGTCCTCTTGTACATTGCCTCTAATATCTTGCAAAGATGCATTAACTTTAATTCGATATTTAATTACATAAATATTAATTTATAAAATTTGATTAAGTATCCTTACATATATAAAGATGTTTTTGCATCTCATGAAAATATTGGGCGCACTAGTAGAAAAAGAATTGCTTGGGAAACGACAAAACAAATTTAGATCGGCTCAAGGTCCTTTTCGTTGCCTATACACATTTGAACGACCATTAATTCGTAAGCCCCATATTCGTAAGCTCGAAGTCCGTGGAGCAAGCATTTGGGCGACGAAGAATACATTCGTCGCGCGTGCACATTCACGCGACGATTTTGGCGACAATATGCGTGGCACGTAGAGTTCGGGCGACGAATACATTTTGTCGGACAAACCTTTAGGCGACAGCTCGTCGCCCTAAGTTATGGTTACACACTTGAAGTGTGAAATATATCGTCGCGCAAAGGTTCTTAGGCGACGGTGGTTGTTTGGTCGCGCAAAATATTTAATAATTTTTATTTTAATTTTTTTTTTTTTAAATTTTTAAAATTTTAAATTAATTAATATAATGAATTAATTGATATTTAAAAGGCAAATAAAATATAATAGAAAGCAATGTAGAAAAACAAATTACATTATATAAAGAAATGTGCGTACAAAATATTCAATAATAAAAATAAATTAGAATCCTAAAGCAGAGTGACTAGTAGAAGTGGGAATCGGATGATGGCATATTCAATGTAATCTTGGGACAGCGCCCAGGGCGTGTAGATTTGGCTCATCAGGCTTTCTTCTGAGACGCGAGCTTACGCTGAGGTCTTGAACTTCCTCAGCAACTGAGTTGACTATCAATTGTTGTTAGAAGATGAGGCACCCGTCATTGGGTGCGAAACCACATCCCCAGGTAAAGCCACACGGGCCTAAGGCCAAAGTGCAGTCTAGCGTCTAGTTAGTATATGAAGACAAACATCCTCGGTTAGGTGACGTCCTCGATAGGGGTCTCGGGGGAAGGCTGCGATGCCCAGCTTGCTTCGAGGAAGAGCATTTGCTGCTTCTCCACCATAGTGACCTGCTAATAAAGAAAATAAATATTATTGTTTATAATAATTATAAAAGGAACAAAATAACGGTAATTAGAGAAACTTACATGGGCTGGCCGGCGAATCTCAAATCACTTAGGGGCGGCGTAAACTTCCTCGAACATGTCAATCTCAGGAAACTTTGCACGCTTCTAAAAAAAATAATAAAAGAAGGTTAAAATTTAAAATTCATAAATATTAAATTATATTAAAATTAAAAAATGTAAAGTAGTTTACCTGCGTAAACCGCCTTTACATACGAAAAGGGCTTCGAGCTAGGAGTAGTGGAGAAGTTTCTTTCGACTGTTATCAGCGTTGCTCGAACGTTTACACGGCCCCGAGACCCCAGAAATTTGTTAGTGCGTATATTAATTGTTGGAAATTAAAATTATAAAATAAAGTTGTAAACTTACCAAAAAGTTAGGGTCTCGAAAGTGGTTACATAACCACTCCCGATCCTGAGGCCCATTTCCGGTAACTTCTTGCAGAGCATCCTCGGGCTAAAGCGGTCTGCGTCGAGGATCTGACTTGAAAACTTTGTGGAGGTTGCTCTTCCACTCTTTGTCTGTAGATTTATGAAGCTCATCTATGTAGGTTGTCAGGTCGACATCAAGGTCCCAGTAGTATTAAAGTTGACTGCAAATAATTATACGATATTATTAAAATATACAAAATATTGGACTTAATTATAAAGTAGTAGAAAGTATGGAATACAGTCCGCAGACGGCTCATGCCCACATCGCGGCCTTCGTTTGATGCGGGATTGATCTCCATGTGTCCACGTCTCGCTAGGGCAATGAAGCACGTAGTATCGCTCACATCTCTCACGGACCGAGTCTTCTTCATTGCAGTCGAGATGTGGAAGAAGCAGGTGTTCGTCGGCATAGGTGATGGCGATCTTTATTAGTCGTACGTGTGTGATGCTGCCTTGAGACTTCAGCGCTGCGCAAGGGCCCCAGTCT
The DNA here is from genome assembly GCA_018257905.1 of Gillenia trifoliata. Lineage (NCBI taxonomy): Eukaryota > Viridiplantae > Streptophyta > Magnoliopsida > Rosales > Rosaceae > Gillenia > Gillenia trifoliata. The sequence goes on along the minus strand of JAEHOF010000029.1, from coordinate 81,501 downwards.
TTTTCTTCCTTGCCAAAACAAGAAGAAATTCATGGTTAAAACACGTTTACTTAAAACTACGGAAAATTCGCTAGGAGACCTCCCTACTAAGTCTAACATTTCCATAACCTACAAACAATAAATCTAACATCATGTTGCAAACAATAAATTTGACAATTCCAACATATCCCACGTCCACATCCCAGCCTGACATTTCCAACAAATTTGACAATGTACCCAGTGTTGGAACATGCAATCAGAAATTTGAAGAAGGTAGTAAACAATCGAAACAAAAATGTAAAAAGATTGGGGGTAGGGTATATTACATCTGCGAGACCTCGCCCAGTCGGCTAATGGAACTCTCGGGTGTGCGGAGGCGTGGTCTCGGGATGTGCCGGCTTAGGTGAGCCGACGAGCACTCAGCAGGGATGTATCACCAAGGGTGGGCCAGACGGGCGCCTCGAGAGGGAGACATCGGAGCAGCCCAGAAGCTGTAACATATGTCAAATATATTTATTTAAAGAAAAATTGGTTCGGTTCGACTCACGAACCTTACAACTATAGGAAGCTGACAAACCCATTCCTTTTCGGAGTTTTTCGGTTTGGGAAGTCGGGTCGAGGTCGAAAGTTCGGTTCGAGATTGGGATTTCGGGCCAAAAATCTCAGCCACTACAAAAGATAAAACAGCTAATAACAACATTAGGGAATTCCATTTAAGTGGATAAATAATTTTGTATTTTGACAAAAAAAATAAAAAAAGGAATTTGGTATTTCACGATACGTCAATAATCACTTTGTTTGTCAAATGTGTTTTTTCTGTTCAACTAACATCAAAATCACTTACCAAAATTTACCTACTTTATATCTCCCTAAGATTGAAAATGTTAATTGACTCGATCCACAATTGATAATATATAAATATATATTTTTTAAAGGGACCAAGCGTGGTGGCTAAGCCCGATAGTCCCACTATTAGAGGCCAGAAGACTCATAAGCCTTTTAGCACTTTGGTACTAATAAATACCTATACAGTAGGAGCCTCTTGAAGTGAAGTGAAGAAAAAAATGGCCTTGAGAAATACCTAGCTGCTGACCCCTTGCCTTGATTTGGAGTCGGCGGCAATCCTTCTTAATATCTTCTTTTCATTTTCGGTCAGTGGTCACTCTCTCACTCTGGTGAGGAGAGCCTTGGTGGTTGTGGTCGCTCTCTCGCTTTGTCAGAGATTTTTTATTAGTTATGGTTGTGGTCATGAATTTTTGTTCAACCTCATACTGGGGCGACATATATTGTTCGATATGAGGTGTTGATTTTTGTGGTTGTGTGCTTAGCAAGGACTATCTAAAGGACCAGCGTTTGTTGGAGGTGACTCGCCATCGGTGGTTCTTTGCGACTATTGCAAAATCATTTAGGGTGAATGGAGTCCTTTTTTCGTGGTGCCTTTGGTTTCTTCGGCTCGCAAGGTTTTGTCCTTGACTAGGGTTTGGGTTTAGAACTAGCAGTCTTTCGTGACTGAGGAATTGTATTCTATTTACGATGAGCTTGTCATTATAAAGTTGTGGTATTTTTGAAATGTGTGGCCTCTTAGATTATTCTAAAGACCACATTTGACATGTCTTTTTTTTTGTTTATGTTTTTATTATGTTCTTCATGAAATTTCTTTCTATCTCAAAAAAGAAGTATGTCATCCGGACCGACTCAGCAAGTAGCACGATATTGTCCACTTTGGGCCCGCCCTCACGGTTTTGTTTTGCAGGGAACTCACGAGCAACTTCCGAGTGGGTCACCCATCACGGGATTGCTCTAGCCCAAGCTTCGCTTAGCCGGGTTAGATGGAATCCGAAGCAGTGAGCTCCCAAAGGCCTCGTGCTAATTGGAGGTGGGCATGTACGCCATAAGGCAATCACACTCTCGGTTGGTTGATGTGGGATATCACAAGAATACGTATACACAAATCTTTAAATGAAGTTGGCAACATATTCATACTAAATAGGGACTATTTGGTCCCCAAACGGTTTGTTAGGTTGTACAGCTCCAACAACAGATCTAGTGTTACCATTGATGGAAAGTAGGCCATTTGATCTCACCCGAAAAATTATATAAGTTTGTTGCCACAATACTAGTTCAAAACTTCTGAACGAGGTATGAACCATCCACTTAGATTCACATATTTTTTACTTATCACCTCTCGTTTGAGAATGTTTGTGTAGAAACCTTTTTTTCTTTCTCATACATGCATAATTTGCTAGGAGTGTTTTTGTTTAAAACACAACAAAAACTTTATTAAAAGTTCAAGTTCGTTTAAAAAAAAAGATTTTACAACTTATAAGCACTTTTAAGTTGTTGCAAGTGGTGGATTACCACGGTGATCATGATCTTTCTCTTCAACGCACTTCATTTCGGGTTCAATAGTCCCCCTTTCCCCTTAGTACGTATTAGATTAGTGATATCGTTTTGTAATCAAAAGCATTTTAAGTTGTTTTCTTAAACATTTTTCAAGTGCTTTTATCTCTTTTAAAGTTGTGTCAAACGCCTTTTTTGCTAATGCCAATAAGGCTCGACTCGAAAAAAACCTTCATACAATTCTGCTTTGGTATTATACTTCTTTGGTGCTTTTGCTGTTAACACAAAATATTACAAGAAATATGCTTTTGACACGCTGCAGGAATTATCATTGTTCACCATCACATTGGTCTTCATTTTTTCCTCCTTTCCTTTGTTTGCTCAAAACGCACCCTACCGAATGCTCATTAATCAACAAATGATTCCTTACTTTTTCCATTGTTTGGGACCAGATTCTAGATCTGGACAGGGCAATCCCATTGACTTATCACAATGGCGTAGTTACTTGTTCTGCACCAACGTTGTTCATGCCAAGGCTGCTACCAACCTTTCCTTCTTGAAAAATAAATCAACATTATGCTGTGGAGGAACAAACAATGGCTCACATACTAATCAAAGCCAGGCTAATTCTACACCTGCTGCTAAGTTTCATGCTAAGGTCTTTCCCAAAGGCAATGTTATCACTGCCTCCAAGAAGACGATTACAAAACTGCCCCACCAGCTGCAGCTGCTAAGAAAATGCCACAACATCCAGAACATGGAATCAACGAGAGAAGTACGATGGGGTTTGTGACATTTTCATGGACGATTGGATGAGAGTGGTTTTCTTTTCAGCAAAACTTTGAATTCAGATCGTATGATTTAGGCCCCAATGGCAAAGCAACCATGACTTGCTTGATGGAGCGTTTACAGGTTTTTGATTTCTTATCTTTGTCAAGAGATAGCATATATAGGTATACCGTCACCTCGAAGTAAACTAATGCTTAACTGTGAATTTCTTCATAGTTTTGTATGTATAATAGGAAACATCAGTTTCAGCACAGCAGGAGTTTGGGGCTCCTTGCTGGTGGTTTTGGATTTCATCACCAAGAGATGAAACAAGGGGCCTAGTGTGGGTGGTCCGGAAGTTACAGGCTGTAGTGGATAAATATCCTTGTTGGTAAACCAATATACTAAAACCCATTAATTTCTGATACATATATTGTTGTGCTGTTTTACGTCGTCTGCAGGATTATGAGAAAATTGAGGGAAATTGACTGGAATGATGAATTTACAAATCTAATTGTTAAAATGATCACTTTTCCAATATTTGATCGATATGTTGTCAATGTTTGCTCGATATGTTGTTAGTAACATCTTTAGATCAGTCACCAAATTTTTTTCTTTCTATGTTTGAAGGGCTGATGTTATTCAAGTAGATACCTGGAGTGGTGTGTCAGGAAACAATGGTAACATGTTCCGGGATTGGATCTTTCGTGATTACATAACTGGTGAAATATTAATGCGACAACGGAGGTTAGAATCCACACTAGCTAAGATTTTCAAATTTAAATACTGTCTTTAATTAAGTAGTCCTTTTGTTATCAATATGTTCAGTAATGGTCTGAGCTGCTGACTAGGAGTTTCTTCCTTTTTCTGTATTTGGCAGTCTTTATGTGCTGATGAACATGAAGACAAGGAAAGTGTGGAATTTACTGAAAGAGATCAGAGAAGAGTTTAAACCTTATTTCATGGACTCCGACCCTCTCTCGTGATGACATCAGTAACACCAAACTAGGACGATTGAACGTTGATGGTAAGTTATGTTCAAACAGGTTTAGCAGTAGAGTATCACTTATGCGTATAATATGGAGAGGGTGAAATATTATTTGCTTATTCCTGAAGCAATTAACTCACATATGCTTGTCATCTTCAAATTGCATTGCAGCCACCTGGTTGGAGCGATTTGGATATCAATCAGCATGTGAGCCATGCAAAATACATAGACTGGGTTCTGGAGGTGAATCTTTTTGCAATGCTGCTTTGTTCATTTTCCATACTTTAAACAATCAATTTTGCCATTGCAAAGTTTTCCCTTTTTTGTTTGTTTTATGCGTTCTCATGTTTATATCTGTTCTTTTAATTTTCTTTTAATCTATTCAATTCAAATATGAAAAAACCAAAAAAAGTGGAGAGAGAAGGGATGTAGAGAAATCAATTCCTTCTTTTGATTTCAAAGTGAAGAAACTTGATGACACCATAACCATTAGAAAATTAGATTATTATCGTTCGATAAGTTTTATTTTGTACAAACCCGTTAGATTGGATGTTACTGTTGGCCCTTCTGAATCTGTTTGTGTTTGCATATTTATAACTTAGTACTATTGTGTATACTCTATAGCAGGCATATTATAATATATTTTTGGGGCTTCAATAAAATGAGCTGCAAATGGAATGTTGACTGTAAGACAAATAAAATAATAGGTCGAAAATTAGGGTGATTCATTACTATTAGGGTGGGTAATAGCATTCATAGGCATAATTACTGTGTCATGGAATAAGTTGTAAGCAATTTGTATTAATGAGTCATTTTAACAAATTTGTATTAAACTAGGTCATTTATTTGCTTGAACTGGGTGCTCCTACACACCAACCCACTTATTATATTTTCCCACATTTGAAAATATAGAGTTCTGAGTGCCTATCTTTTAAGAACTGTATAAAGTTGAGGGACCAAATTCAGAATCTAATATTAAGGGTTCAATGAAAATTAGATCTTAATTGTCCAAAAAATGTAAAATGGCGCTTTCTGCTTGATGTCGGAAACGGTGTCTTATATGCATGAGTTCGATCTATACGAGATTCCGCCTGCTCCTAACAACTAACTATAACACTAACACTATCCTCTACTAAAATAATGTCCAAAAGATGGCAGTCAATTTACTGTTTGTTTTATTTTTATAACCTACATGCACAATTTCTATTGCCCCTCACAAAAAAAAAAAAAGTGTCCACCATTTTATTTCTTTGTTTGGTGTTTTTTCAGCAGTGTTCTTGGTGCTGCAACGTTTTTGTTTTCTTTCAAGATCATATATAATTCAATTATACATATATATATATATATTGTTTAAAAATTACTCTCTTCTAATTGGAAATTAAATATCATGGTTATCAGAGCATTCCTATCTCAATCTTGGAGAGCCATGAACTTTCCTCTATGACTTTGGAGTTTCGAAGAGAGTGTAGGAGGGTTTCTAACGTTCTGCAGTCCCTGAGGCATGCCGCAGTTGCTAGAGACAGGAATAGATGACTCAGTACTCATGTGAAGGGTAAGGGTTTGATCCACTTTACTTCGTCTCGAGAAATGGGGTCTGAAATTTTAGGGCAGGAACTATTTGGAGGCCAAACTGTGATGGCTTTTGACCTTGAGCATGCATATCCAGCAACAAGAGCATATGTTTCCTTATATATGCAACTCTTTCCTAATTGTACTACACACGTTTTTTCGAATGTTTCTATCTTGAAATAACCAGAGCATATGCTGGAATGCATCGAAATATAAGAGAAAAAAAAAAAACCCAAATGTTTCACAAAATACTCATTTCATCCATTAGGACGCATGTGTTAATAATTAAACTGTAAATGGTGAATAAGATAAATTTACCTCCAAATCAGCTTGATGATGAATGATGATTCTTCCATTGAGTCTTGAATTCTCTGTGTTCAACAATGATGTCTGCATCATAACAAGTGTTATAAGTTACAACCAATCTCATGGGAAATCATTTTTTCAGTCTTATCCAAGCTTCAGGACTTTCTTCTATTTATGGAAATAAAATCAATTTGGAGATCTTTTAGCCGAATTTATATGTATAAAAACTGAAAATGGACGGTTCATCATGAGGATGCTATTTTTTACTAAAATCGTTGATAGGTTTAACACGTATGGATGACTAAACGATCTTCAAATTGAATGATTTTGCATATATGATAGTTAGATGATGATAAATAGAATAAATGGTTTCGATTATGATGTTTGAATGGTAAATGTTCGTTAATCGTAAGTGGGGGGACACAAAGCATTAATTATCCATTGTGGTATGCACATATACACTCTATAAATAGAGGGGATACGGGTTGTTTATGCATGATTATTTATTATTTCTCTTCATCCAGTTCTCTAACTAAATCCTCTACATATATATACATTATGTTCTTGTACAAAAGCTCTAGTAATTAAATATACGTAGATTAATTACTAGTTATATTTTGAGTGTTACTTGTTTATATTTTTGAGTGTTTGGTTTAAGCTTTTGGTAGTCTGAAACATTGTTGAACATCGGAGTGAGTCCGGGCTTCATTGTATCCACAAGATATATTTGCAATTCCCCTTTGCACACAATTAGTGGGGAGCAAATAGTGTACGAAAATAGCGAATTTATACGTGCCTTGGAAGCAACCTATCTTTCATCCTTTACTCCTAGTAAATTCACCACATATCATCTCGATATAGCTCGATGTGCTTTTACTAAGCTAAGGTTCAAGTCCATAAAGACACCTTAGTTATGCACAGAACTTTCAGAAATTGCTCAAATATTTTACAAAAGTTTTTTTAATCTTATATAATATACATATACATATATATATAAAATTTATATTTTAAAAATGGTGGAGGATTGTTAGAAAGTTTTCATAATATAAAATGGATTAATTGGAAACTGGTGGTGAGAAGAATGGAGACAGAGAAAGAATGAAGCCAGTGCCAGCGGGTATGCCTTTTCTGGAACGATTGCATTCTTATGTATAGTTTCTATGAAACTGATTTGAAATTAGATGGGCAGTCACCGCCCCAATTTCTTGACAGCCACCGTTTCAGTTTATGTACAAACAGATGTATGTGCTTACAAATTTAATTAACAACCATTTGATCATCTTTTCAATTAATCTGATGGCTATTAATAGACAACTCTTAATCATTGAAGAGGTATTGCAGAAGTGTGCACCTCTCTGAACAGCACATATACCTCTATAAATGAGGGGCATACGGGTTGTTTTATGCGATTATTTATTATTTCTCTTCATCCAGAAGTTCTCTAACTAAATCCTCTACATATATATACATTATGTTCTTGTACAAAAGCTCTAGTAATTAAATATCTGTAGAATTAATTACTAGTTATATTTTGAGTGTTTGCTTGTTTATATTTTTGAGTGTTTGGTTCAACTTTGGTAGTGCAAAACAATGTTGAACATCGGAGTGAGTCCGGGCTTCATTGTATCCACAAGGCATATTTGCAATTCCCCTTTGCACACAAGTAGTGGAAGCAAATAGTGTACGAAAGATAGCGTATTTATACGTGCTTTGAAGCTTAACCTATCTTTCATCCTTCTCCCTAGCCATTACCCACATATTATAATTTTCCTACAACACCTCCCATGGTTTATGCAAGATAACACACAAGTGGACTAATTTAAAAAGGATGTACTCTACTGTACTGATCGACTTGCTTAAACCTTATATTGTATATACATTCCAGGCGCATTTGTTGTTGCCATAAATTTTGCGCATGTTATGTGTTGGAAGTAATAAAGATAATCGTACATATATGGTATGAGTTGGGGAACCAAAGAATCAAGTAGTTCAACAGGAGCTTCTGCTGAACAAAACCAACTTTCAAACATGCAGTTGCTAAGTATGCACGTCAATTTGTCTTAAGTTGGCATTCATTTATGACCTAATGTCATATATATGGTCCCTGAATGCCCTCTTGTACATTGCCTCTAATGATCTTGCAAAGATGCATAGACTTTAATTCGATGTTTAATTACATAAATATTAATGTATAAAATTTGATTAAGTATCCTTACATATAATCTTATTAAAATATTGGGTGGTAGATTGGATTTTGATTTCAATCCTTCCGAGATTAGTGTATATAATCTAATGTAAAAAATCGAGGAAGCCACTACTTGCAAACTAGCTTAAGTTGGCAACATATATATTCATACAGAAGTGGGGTACGTAATACTATGTGGCCCTGAACATTATTAACGGGAGCTGAGCGACTCCATTGATAATCTTTGTAAAATTCTAGAAGGTTTGGAGAAAACTCAGAGAAGAAGATAAGTTTGTAGTTCGGTAGATAAGATATTGAATCTCATCTTAATATTTTGGGTAAAACCTTAGCTATATATACATATGCTTACAGAAGCAAAACACCAACTAAACATGATTAATTAAGATTATTACACTCAATATTAACCTGCCAACTAATAATGAGCTGGCACTTGATAGAGAGCCAATTTTTATGTAGGAGAGTCTTCTCCTAACAGCCAAACCCCCCTGCTCAAACTAATGATTGGAGCACCAAGCATTTTAGGTTGCTGCGTAGATAAATGAACTGAGGAGTGTGAAGGCCTTTTGTGAATATATCAGCAATTTGATTGCTATTTGGAATATGTTCCACATGAAGATCTCCCTTTGTAACTCGTTCTCTAATGAAGTGGAAGTCAATTTCGATATGTTTCGTGCGTGCATGAAACACCGGATTACTAGCAAGAGCAATGGCTGATGCATTGTCACACAAGATAATGGGCCGATGTTCTAAATAGACATGGAGATCACAAAGCAACTGACGTAACCAAGAAATTTTAGCAGTAGTTATAGCTAATGCACGATATTCAAATTCAGTAGAGGAGCGAGAAACAATACTTTGTTTCTTGGCACACCATGAGATATGATTGTTCCAAAGAAAGACAACAAACCCAGTGGTTGATCGACGATCATTAACATTGCCTGCCCAATCAGCATCAGAGTATGCTTGTAACGAGATATCCCCACGCTGAAAATGAATCCCATGAGTTAAGGTTCCAGCAACATAACGTAAAACACGTTTAATTGCTACAAAATGTGCGTCAGTTGGTGAATGCATGAACTGGTAGAGAGAATTCACCGCAAAGGCGATGTCAGGCCTACTAAAAGTGAGATACTGAAGTCCCCCAACAATACTACGATAATGTGTAGGATCAGCCAAGGGAGTGCCTTCATATTTGAACAACTTGGTCGTAGGTAAACAAGGTGTAGGACAAGGTTTGTAGTGACTCATCTCAGCTTTACTCAACAAATATGTGGCATACTTTGTCTGATTAACAAACAATCTTGATTCTGTGTATGAGACTTGTAACCCCAGAAAATAATGGAGTTTTCCAAGATCCTTCATATCAAACGCTTTTCCCAAATCCTTAACCAATGCATCGACTAAACTAACATTGTTTCCAGTCAGAATTATGTCATCTACATAAAGTAGAAGAACAAGAAGAGTCATACTAGATGACTTGACAAATAAAGAAGTGTTTGCTGAGGATTGTTTGAAGCCAAGAGTAAGCAGATGAGATGTAAACCTTTCGTTCCAGGCACGGGGAACCTGTTTCAGACCATACAATGACTTGATCAGTTTACAAACATGGCGAGGACGAGAAGGATCTACAAATCCTGGTGGTTGACTCATGTATACCTCCTCATGAAGAATGCCATGTAGAAAAGCATTTTTAACATCGAGCTGTTTAAGAGTCCAATGAAATTGTGCAGCCAAAGATAGAATCAATCGTACAGTTGCATCTTTAACAACAGGACTAAATGTTTTCTCATAGTCCAAGCTAGCCTCTTGATGAAAACCCTTTGCCACTAGTCTCGCTTTATGTCGAGAGATTGTGCCATCTAAATTTCTCTTCAATTTGAATACCCATTTACACCCCACAACATTCTTATTGGGTGGTAAAGGAGCGAGAATCCAAGTATTCTGTTTGTATAAGGCTTGAACTTCTTCAGCCATAGCTTGCTGCCATTCAGGCACTTTGGAAGCTTGAAGATAGGCAGAGGGCTCACAATCTGCAAAAGTTATAACATGAGATTTCGCAGCAACAAATGCCTTCTTTTTAACAATCCCTGATTTGGACCTTGTCTTCATAGGATGACTATTAAGTGAAGTAGATGGAAGCTCATTACTGAGTGATAGAGTCGTAGAGATTGAAGACTCTTCATTTGATGTCTTCTTCATAACAGTTCTTGACTTTGACCTTGTCCCCATAGAATGACTATTAAGTGGAGCTACATGAAGCTCATTAACAAAAGATGGAGCAACAGAGATCGAAGGCTCGTCATGTGATGAAGTAGCAGCATATATATAGGAACCTGAAGAAATGTTACCCTGTACATTCTCACAAGAGTGGTTAGATTCAATTGGTGAATCAGATGACGTGTGAAGATTTAGTGCACCAGAAGTATTCGTACTTGCTGTTGACATATTGGCATCCACTGTGGAAGCATGTGAAACTGGTTATGGTAAACTCATGTGTGGAGATGTATGTGTCTGAGAAGGTGTATGTATTTGAGAAGTTGTGTTTGATGTAGGAAAAAAAGGTGAGTGATATCTGAAGCATGGTTTAGGAAAGGAGGAACTGGTTGGAATATGTGATGGAATTGAAGTGGAGATAGACATGGAACTAGTTGGTTGAGCAAATGGGAATATCTCTTCATCAAATAACACATGCCTTGTAATATAAATCCTACCTGAGTGACGATTCAAGCATAAGTACCCTTTGTAATCCAAAGTATATCCAACAAATACACATCTCTCGGATCGTGGCTGTAATTTGTTACTATTATAAGGTCTGAGAAGAGGGTAACAGACACATCCAAATACTTTCAGGTGGGTTATATCAGGTTCATGCTTGAATAAGCAAAAATAGGGAGATTTCATATTCAACACTTTACTAGGCATTCTATTGATAAGAAAATTAGCAGTAAAGAAAGCATGAAACCAGAATTTAGTTGGCAAAGACGCAGTAGTAAGAAGAGTTATAGCTGTCTCGACAATGTGTCTATGCTTTCTTTCTGCACTACCATTTTGTTCAAGAGTATAAGGGCATGCTTTCTGGTGTAAAATACCTTTTGAGGCCAGAAAGTGTTGAAAATATTTGCTAATGTATTCTCCTCCCCCATCACTTTGTAAGATTTTAATAGTAGTATTGAACTGATTAAGCACATAAGCATGAAATTTTACAAAGGTATCAAAGCAATCAGATTTATTGAACAAAGGAAATATCCAACAATATTTTGTACAATCATCAAGAAAAATGACGTAGTATTTGTGACCAGTAGAGGAATGATAGGGAGAGGGACCTCAAACATCTGTATGTACAATATCAAAAGGCTGAACAGATTGTGGGGACTGGCTACAGTGCTCGCAAGCATTGAATGCTTACACTGATCTCACCCTCTTTTCCCTCCTCTCTCCTCCCTCCTCCTTCCTTTTAATGGTGAGATCAGTGTAAGCATTCAATGCTTGCGAGCACTGTAGCCTACTCCCAGATTGTGATTTGGACAATGGAAAAGGTTGTTTACACATTTTGCCTCGCATACAATATTGACATACTAGTGAGCTAGAATCTACTGACAACTTCAGATTTGCTGTTGAAAGCATAGATTTGATTACTTCATTTGTAGGATGGCCTAGCCTATTATGCCACAGAGTATGAAGAACTCTTTGTCTAAGAAATGCAGTGAATTGTGGAAGTGAGGATAGTTTTAGTGTAGGTAAGGAATAAAGTCCATTAAGCATCTCCTTTGATGAAGAATTCTCCCCATCATGTCCTGGATTTGAAACCAAAATGCATTATATAAAATATGAACCTTATTATCAAGAAAAAATTGATGAATAGATAACAAGCTAGTGGCAAGATCAGGGACATTAAGGATACTAGGAAGTGTAAAGACACGTCTACCAGAAACCAAAGAAGAACCATCAATATGTGCAACATTAAGGCCAGAGCCATTACCTATCATGATAGTATCCTTGCTAGTAGTTGGAGTAACATTAGACAAAGCTGATAAATTCGCAGTCATGTGGTTAGTGGCGCCACTGTCTGTGAGCCACACATTTGGACTGGAGAACTGACTATTTGTGTTTGTAGCCATGGTAGCCAATGCAGAAGCAAGAGGATTACCCTGATATGAATAATTGAATCGATGAGAGCAGTTCAAAGCAATGTGATTCGACTAAAAACAGATTTGGCAACTGACACACCCCACCCTCGATACCCACGTGGATACCGAGTGCGAGCGTGCTGGCCGACACTCGTAAGTGACGAAGCCATTAAATGCATGACAACACTTAGTGTAACCAAAATTAAATTGTAATAAAGTTGCAAAATCCGATTTCAATATGCATATGGTTCAGAGCGTACTAATTTTGAAACAGCGGAAAACAAATGATAAACTGAGTTCCTAGAATCTCTATCCATAACAGGGATGGATATTATTATAGAAACTGAAAGAAAAGGTAGATCCCTACATGGTCGGGATGGATGATCAGAGCTGCCACGCAAAATCCTCGACTGCGCTAGATGCATTATCACTATGTCCTGAAGGGGGCGCAAAAACAAAAGTGTGAGTGGACAAAAATAAAAGTTTTAGCAAACCTTTCTCTTTTCAACATAATAACCCCCTGTTTTGAAATCCCGTATAATTGTAAAATCATACTATCATAATATGTATCCAAAACGTACTTTACAAGTATAGCTGAAAACGTATGTCAATATACAATATTCGTAGATAGCAAAACATATTTCCAATAGTCCTTTCATCATATATATCAATAATATAAATATAGAAAAAACCAACACAGGGTATATACGCGATCACCCATGTACGGGTTGAGGAACAGCCTCTCAATCACCGTACAAACTCAATACGTTATCAAATAATTTGTACTCCTAGTACCACACACATGTAAGCTTGCGCCGCAGCGCGTCACACTCGAGTCCTTACGTAGTGGGGCCTTTTCTCCATAAACAACAATAAACGTAAGACAAGCTTGCACTAAGGTATTTATTGGACAATACCCCTGGAGTACAGTGCGTGTGACCCAAACATGTGAGAACTGTCCTACGGCCGTGAGAACGGTACTACAACGTAGTGAAAGCATACCAAGTGTGTTTGAAAACATACATACATACTCATGTGTATAGATATAGGAGCCAAAATCCCATTCATAATTCCCAAATATCAAGTATTGCATAAATAAATATTTCCCTCAAAACCATATAATAAAATATCATTTAATATTTATACAAAAGTGATATCGAAGTATAACCCATTTCATATCATATAATCATACTTGATAAATAATCCCAATCACCAATTAAATCCATTTCCCAATATATATACCATAAATAGAACAAATATGGTTGCATAAATAATTATCAACAAGTATATATATTTATTAATAAATATATATAAATAAACATGCCTCAAAGCCATTTAAAACCATATATAAATCAAAATCATATTTAATTTTAAACATAAAATCCATTTAATAAAGCAAATGTCCACTCACAGGTGATCGGGAGTGAAATCTCTCTCGGTGTTGCCCTCCTCGGTGTGCGGAGTCGAAGAATTACCTATTTAATATTAGGGAACAAATTAGAACTTCCCTAAAATAAATTAAAAATAGGCCTTAACGAAAAATCCCCCAAAAATATTATTATTTTAGCGAAAACGGGCTTGAAAAACGATTTCCGGAGCCCGAAAACCCTACCGCCGCCGTCCACCGCCGTGCGCCGCCGGGAAACGGTCGGACGCGCCGCCACGCGCCGGGAGGTGGCCTCACGCTGGCACGTGTCGCCACGCGCTGGCGCGTGTCTCCACGCGCTGGCACGTGTCACCCACATGCGGCACGTGTCCCCCACGCGCGGCTGACGTCAGCCACGCGCCTGCTGACGTCAGCGCCGTTAAAGTTAACGGAATATACCTTTTTGGACGGAATATGCTGACGCCGTCAGGAATATTCCGTTACCGTTGAAGGAATATTCCGTCGTCTTCTTCTTGCGCCGGTCGCCGGAGCCGCCTCCGGCGCCGCCGTCTGGTTCGCCGGATTCTGGAAAATAATACCGATTAAGTCCCAAAACTTCAAAAATTCATAACTCCTTCGTTCCTTGGCCAAATTGAACGTGCCATATATCGAATTGAAGGTATTCAGGAGTAGAATATTTTCATACCAATTTGAGGCCGGGAAAGTGGCCGGAGATGGCCTGAAATTGGCCGGAAAGCTTCGGAAAACCCTAATTCCGTTCTCCTTCAAAACTGCACCAAATGGGACGTTCTTTATATCGATTTGAACCTACTCAATCCAATAAAACCAATGGTAATGTTCTCGAGGCTTACCTTGGTTTGGTTTGCACAGAAAATGGACGGGTAGTTTCTCTAAACCGTTCCGACGTCGGTTTGAACGTTCGGGCTCGAGTTTTGAGATTCCAAGATCACAGCCCCGTCCAAAATGACGAGATTTGGGCGACGGATTGACGGTTTTGTGATTCGTCCAAAGTTAGGGTTTGTCGGTTCGTTTTTTGGCCGAGAGAGAAAATGGGAGAGAAAGAGAGAGAGAGAGGTTGGGACGTGCAGAAACAAATGGGGAGGGTTGGCTGCTGTGCAGCCAGCCAAAAACCCTAATTCCCATACACGGAGTGGTAAATTACTAAAATGCCCCTACACTTTAAAGTTCCGTAAATCGTTCGTTTGAACTCCGAATTGAGTTCCGCTTGCGCCCACGCGCTTGTGTCGACGAGTACATCAAGAATATGTAAAGAAAACAATTTTTACAAGTCGTCCCGAAAAGTCAACAAAAGTCAACATTGACCACTAGGGGTATTTTGGTAATTTCACATAAATTTTGGGACGGGTTGTAACACAGTCCCCATATTGGCATTATCAGCAAGGCTATAAGATGGAGGTGGATGGGGTGGTGGTGCATGAGGAACATGAGAAGATATCCTACTACTGGGCGCTCCGAGGAACGCAACACCGAGGAGGAATATACTCCCGAGTACTAGTGAGTGGACTTTTGTTATGAAATGGTTTTAGATTATGGTTTTGGTTTTAGATTATGGTTTTGGTTATGCATAAAGGTATTGGTATTTGATATTGATTTTAATGAGTATACCTATTTATGCAACGCTTGAATATTTTTGAAATTATAAAGTTAATGTTATCCTTTATTTAAACACATGATGTATGTATGTTTTCAAACACACTTGGTATGCTTTCACTACGTTGTAGTACCGTCTCACGGCCGTAGGACAAGTCTCACATGTTTGGGTCACACGCACTGTACTCCAGGAGTATTGTCCGGTAAATACCTTAGTGCAAGCTTGTCTTACGTTTATGTTTATTTTTGGGGGAAGGACCCACAACGTAAGGACTCGGGTGTGACGCGCTATTGCGCAAGTGCTTACATGTGTGTGGTACTAGGAGTACAAATGGATTGATAACGTAAAGTGCTTGTATGAGGATTGGGATGAGGTTCCTCAACACATACATGGGTGATTGCACATATACCCTGTGTTGGTTTTCTTTATTCTAATTATTGATATATATTGTGGTATGACTTTTGGAAACATAAATGGTCATTTACAGATTATACTTTGAGATTTACTTTCAGTTATATATACATAGTATGATTTGACATATACTACGATAGTATGATTTTATACCTATATTGAATTTCAAACAGGGGGTTAATATGTTGAAAAGAGAAAAGGGTTTAGAAAACTTTTCTTTTTCGTCCACTCACACCTTTTGTGTTGCGCCCCCTTCAGGACTTAGGCCCCGTTTGGTATTGTTTTTTTTCACTAAAAACTGCTTCACTTTAAAGTTAAGCAGATAAAAAGTGTTTGGTAAAAATGAAATATACTGCTTATTTTAAAAGTTATAGCATTAAAACATCAACTTTTAAAAGCAGCATGGAGGTTGCTTTTAAAAGCTGCTTTTATAAGCAGTTTTTTTTAAAGCACAGCAACCCCAAACTGACCCTTAGCAGCGGTGCATCTGGTGATGTCGAGGCATTTGATTTGGCAGCTCTGAACTCTTCCCGACAATGTAGGGATTTATCTTTCATTTAGTTTCTTTAATAATATCCACTGTTATGGATAGAAATTTTAGGAGCTTGACTCTATCTTTTATTCCGTTGCCTTATATTAGTTACGCTCTGAACCTTATGCATTTTGTAATAATTTCCGCAACTATTTGGCGGTTTAAATTTGATAATTTAAGTGTTGTCATGCATACAATGGCTTCGTCACTTACGTGTGTCGGCCAGCACGCCTCAAACTCGGTGTCCACGTGGATTTTGAGGGCGGGGTGTGTCAGAAGAGGATCAAGATGTTTGGGAAACTCTTGTCGACTGTCTTTTTCTAATCGCACTTCTCATGCACAAAAACCATTGGAACTTTGCATCTCGATCTTTGGGGACCAGCCCATACCTCATCAAACTTTGGATATCAATTTTATCTTTTCATAATTAATGATCATACTCATTATGTTTCGTTTTATCTCTTACTAAAGAAAACGGATATGCTTACCACGTTTGTTGGGTTTAAGAAGTTGATTGAAAATCGACTAAATTTGAAAATCAAAACATTGCAAATGGATGGTGGTGAGGAATTTGTAAGAATGCATACTTGACTAGCAATGTCATAGATCACGACACTGAAGTTTATGAAGTTATGTAGTATACCTGAAGAAGCCATTAGACCAAATGAACGCAGAAAGATCTTCTACTCACAATGTTCCCTAGTTCAACTAGTGATAGTCTAGTATTTTTTTAACGTGTTTAACACATGAGCAAGGACCTTCCATTTATAGATACAAAACCTAACCACTTCCCACCTATCATGGGATGTGGCCGGCAACCGTTGTATTTTGAAAGACTGGGAAGTAGTGGAATATTGCCATGACTCCTATCTCGTAGACTTGTAAGTCCTCAATTTCAGGGATAAGATTAACATGTATTATAACTCTTATTAATTCAAAATTGTTGACGTCATATTTGCCCGTTATCATGATTGACTAAGTCCAATTAGGATCTTATAGAATTCACAAGTCGATTATTCATGCAATTTCTACGAGATAATAGGATTGGTCATCAAATATCTTGTCCCTAGAAGTCTCAACATAATGATTTAGTCGAAAGAAAACATCGATGTTGGAACCAATTTTGCGCACAACCGTGGATGGCTATGATAAACATTAGAATCCTCCACAAACACCGGCGAGGGGTGAATTGGGATTATTTCGGGGGTGTGATTGAATCCATGTTGGATTGCCTGCATATCTCTGGGAGGAGAATCAAATCACAAGTAAAGTTCTAGAAAGGATGATGTGATGTATGCTACATCGGACTACATTATTGACGAGTATAAGCCTATAGCAGGGTGTGTAGGAGAGATGAATCTCCATGAATATGTCTACATGTAGATGACGGCGTGTAAAGAATAGTTGAAGTCCTTGTGAGGGTTGTATGAGCTTGTCTTTGGCGAAAACCATGGCATTGGTACTTTTAAAGATCTTGAGAGTCCTTGTAGAGAAGGTAATCCATATTAAATCCAGAGAGAATCTAAGAGGATATCTAGCCTAAGATATCGGATTCTTGTAGGATTATGATTACATGTGGTTATGTTTTAGATTTCAGTATATTTGTTTACCAAGAAGGATACATGTCCGCTACAACGTGAAACTTATGCAGCACCCAAACTAGGCCCCTCTTACTGATCTGTGACGTTGAACCGAAGCCACCAGCAAAGAGCCCAGCACTCCTACCGTACTGAATTGATGTTTCTATACATTCAAAAGCCATAAAGAACTTAAATAATAAATCATTAGTTTAAACTTTAATTTGAGATGATAGTATACTTATGCTATCACTTAACAAAGATAAAGAGTCCAAAACCTGCAAGCGTTTCATGAAGGAAGCTATGGTTGCTTTTCCATCAGGACCTAAGTCATACGATCTAATTGAGAAGTTTTTTTCAAAAATCCCATCATGCTTTCTCGGTTCCCAGTGCAGATTTTGTGGAATTTTCTTAGCAGCTGCAGCCGGTGTGGCCTTGGCATGAACAACATTAGACTTACTTAGACTAGTTTGTGACCCATTGTTTGTTCCTCCACAACATGACGTTGATTTATTTGTCCCAGGAAAGGTTGACAGCGACCTTGGCATGAAGAATGTTGGTGCAGAAGAATTAAGTATTGCCATTGTGAAAGTCAAGAAAATAAGGACTAATTCTGCAACTATTGCAGGCTAGTACGATTCAATGGAATGTAATGTCCCAACATGATTACTATAATCTACCGAAAAAAAATGTAAAAAGGTAAGGAATCATGTCGAATCAAACAAATTGTTTTCCATCAAAACACATATGAGCATATATAAATGCTCCCTACATAATTAAACATTCACAGTACGTGAATCTCAGGGATGGTTCTTACTTCCTACGGTCCTACCTCGTTCTAAAGATAGGGGAAATATTACTGTCACAACAAAGTTTTATATAACTGTTGGGTGAGATCAGGCCTACTTTCCATCAATGGTGACACTAGTTGTTTCGACGTATACAAACTGCCAAACCACATGTTTGTTAGAGAAGACTCTCCTACATCAAATTACTCTCTTAGTCAAGTGCCAGCTCATTATTAGTTAGCAGGTTAATATTGATGTAATAATCTTAATTAATCATGTTTAGTTGGTGTTTTGCTTCTATAAGCATATGTATATATAGTTGGGTTTTACCCAGATTATTAAGATGAGATTCATTCCATTCTACCGAACTACAAACTTATCTTCTTCTATGAGTTTTCTCCAAACCTTCTAGCATTTTACAAAGATTATCAATGGAGTCGTTCATTCCTGTTAATATGGTATCAATCGCTGGATCTGCAGCAACATCTGTAGCTCCGATCCTGCTTCCGCTCGTTTCTCTGCGATTCTGACGATCTTCGCGACTTCGTCCATTTTGGCTTCTACGATAAGTTGCTTCTTCGATTCTTAATTTCTTTAGACTCTTCACAATCTTTGATTCTTGCTGATCACTTCAATTTCGTTGTTTCACTGCTTGTTGGTTGCCTTGATTTGGTAAATTTCTGATTTTTACAAACCCTAGAATCCTAATTTCAGTTGTGAATCATGGGGAAATTCAGTGTGTCTCCTATTGATTTGCTTAATAGTGTGTCCAAGTATGTTTCTCTGAAATTGGATGATACAAATTATATTCAATGGAGTTATCAAGTTGAGAAACTGTTGAAAGTGTCTCGTTTGACTGGGTTTCTGGATGGAAGTCTATATTCTCCTGTCGACCATGACAGTGATGAATTTTTGGAATGGGAAGCTATGGACTCAGTCTAATTAGTGTTAATTTGTCTGATGATGCTTTCTATGAGATTATTACATGTGTTTCTACTTCTAATGCTTGGAAGGTTTTGAAGACCCGTTATTCTTCTATTTCTGACCTCAAAATCATGCATTTGAAGAATAATCTTCATGATATGCACAAAGGCTCGGATAATATTGAGACCTATTGGAAATGTGTAAGGACTGCAAGGCACCAACTTGGTGTTGTGGGTGAGCCTATTTCTGATCAGGATATGGTGATGATCATACTCAAAGGCTTACCTGTTGAGTACAACTTTTTTAAATCTCATATCAGAGCTCGGCCTATTCGTATAATATTTAGTGAGCTCAGAGATTTGTTGCTTGAGGAAGAAAGTGATCTTGATGCAACTGCTAAGTCATGCCACTCTCTTTTATTAACGGCTATGGTTGCTCAGAAGTCTGCGTCCTCTTCTCCATCTATTGATACTCAGAAGTCTTCCATGCCTATTTCATTTTAGGGTTTAGGTCTACTAATGGCCAATCCTCTTATGCTTAGTCTCCTCACTTCTCTCAAGGCAAAAATAAATGGAATTCACATTTGAATCATGGTCGCAATACCTATCATGGCAGAGGTGGTATGAATCGTAGTGTTGGCGTCGTGGTGGCTAGAACTTTAATCAGTGGAACAATCCTTCTAGTTATGGGTATAATAATGGATATGGGCCCAATGCTCACTATTACGTGATGCCCAATCCAACCTATTTAATATTAGGGAATAATATTAAAAACATCCCTAAAATAAATAATAATAACCCTTTAATAAAAAGAACCTAAAAAAATAACATTATTTTAGCGAAAATGGGCTCGAAAAATGATTTCTGGGACCTGAAAACCTTCCCACTGCCGTGCACTGCCGTGCGGCGCCGTATGCGCCGGAAAACGGTCGGACGCGCCGCCACGCGCAGGGAGGAGTTGCCACGCGCCTCCACGTGCTGGCACGTGTCGCCAAGCGCTGACACGCGCCTGCTGACGTCATCTCACGCGGCCTACTGACGTCACTTCACGCGCTGGTCATCTCACGCGGCCTACTGACGTCACTTCATGCGTTGCTGACGTCATCGCCTTTAAAGTTAACGACGTCAGTTAAAGTTAACGGAATATACCTTTTCTGACAGAATATACTGACGCCGTCAGGAATATTCTGTTACGGTGACAGAATATTTCGTCTCCTTCAACCTCTCGCCGGAGCCGCCGCCGGCCGCCGGCTGGTTCGCCGGAATCTGGAAAAATTACCGAAATTGTCCAAAAACTTCAAAAATTCATACCTTCTTCATTTCTTAGCCAAATTCGACGATCCATATATCAAAATGAAGGTATTGAAGAGGAGAATATTTTCATACCAAATTGGGGCCGGAAAATGGCTAGAAGTGGCCTAAAATTGGCCGGAAAGCCTCGGAAAAACCCTAAATCCGTTCCACTAAAAAACTACACCAAAATTCACGTTCTGTATATGGAATTGAACCTACTCAATGGGATAAAACCAATGGAAATGGTTTTGAGGCTTACCTAGGTCGGAATTGTAACGAACTTCGATGAGCAGTTTGTCGTTTTCGTTCCAGTATCGGTTTGGCCGATTTGGCTCGAGTTTGAGAATTCTGAAATCACAGTCTCGTCAAGAATGACGAGGCAATTGTAACGAATATGGTTTCATGTGGTGGTTTGATGGTTTTGTGATTAAACCAATTCTAGGGTTTTTTGTAAACTTTGGCCGAGGGTGAGAAAGTGGGAGGGAGAGGCAGAGAGGGATCAGGGAGATAGAGTGAGAGGAATAGCTGCACAGCAGCCAGGTCAAAACCCAATAAACCCTAGTTTAACTTACGAGTATAAAATTACTAAAATGCCCCTGAACTTTAAAGTTCCGTAAAATATTCCTTTTAACTCCAAATTGAGTTCCGCTTGCGTCCACGTGTTCGTATCGACGAGTACTACTTGCATATGTAAAGAAATTAATTTCCACATGTCGTTTCAAAAAAGTCAACAAAAGTCAACATTTGTTCACTAGGAATATTTTGGTAATTTTACATGAA